>OU452219.1:19330914-19789536 GCA_911728455.2 Marthasterias glacialis | reverse complement strand
ATAATTGTACATGTATTTAACATTATAGTGAACCTCCCATCCCGATTTGTGGAATTGATCATGTTTATTTTCTCTTATAAGAAATGTTTTTCTTTTTTAGCTTTTTTTAAATGTTGCATTATAGTGTATCAAGAATCCCCCTCCCCAGACTTTAAATCACATTTGGTGGAGCCATTCATAGCAGTTTTATTTACTTTTTACTGTAGTTTGCTTAAAAATCCACCCACCCTTTATGATTCTTTTTAAGCTGGAAGTTCATTTTGTTAGCTGATCACTTACAATAGACCGATCGCGCGACCCGCATCACATGACCTGTATGGGGTATAGAATGTAAACACACACGACGTCCTCCATAGGAAAGTGCGAAATGGTACACGATGGTTGTTGCATTAAGTTTATTCGATCCAGGCTTTTCTTGCTTGAAATCTGTGAACAATATTCCAGAGTTTGTACCAGAGACCTTCGAGTGGCTGAATAAAGCCAGTAAGGACAGCTCCAGCAAGTCTTGAAAATTGTACAAGTAACGTATAAATGTGCACGATGTGTACTAGTAAACAACGGAACGGACCGTGATCACCACAAAAATTTCAAAGTTTGAAGCTGAAATCATCCAAAGAAATTGCTTTCCAAAACTGTGTGATTCATTTGCCTATTTGAAATTGAAGCATTTTTTACCTTTTTTTACAGTGATTTAGGCCTACATTACAAACAAAATAACAGGCGGGTGGCTACATAATAGTCATCCGACGCCGATAGTGCATGGCTAAAAAAAACCTCTTTTTAGTAGAATTCTGTTAAATTATAAAACAGAGATGTGATTTTGATTAATGCCACAACATACTACTTTAAATGAAGGGGCTGATTAACTAGTTTATCACTTAACAAAAGTAAAATCGATCCGTGTCGCGGCCTATCTCTTTACTTGTATTTTGCCATCAGCTGTATGGATTTATACCCATAAGAGGTCACGAGACAGCGTGTCAACATTGGTCGCGCAATTGGTTTATTGTCTTCTATTGAAAGCCCCTGCCCATGTCGGCTCTTGATAGAATCACTGAATTTAAATTTTTAGCTTTCATTTAGTTTGCATTATTATTAAAAAATAAATCTATCATGCCAACATTTACCACTTAGATTCATTTTTAATTACTCTACAGTGAACGATGGAAAACAAAAGAGAATTTTCATTATATTTGCGTGCATTATAATTTATTCCTTTTCTTAATTTCATCTTAAATCAAGTGCCACCTCGGGACAGCATGATTTTGAAATTTTTACCAAATAAGATTATTCCGTTCTCAGCATCATGGGAAACATCTATTAAGAAAAGAATAAAATTTGTTTCCGCTACACAATTGAAAACCTGATCGAAATACAAAATTGTTTTTCAAAACTGCCCACCCCCCTCCTGAAAGCTTTTGTTGAAATTGCTTCAATTAATTATTAACATTTTCCAATTTTAAGTGTATCACTTAAAACAATCCTCCCCAACAGCCTCTGTAAAAATCGCTGCATGTGTAAACTTGATGTTTTAAATTTTCAATTTTGTTTAGCTATCCACTCATAATTGTGCATTACACAAGTAATCCTTGACAGTCCTTGTTAAAATTGCTGCATTTGTTGGATTTTCCCCCTTTTTTTATATGTTTTGTTTAAGTAGTATAATTTTTATGGGGATTATAATGACAATTTGATGTGGCCTCCCCCCTGTCCAGCTCTTGTTAAAGTTGCTGCAATTGTAGAATTTATATCACTGTTTGAAATATTCAACTTTTTGCTGTTAGCAAAAGTTATTTAGATTTCAAATTTTTTCTGCTAGAGTTTGCTTTCATTTCGTTTGCAACATGTTAACTCTGCAGACATAGCTTTTTAATTCCAATAAATTTTATGATACTAAAACAGTACAATTTTTAAATGCAATAATAATAAATGTTCTCAACTCTTTTTACTATAATTTTTCCTCAGTTTCCAGTTCCCAGACTGAATGAGCTCCAAAAGCCGACTCTGCTGTGAACATTTAAATGGCAGAACAACGAACACAAGTACAGTATCTCTGACAACTAGCCTACGACATGTCAGCTAGCTTGGGCTTATCAATAAAGGCAAGTAAATGAAAGGCTGGTCCAGTCCTACCAACATTCTTTTGTCATGTAGGAACTGTTTGACTTGCACTAATTATACAATTCTTATTTTTTTTCTACATTCATATCTGCAATTTATGTCATTACTTGTACATAAAGGCTTTACTTCATGCTACACTTGCACCTTAACTCTGCACCTTCACTCTGCACGCTAATAACCTCACTGACATTAACCTCTTTCATTACACTTTTTTATCATTCATTCCCACAGCTAACCAATATCGCATAATCATGTAGCAATCCCATTAAATGCACAAACCTCAAACAACTGTCATAATGTGTCAATTTCAATTGAAATTATATTTATAATTTGTGTACATTTCTTTTGATTCCTGCCATCTGTGGTGACATGCTACACCATCTACTTATGAGAGAGTGCCAAGATACCATCGGATGATGAAATGGTAATGGAAGATTCATTGCAGTGAGATGCTACAGCTGATTCGTCAACTCTATCGGGTAGGTTTTTTTCATAAATGAGTGTCACACTTTGTATTTAAAGATAACAACTGATGTTAAATCCATGTCTCCACTTGTTACATTCAAACTTTAGAAATGTATCATTTCCTTCAAGTAAAGGTGTGAGAACATAGAGTGAGGATAAGGCTCCAGAATGTGCCCTGGCTAATACAATATTGAAACTATGTCAAGATTGGACTGATAAGCTGATCTCATTACTTCATAAATAACACATGTAGCATTTTTTAGTTTAGATTTTAAAATACAGCATTAGTTAAATTGTTCCAGACTTCCATAGTCATAGTATAAAACTTGTACGTGAAATCTTCATTGCAGTTTGTGCTCTTATGTAATAGAGTTGTTTATGTGGTCACTGATCGAACACAGTGTCAGTTTAAACCACCGGTTCTTTTTAGAATCACCACAACTCATAAAAAGAGATTATTACATAGTGTTACTGCAGCAAAGTTTCAAGTCCAACTATTTATATCTGTTTAAATTAGTTTTACATTAAGTGAGCTTTCCATTCACAATTTCCTCATTATGTTCATAATATGTTGTCAACTCCTTTATGTCTGTCTTGGTAACTGCGGCATAATAGGATGACATTTCTTGAGGCAGTTTGGCATGTTTAACATGGACCTTTAGACCATCAGTGGAGATTTGAGAAGCAGTGGTGGACATCCTTGAGATACTAAGGTATCACCAAGTTGAAGAATGGAAGGTTTGTTCTCTTGTATGGCTAGTTATATTTTTAGCATGTCATGATGAAGAAACCTTATGTGGCAACTGTAGTTTGACATATTAAGTTGTCATGTTACTACAAGATAAGCATTTCAGTTTAGACTATTTCTAGAGAGCTGAAAACTGGTTCTTACTCTACATTAATCAAACTTTTGATGGATTATCTAATGCAAATAAAGGTTGGTATGAGGGAGATATTTGCTGGACCATCTGCCACACTGAGCAAGGGTTGGAATGTCATGAATGTTTTGCAGTTTGACTTTCTAATGTTCAAAAAAAAATTCCTAAAAGCATTTGATCTTCCTTGTCTTGTTTGATGACATTTTTAAAGAACCTGGAACACTTTATTGGGTAGATACTTTTTTGAGAAATATCTATAAATACTTCTGTCCACCTCCTGCCAGAGTCATACAAGTGATTTGCAACTTCTAAACAAATAGTGTTTTGGTTTCAAAACTTGAAATTGTTTAAGGTGCATGTGATCTAATTAAGAGCACTTTTTTAAAGAACATTTTTGAAAATGTTTGATTTAAAGAAAGTTAAAGTAAATGGTTTTCATGATAAATCACTGATGCAGTTATACTCTGCTGCTAACATGGACTGGACCGGACCATGGAGACTTGAGTAACCTCTCGGCAGAACAGAATTGAGTTTTTTATCTACTCGACACCAAGAGGAATCTTAAAAGGTAAGATCCATTGTGGAGACCCACAACAGAATGGTTATGTGTTGTTAATTCCTGAGCAATCTTGACCAAATGAAATTTTCTGACATTCAAATGTAGAAAAAAAATTCCTGATGATAGTATTTGATCTTCCTTGTGTTGTGTGATTACATTTTTAACACTTTTTTTACAATTTAAAGAATGGAGTGAAAGGTAACTTCTTTAATGAAATTGTAGACATTTTTACAAAAGTTTGTATGAAAGTTTTATTGTCTGACAATTCAGTTCATCTCTAAACAAATCAAGAAATTGCTGATGTTCCAATGTTATAATACATTGTCAAGCTCAAGACTGATGGTCTTAGTTGATGTTGGCATTTTAAAGATACTATTTGGGGACAGAAAGACTTCATGAACTAAATTTGAAATTTGGAGATTTGTTATTTACACCAATTTGATTGTCCATTGTCTTGACTTGATTATTTGCAGATTGTCAATACAGATTTTTCTGACCCATCGCTTCTCCATCAATACGGACCATGAAGACATCATTGGAGGTGTTGCATAGCAAAGGAAAAATGACATGTGGATGACATGAAGTGTGGATTTTCAAGGTAAGATTTTATGAGCTTAAGTTATTGCTTACACAGTTTCAGAAGTATATTTTGGTGTAGAACCCTAAACGGCAAAAGACAGGAATGCAAAATACTGTACCTACTTAACCAGCTGCCGCTGGATTCTTTTTTGTTGTTGTCCCATCCCCCTAGCGGGATTCTGTTGGCGGAATTGCCAGAATATTTTTTCTTTAAAAGGTACCGCTGGCACAAAAAAAAACTGACTTGACAATGCCAAGAGAAGTAAGATTTTCTTTCTTGGATTGTCCATTTTGTTGCTCGAATGAAAAAAATGTCAAATACACACAGCGTGAATTGCAAAACATCCGCCATTACCTACGGCATAGAAGTGGCACTAAACACAGAATAATGAATAAACAATGGTGGAGGCCTCTCGATGCCTCGTAATCCCCTTGTTGGAGCAAAAGGACAAAGGTCGATAATCGGGGATTACACAAAAAACAACTCTCAATGGCCATAAAGTACAAGTAAACGCACAACCTTTTTTGTTCTTTTGTGGGTGAATCGAAGCGTTACATGGCATGTGCGTGGTCTGTGCACACTCTGCAGTTGAATGACCAGGCGACCTTTGCTCTGGCGGTCCAAAATTTAAAAAATGGCATCGCAAGATGACTTCCATTTCAAGGCAAGGGAAACATTTGCGGACGTCATCCGGTTTCAACTGGTTAAAGACCTTGAAAAACTTGTTTGATCTTCCTTTGGTTGTGTGATGACATTTTTAAAGATCCCGAAACACTTTTTTTGTGAACAAGAGAAGACCCAGTTGATAAACTTACAACATCACAGATCTGTATAATATCTAATGTTTGAAGAGTGGTGATGCAGTTCTTGATTGTTTATGTTCAGGTTGTGAAATGTTCTGATGCTGTGTTCCTCTTGTTGACATGGACCATGAAGACATTGGTGGAAAAGTAGTAATGTATTTCCAGTATGGCATTCAGGCACTTAGGTCTGTATCCATTCAACATTAAGTTACAAACTGGACATTTATGAAAAGATTTAAATCTTAAAGCCATTTGAATACTTGTGCAGTTTCAGAATTAGGACAAGGTGTGGGGCTTTTTCATACATTGTTTCAATATTCCTCAATATGAAGGTTCTTGTTTGCATCTCAGTTATAAATTTGAATAAGTTTTCCTCAAAGGATAAACTTCAATAAGTGAAACCAATCACAATCCTTCAGTTTTAACATTTCAACTAGAAACCTTTCTGTTAAGTATAAATCTTCAATTATTTGAGTATTTATATCAAAGCAGGCACTTGTTGCACAATCGGCTCTTTTTAGAGTCTTCACAACTCTTTATGAGGTAATGACAAGGTGCTACCACAAACGTTACATTCAATTTCAACTCTTGGTTTGCATGTGTTTTGTGCTTGTTTTGTTTGTTATCATTATGACAGTGATATTTGCTGAGACATCTACCTGTGCTGCAAGGGCCAAGACATCATAAGAGTCTAGAATGTTTTCAAATCAGAAGATGAAGGTACATTTGTTCATGTTAATTTTGTCAGGAAGTTTATATCTTTAAAATATCTTTAGTGCCACTTGTCAAGCTACATAAACTGAATTATTCAAGCATTTTGTTACTTATTAGAATGAGTTATGGCACTTTTTAAACTATTGTTTAAAGATGTCCTGATATTTCTTGAAATAAGGTGTTTACTGAAATATATTTACATCTCAATCGTATAGCACATGTTGTCATGAGGAATGGCTTTAAAGCTCTGCTGTCAACATGACGATACTGAGTGAGTTATGGCCAAGGGTAAGTAGGCCTAGAGTGAATTCTTTATACCTGCATCTAATCATTGCAAAATGTATGATGTTAATGGAATTAAATGGTCGTAATAGGGGAAGAGGCAGTTATGTTTGTCTTGCAACGGATTTCATTTATCCCTCCCTGTTCTTAGCTGTGCTGTGAAGAGACTTGCGCTTATATCTCGCCATGTCTTATTTCTGCTCATCGGGACAGGTTTCTGTCCCTTCAAAAAGTAGCCCACACCTTTAGTGGCCTTTGGGCTTTGTGATGGGCGAATTTCATAAAATAAAATTTAATTTGTTTTTCAAATCACCTGTAAGAGAGGTTTTGTATGTTGACAAACTTATCCATCTACTTGTTAATCATTTCATGTGGGCTTTATTGTGACTAGATATTCATGAGTTACTGGGTTAACAGTTTGCTGCTTTCAACGTGGACCATGAGGCCTGCTATGGAGGTGTGTCAAGGAGTGAGAACAACCATCTGCTCATCCACAGTTTGAAGAATGGAATTGAAAGGTAACGTCTTTTATGGCTGTAGAACAGTTCATCCTTAAACAAATCAAGAAATTGCTGATGTTCCAATGTTATAATACGTTGTCAAGCTCAAGACTGATGGTTTTAGTTGATGTTGGCATTTTGAAGATATTATTTGTAAACAGAACAAGACTTCATTGACTAAATTTGAAATTTAGAGATATGTTATTTACACCAAATTGTTTGTCCATTGACTGAATGTGATCATTTCCAGATTGTCAATACAGATTTCTCAGATCCATCGCTTCTCCATCAATATGCACCATGAAGACATCATTGGAGGTGTTGCATAGTGAAGGGAAAGTTACATCTAAGTGTTCAATATCAAGTTGAAGTGTGGATTTTCAAGGTAAGATTTTCTGAGCTCAAGTTATTGCTTACACAGTTTCAGAACAGCAAAAGACAGGAATGAAAAATACTGTACCTACTTAACCAGCTGCCACTGGGATTCTTATTTTGTTCCTACCCCCTAGCGGGATTCTGTTGGCGGAATTGCCAGAAAATTTTTTCTTTGAAGGTAACGCTGGCACAAAGAAAACCTGACTTGACAATGCCAAGAGAAGTAAGTTTCTCTTTGTTGGATTGTCCATTTTGTTGCTTGAACGAGAAAATGTCAAATTCACACAGCATGAACTGCAAAACATCGGCCATTACCTACAGCATAGGAGTGGCACTAAACACGGAAGCATGGCCCACTGCTGGCTCACTCTGACTTACCTCCATTCAACAGAAACACAATGAATGAACAATGGTGGAGGCCTCTCAATGCCTTGTAATTCCCTTTGTTGGAACAAAAGGACAAAGGTTGATAATCAGGGATTACACAAAAAACAACTCTATATGGCCACAAAATGCGAGTAAACGCACAACCTTTTTTGTTGTTGTGTGGGTGAATCATAGCATTACATGGCGTGTGAGTGTTCTGTGCCAACTCTAAAGTTGAATGACCAGGCGACTATTGCTCTGGTGGTCCGAAATTAAAAAATGGCATCGTAAGATGACTTCCATTTCCAGGCAAGGGAAACATTTGCGTGTATTGATGTCATCCGGTTTGAACTGGTTAAAGACCCTGAAAAACTTGTTTGATCTTCCTTTGGTTGTGTGATGACATTTTTAAAGATCCCGAAACACTTTTTTTGTGAACAAGAGAAGACCCAGTTGATAAACTTACAACATCACAGATCTGTATAATATCTAATGTTTGAAGAGTGGTGATGCAGTTCTTGATTGTTTATGTTCAGGTTGTGAAATGTTCTGATGCTGCGTACCTCTTGTTGACATGGACTATGAAGACATTGGTGGAAAAGTAGTAATGTATTTCCAGTATGGCATTCAGGCACTTAGGTCTGTATCCATTCATCACTAAGTTGTAAACTAGACATTTATGAAAAGATTTAAGTCTTAAAGTCAATTAAATACTTGTGCAGTTTCAGAATTAGGACAAGATGTTAGGCTTTTCCATACATCGTGTCAATATTCCCTAATATCTGTTCTTGTTTGCATCTCGGTTAGGAATTTGAATAAGTTTTCCTCAAAGTATAAACTTCAATAAGTGAAACCAATCACAATCCTTCAGTTTTAATATTTCAACTAGAAACCTATCTGTGAAGTATAAATCTTTGATTATTTGAGTATTTATATCAAAGCAGGCACTTGTTGCACAATCGGCTCTTTTTAGAGTCTTCACAACTCTTTATGAGGTAATGACAAGGTGCTACCACAAACGTTACATTCATTTTCAACACTTGGTTTGCATGTGTTTTGTGCTTGTTTTGTTTGTTATTTTTATGACAGTGATATTTGCTGAGACATCTACCTGTGCTGCAAGGGCCAAGACATCATAAGAGTCTAGAATGTTTTCAAATCAGAAGATGAAGGTACATTTGTTCATGTTAATTTTGTCAGGAAGTTTATATCTTTATATATATCTTTAGTGCCACTTGTCCAGCTACATAAACTGAATTATTCAAGCATTTTGTTACTTATCAGAATGAGTTATGTCACTTTTTAAACTATTGTTTAAAGCTGCCCTGATATTTCTTAAAATAAGGTGATTACTGAAATATGTTTACATCTCCATTGTATAGCACAGGTTGTCATGAGGAATGGCTTTGAAGCTCTGTTGTCAACATAACGATACTGAGGGAGTTATGGCCAAGGGTAAGTAGGCCTAGAGTGAATTCTTTATACCTACATCTAATCATTACAAAATGTCTGATGTTTATGGATTTAAATGGTTGTCATAGGGGAGGAGGCAGTTATGTTTGTCTTGCAACAGATTCATTTACCCCTCCCTGTTCTTTGCTGTGCTGTGAAGAGACTTGCACTTATATCTCGTCATGTCTTTTTTCTGAGCATTGGGATGGGTTTCTACCCTTCAAAAAGTAGCCCACACCTCGAGTGGCCTTTGGGCCTTGTGATGGGCGAATTCCATAAAACTTTTTTTTTAATCACTTGTTTAAGAGAGGTTTTGTATGTTGACAAACTTATCCATCTACTTGTGAATTGTGACTAGATATTCATGATGAGTCAGTGGGTTAACAGTTTGCTGCTTTCAACATGGACCATGAGGACTGCTATGGAGGTGTGTCAAGGGGTGAGAACAACCATCTGCTCATCCACAGTTTAAAGAATGGAATTGAAAGGTAACTTCTTCTATGACTGTAGCACATTTTTACTAAAGTTTGTTTTTGAGTGATAAAAAAATTCTTACCTGATAAAACATACAACATCACAGATTTATATAATATCTAATGTTTGAAGGTCGTTAATGCAGTTCTTGATTATTTAATGTTTAGGTTGCTGGCAGTTGTGAAATGTTCTGATGCTGTGTTCCTCTGTTGACATGGACCATGAAGACATTGGCGGAAAAGTAGTAATGTATTTCCAGTATGACATTCAGGCACTTAGGCCGATATCCATTCATCGCCAAATTACAAACTGAACACTCATGAAAAGATTAAAGTTTAAAAGTCAATTGAATACTTGTCAGTTTCAGAATTAGGACAAGGTGTTGGGCTTTTTCATACATCATGTCAATATTCCTAAATATAGGTTCTTGTTTGCACCTCAGTTAGGAATGTTATCAAGTTTTCCTGAAAGTATATAACTTCAATAAGTGAAACTAATCACAATCCTACAGTTGTATCATTTCAATCAAAAACCTTTCTGTCAAGTATAAATTTTCATTTATATAAGTATTTATATCAAAGCAGACACTTCATACACCATCGGCTCTTTTTAGAGTCTTCACAACCTTTCATGAGGTATTGACAAGGTGCTACCACAAACATTACCTTCATTTTCAACTCTTGGTTGGTTTGCCCGTGTTTTGTGCTTGTTTGTTTTTGATTATTTCGACAGTGATGTTTGCTGAGACATGTACCTGTACGGCAAGGGCCAAGATGTCAGAAGAGTCTAGAATGCTTTCAAATCAGATGATGAAGGTACATCAGTTCATGTTAGTTTTGTCAGGAAGTTTATATCTTTAAATTATCTGCAGTGCCAC
This sequence comes from Marthasterias glacialis, assembly GCA_911728455.2. Classification (NCBI taxonomy): domain Eukaryota; kingdom Metazoa; phylum Echinodermata; class Asteroidea; order Forcipulatida; family Asteriidae; genus Marthasterias; species Marthasterias glacialis. The sequence continues at coordinate 19,779,090 of OU452219.1, read as the reverse complement.
TTGTCCAACGACACCAACTGAATTATTCAAGCATTGTGTTACTTATGAGACTGAGTTTTTAAACTGTTGTGTTTTTATTGTTTAAAGCTGTCCTGATATTTCTTAAAATAAGGCGATTACTGAAAATGTATTTAAATCTCAATGTTATAGCACAGGTTGTCATGAGGAATGGCTGTGAAGCTCTGCTGTCAGCAAGGCGATACTTAGGGAATTATGGCCGAGGGTAAGTAGAGTGAATTCTTTATTTGTGCATCTACTCATCGCAAAATGTATCATGTGAATGGAACTAAATGGTTGTAATATCACTTCTTTAAGAGAGGTTTTGTATGTTGACAAACTTGTTAATCATTTCATGTATGGCTTTATTGTGACTAGATTATCATGATGGATCACTGGGTTCATAGTTTGCTGCTTTCAACATGGACCATGAGGACTTCTATGGAGGTGTGTCAAGGAGTGAGAATGACCATCTAATTTTCCACCGTGTAAATACTGGAATTGACAGGTAACTTCTTGTTTGAAGTTGTAGAACATTTTTACTAAAGTTTGTATGAAACTTTTAAAGTCTGACAATTCAGTTCATTCCAAAACAAATGAAGAAATTGCTGATGTTCCAATGTTAGAATACATTGTCTGGCTCAAGACTGATGGTGTTATCACCAGTGGATTTTGAAGATGCTATTTGTAGACAGGAAAAGAAAGTTGGCACCTAATCATCTCTGAAATCTTGTATGTGCTTTTAAACTTGAAAAACAGCAGACCAATCTTTTGCAGATAGCATTCAATCCTGGTGGTTTTTTTTAAGATCCAAGGAAAACAAATGCATTATTTTAAGTAGTGAGCTGTGAAAAGCTATACTGGAGGAGTGTTTTTAAGTGCATGTCAGTTTTCAATCATGTATTTGCATTGATGTTGTAGAACTGATGTGATGTAAAGATGCTGATGGAGTTCTTGTCGGAGGGTCAGGAGAATGACATCTTTGTGCTTGCATGTACTCATCACTAAGACGTAGAGTGAAAATTGTTGGTAAGAGCTCTTCCAAAGTTTAAGAATTTCAAGAGGTTTTGTCTTGATTCTCAAAGATTTATACATTGTTAAATTTAGACTAGTTAGTAGTAAATTTAAGTTGAACATGAATCTGGAACAGGGTTTACCTTAGCAGTCGCACATCAACCATTTTAAATAAAATCTTTAAAAGATGTTGGCACTGGCCCAGATTTTTTTTTTTTAATGGCCCTCAGGTTTTGACCCTAGCAGTCTTTCTCTAAGGCTAAAGAGAAAGACTCTGTTAGGGTCGAAACGTGAGGCTGTTAACAATTTTTTGCATTGGTAAGCTGTTTGCAACAATTAATTTTATTTTTTCATCTTATATTTTCTGATAGCTGCTAAGATTTGTTTACTAATGTCAAAACAACTTAACTGTTTTTCAGGTCATTGCTTGGATGTTGTATTCCGCTGTTCAAGACGGGAGTGACACCATGGCATGAGCAGACTGACATTCAAGTATTTACATGTACATGTACATATCACCAGGTTCACTTATGGAATATCAAGGTAAGATTTCTTCTCGGAGTTGAACATATCCTTCATTTACAAATAAAATTTAATGAATTACCTGTCACACCCAAACAATTTTTCATCAAATTTTTATAGACATCAACATTGGCCCAATGCTGGGTAAAATAGCCTGTAAGAATTTGGTGTAGCTGATCATGTGAAAATCAAGAGAAACAACAAATATTCCGTATAACGTTTTGTGTCCTGTCAAGTTGTTAATCAATTAATTAACATGTACACTGATGCAGTACTCTGATTGAGAGCTGCGATGAAATCAGATTCATGGATGTTATGCAGTTGGGTGCTTCAGGTAGATTCTTTGTACATGGAAGGTAAATAAAATACATTTGTGTGAGATGTCTTTACCTATATGAACGCAACATGTCCACCTCAAAGACTTATGCAAGCATTTTTTAGCTTAAAAATATGTCGTGATTTTATAAGATCAATTTGGGCAAGTCATTGAGATGCAAGTAATCTGAATGAGAAAGTTTTTGCGAGGGATGTTTCTGAAAGTGTTTGAAAGATACTACTAAGCAAAATTAAAGTAAGCTGTTTTTATCTTCCAGCTTTTCATGAAGAATTACTGGTGAACTCTGCCATGGACCTTGAAAACTTGGGTAATCCAACAGAAGGATAATGACATTTGAGTTCTTGCATTGACTCAACCTGAAGGTAATATAATATGTGGGTTGTTGTGTTCATTCTTGAACGTTCTTTAAAACATTTCTGATATTCAAATTTTAGAACACATTTCCGGCCTCGTGATGATATGATCTTCTGTTGTATTGTGTGATCTTATTTTTAAGATCCTGAAACGGTAATATGTGAATAAGAAAAGATCAACTTAATATAATTTACTATGTCATGCATTTATGTCTAATATCTGCTCATTGTTCAATAATTGTACAGTTGTTGATTGTTTTTATGTATGACATTGTATTCCTCAGATTGCAGTGATGAATTGCTTTGATTTTCTGTGGATGGACCAGGAAGACCAGTTATTTGCAGTGGGACATTTATGCACTTGTATCCATTCATCGCCGAGTTATAGACTGTCTTTAAAGGTAAGATCCATTGTGGAGACCCAGACTGAAAGGTTCAGGTGTTGGTAATTCCTGAGCTATAAAATAAAATTTTCAGACATTCCAATCGTTGATAAAATTCCTGATGATAGGTTTTGATCTTCCTTGTGTTGTGAGGTGCCATTATATTAGTGAATAATAAAAGACCCACTTGATAAAACATACAACATCACAGATCTGTATCTAATGTTTGAAGATTGTTAATAAAGTTCTTGATTGTTTTATGTTTAGGTTGCTGGCAGTTGTGAAATGTTCTGGTGCTGTGTTCCTCTGTTGACATGGACCATGAAGACATTGGTGGAAAAGTAGTAATGTATTTCCAGTATGACATTCTGGCACTTAGGCCGATATCCATTCATTGCCAAATTACAAACTGAACACTCATGAAAAGATTCAAGTTTAAAAGTCAATTGAATACTTGTGCAGTTTCAGAATTAGGACAAGGTGTTGGGCTTTTTCATACATCGTGTTAGTATTCCTAAATATAGGTTCTTGTTTGCACCTCGGTTAGGAATGTTATCAAGTTTTCCTGAAAGTATAAACTTCAGTAAGTGGAACAATCACAATTCTACAGTTGTATCATTTCAATCAAAAACCTTTCTGTCAAGTATAAATTTTCATTTATATAAGTATTTATATCAAAGCAGACACTTTATACACCATCGGCTCTTTTTAGAGTCTTCACAACTTTTTATGAGGTATTGACAAGGTGCTACCACAAACATTACCTTCATTTTCAACTCTTGGTTGGTTTGCACATGTTTTGTGCTTGGTTGTTTTTGATTATTTTGACAGTGATGTTTGCTGAGACATGTACCTGTACGGCAAGGGCCAAGATGTCAGAAGAGTCTAGAATGCTTTCAAATCAGATGATGAAGGTACATCAGTTCATGTTAGTTTTGTCAGGAAGTTTATATCTTTAAATTATCTGCAGTGCCACTTGTCCAACGACATCAACTGAATTATTCAAGCATTGTGTTACTTATTAGACTGAGTTTTTAAACTCTTGTGTTTTTATTGTTTAAAGCTTTCCTGATATTATAGCTTAAAATAAGGCGATTACTGAAAATGTATTTACATCTCAATGTTATAGCACAGGTTGTCATGAGGAATGGCTGTGAAGCTCTGCTGTCAACATGACGATACTTAGGGAATTATGGCCGAAGGTAAGTAGAGTGAATTCTTTATTTGTGCATCTACTCATCACAAAATTTATCATGTGAATGGAATTAAATGGTTGTAATATCACTTCTTTAAGAGAGGTTTTGTATGTTGACAAACTTGTTAATCATTTCATGTATGGCTTTATTGTGACTAGATTATCATGATGGATCAATGGGTTCATAGTTTGCTGCTTTCAACATGGACCATTAAGACTTCTATGGAGGTGTGTCAAGGAGTGAGAACGACCATCTAATTTTCCACCGTGTAAATACTGGAATTGACAGGTAACTTCTTGTTTGAAGTTGTAGAACATTTTTACTAAAGTTTGTATGAAACTTTTAAAGTCTGACAATTCAGTTCATTCCAAAACAAATGAAGAAATTGCTGATGTTCCAATGTTAGAATACATTGTCTGGCTCAAGACTGATGGTGTTATCACCAGTGGATTTTGAAGATACTATTTGTAGACAGGAAAAGAAAGTTGGCACCTAATCATCTCTGAAATCTTGTATGTGCTTTTAAACTTGAAAAACAGCAGACCAATCTTTTGCAGATAGCATTCAATCCTGGTGGTTTTTTTTAAGATCCAAGGAAAACAAATGCATTATTTTAAGTAGTGAGCTGTGAAAAGCTATACTGGAGGAGTGTTTTTAAGTGCATGTCAGTTTTCAATCATGTATTTGCATTGATGTTGTAGAACTGATGTGATGTAAAGATGCTGATGGAGTTCTTGTCGGAGGGTCAGGAGAATGACATCTTTGTGCTTGCATCTACTCATCAGTAAGACGTAGAGTGAAAATTGTTGGTAAGAGCTCTTCCAAAGTTTAAGAATTTCAAGAGGTTTTGTCTTGATTCTCAAAAATTTATACATTGTTAAATTTAGACTAGTTAGTAGTAAATTTGAGTTGAACATAAATCTGGAACAGGGTTTACCCTAGCATTTGCACATCAACCATTTTAAATAAAATCTTTAAAAGATGTCGGCACTAGCCCAGAATTTTTTTTTTTATGGCCCTCAGGTTTTGACCCTAGCAGTCTTTCTCTAAGGCTAAAGAGAAAGACTCTGTTAGGGTCGAAACGTGAGGCTGTTAACAATTTTTTGCTTTGGTAAGCTGTTTGCAACAGTTAATTTTATTTTTTCATCTTATATTTTCTGATAGCTGCTAAGATTTGTTTACTTATGCCATAACAACTTAACTGTTTTTCAGGTCATTGCTTGGATGTTGTATTCCGCTGTTCAAGACGGGAGTGACACCATGGCATGAGCAGACTGACATTCAAGTATTTACATGTACATGTACATATCACCAGGTTCACTTATGGAATATCAAGGTAAAATTTCTTCTCGGAGTTGAACATATCCTTCATTTACAAATAAAATTTTATGAATTACCTGTCACACCCAAACAATTTTTCATCAAATTGTTTTAGACATCAACATTGGCCCAATGCTGGGTAAAATAGCCTGTAAGAATTTGGTGTAGCTGATCATGTGAAAATCAAGAGAAACAACAAATATTCCGTATAACGTTTTGTGTCCTGTCAAGTTGTTAATTAATTAACATGTACACTGATGCAGTACTCTGATTGAGAGCTGCGATGAAATCAGATTCATGGATGTTATGCAGTTGGGTGCTTCAGGTAGATTCTTTGTACGTGGAAGGTAAATAAAATACATTTGTGTGAGATGTCTTTACCTATATGAACGCAACATGTCCACCTCAAAGAGTTATGCAAGCATTTTTTAGCTTAAAAATATGTCGTGATTTTATAAGATCAATTTGGGCAAGTCATTGAGATGCAAGTGATCTGAATGAGAAAGTTTTTGCGAGGGATGTTTCTGAAAGTGTTTGAAAGATACTACTAAGCAAAATTAAAGTAAGCTGTTTTTATCTTCCAGCTTTTCATGAAGAATTACTGGTGAACTCTGCCATGGACCTTGGAAACTTGGGTAATCCAACAGAAGGATAATGACATTTGAGTTCTTGCATTGACTCAACCTGAAGGTAATATATTATGTGGGTTGTTGTGTTCATTCTTGAACGTTCTTTAAAACATTTCTGATATTCAAATTTTAGAACACATTTCCGGCCTCGTGATGATATGGTCTTCTGTTGTATTGTGTGATTTTTTTTTTTAGATCCTGAAACGGTAATATGTGAATAAGAAAAGATCAACTTAATAAAATTTACAATGTCATGCATCTATATCTAATATCTGCTCATTGTTCAATAATTGTACAGTTGTTGATTGTTTTTATGTATGACATTGTATTCCTCAGATTGCAGTGATGAATTGCTTTGATTTTCTGTGGATGGACCATGAAGACCAGTTATTTGCAGTGGGACATTTATGCACTTGTATCCATTCATCGCCGAGTTATAGACTGTCTTTAAAGGTAAGATCCATTGTGGAGACCCAGACTGAAAGGTTCACGTGTTGGTAATTCCTGAGCTATAAAATAAAATTTTCAGACATTCCAATCGTTGATAAAGTTCCTGATGATAGGTTTTGATCTTCCTTGTGTTGTGAGGTGCCATTATTTTAGTGAATAAGAAAAGACCCACTTGATAAAACATACAACATCACAGATCTGTATCTAATGTTTGAAGATTGTTAATAAAGTTCTTGATTGTTTTATGTTTAGGTTGCTGGCAGTTGTGAAATGTTCTGATGCTGTGTTCCTCTTGTTGACATGGACCATGAAGACATTGGTGGAAAAGTAGTAATGTATTTCCAGTATGACATTCAGGCACTTAGGCCGATATCCATTCATCGCCAAATTACAAACTGAACACTCATGAAAAGATTCAAGTTTAAAAGTCAATTGAATACTTGTGCAGTTTCAGAATTAGGACAAGGTGTTGGGCTTTTCCATACATCGTGTCAATATTCCTAAATATAGGTTCTTGTTTGCACCTCGGTTAGGAATGTTATCAAGTTTTCCTGAAAGTATAAACTTCATTAAGTAAAACCAATCACAATCTACAGTTGTAACATTTCAATCAAAAACCTTTCTGTCAAGTATGAAGGTATCAAAGCAGACACTTCATACACCATCGGCTCTTTTTAGAGTCTTCACAACTCTTCATGAGGTATTGACAAGGTGCTACCACAAACGTTAAATTCATTTTCAACTCTGAGTTGGTTTGCATGTGTTTTGTGCTTGTTTGTTTTTGATTATTTCGACAGTGATATTTGCTGAGACATCTACCTGTACGGCAAGGGCCAAGATGTCAGAAGAGTCTAGAATGCTTTCAAATCAGATGATGAAGGTACATCAGTTCATGTTAGTTTTGTCAGGAAGTTTATATCTTTAAATTATCTGCAGTGCCACTTGGCCAACTACATAAACTGAATTATTCAAGCATTGTGTTACTGATTTGAATAAATTTTTAAAGCTGTCCTGATATTCCTTGAAATAAGGCAATTACTGAAAATATATTTACATCTCAATGTTATAGCACAGGTTGTCATGAGGAATGGCTGTGAAGCTCTGCTGTCAACATGACGATACTGAAGAATTTATGGCCAAGGGTAAGTAGAGTGAATTCTTTATTCTTGCATCTACTCATTGCAAAATGTATCATGTGAATGAAATTAAATGGTTGTAATATCATTTCTTTAAGAGAGGTTTTGTATGTTGACAAACTTGTTAATCATTTCATGTATGGCTTTATTGTGACTAGATTATCATGGAGCACTGGGTTCACAGTAATACAATTACAATACATTGCCTACTTCAAGACTGATGTTGGTATCATTCTTGGATGTTGGCACTTTTCTTGAAAATAAGAAATGATCACATTGACTAAATTTAAACTTTGGAGACTTGTTCATTTTCATCCAATGTTGACTTGTATGTATACCTTGATTATATTCAGATTGTCAAGATGAGTTGCTCTGATGCAGCACTCCTCCATTAACATGGATCAAGAAGATTTCAATGGAGGTGTGACTTTGGAAAGAGGAAATGACATCTAAGTATGGAATTTTATGGTAAGATCATTTATGTAGCTTAGGCGCAATACTTACGCAGCTTCAGAAATATCTTAAGGTGTAGAACCCAAAGATGCAAAATTCTGCATCTCTTTAATAATTCTTGCATATAAGTATTCATTTTGAGAGGAAACCGTAATACCATAGTATGTGGACACGAAAGCAAAAATGTAGATATCGGATGTGTATCATAGAGCAATCCTCATCTGCAGTGCTTAGCCTGCAGCATCAGAGTCTAGCTTTCCCCTGAAGACTATCAGAGCATGCTGCACCACTGGTTCTTTTCAGAACCACTACAACTCGCAGAAAGATTTTTGATGTACATAGTCGTACTGCAAAGTAAGCTTATTAGATTATATCTCCACCAAGTATGAAATCCTACCCGTACGATTCTTGTTTGCAAAATATTTTTTAAAAGCTTGTTTGCCAAAAAGTGCTTCTACGTTTGCCAATTTGTATAAAAGTTTTCCCTCAGAATTAAAGGGATAAAATGAAGTTGATATGAATAAGAACATTATAACATTACTAAATTGATCTTTCTAGTTTCAAGTGCAACTTAAAACTTTGAAAATCATGGTGCATGTATATCTTTATGAATTGTCAGTTCTTTTTTGTTTCCTTGTGGTATTCGATGGTGATGATTGCTGAACAAACTGCCTGTGAGCGAGGATCAGGATCGCTTATCAAGGGGATGTTTTGCAGTCTGTTGCTACAGGTATAATAAGTTTACATAATCATCCTCACTAGTTTTGTGTGTGTTGTTAGTGTTTTGCAACTTGTGAAACAGCCAGCTGTACTTTTATAGATATCTTTAGCATAATATTTTTAAAGATCCAAGAAACTTCAGTTAAGTTTATCAAAGCATATGGGAGATTTTAAGTGAGCATTCTGCAATTTTTCAACATGTATTCATTTTTGTCGTATAAAAGGTTATCATCTGTGACATGCCATGATGTGAATCTCCGCTGTCAACAGGGACCATGAAGATGTTGGTGGAGTCTTGTCAGAGGGTCAGGTGAATGTCGTTTTTGTACTTGCATCTAATCATCACAAAGATGAAGAGTGGAAGCTGTAGGTATAATTGCTTCCAGCGTTGAAGAATTTAAAGAGGTTTTATTTGATTCTGAATGTTTTTACACATTGTTAAATTACATCATAATTTATATTAAATTATGGTAGTGTTAAAAATAATATTAAGTGTCAGTTGCAAAATATTTTAGAAGAAAAGGGTGTTGGTTTATGCAACCAATTGATTGTTAATTTGTCAATGAAACCTGCATGTTTAACAATTGTTTTTTACAGATAACTTTTGTGTCTCTGCTCAGCATCCTCATGAACTAAATGGTGTTACTGCTTGAAATGGTGAGGAGGGCTTATATTGAGAAGGCAGTGTGTTCTTTCATGCAAAGGTATTTAAACAATATTTGCAAACAGTTCTTAAATTTGAAGACAGACATGATTGTGTGTCTGTAAACTAATAGCTCTTAACCTATGGGTAATTTAGGTGGATAGATTTTGATGATTTGGTACTTAAAGTTTCGAGATAACAGATTATTGCTTGAATTATGTTTATTTTTTACCTGTCAGGATTCGCAAAGGCTATAAATTCAATTTAGAAGTCTTGGTAAAGAATCGTAACCTAAAATTATACTTTTTTTCTTTTCTTTTTTTATCACAGTTTGAGGTTTGTCAAGGCAAGGTTCTGTTCTGTCATCTGTGTTCTGCAACTATTGCCTCACCAACATATTTCTCAAGGAGGACTGTTCCTTCACGATGATTACCCTCCATCAATTTTATCAGTGAAGTTCTTCATGACAAAATGAATTATTGGATTGGACACCCAAACTCTTGGATACTTCGTGGATGTAAACTGCATGCTGAACTAATTAATTTGTAGTTATTTGATTGGAAAAACTTTTCTGGATTGACATTAGTGAGACAAACTATTTGACTTTCCAGAGTATATGACCAACATTAAACAATTTATTTTGAGGTTGTCAATTCGAACAAATTTTCTCAGGGATCATCACTTGTGCAACTTACAAACTTGGTCTGCAGCAAGAATGATGGATTCTCAAAATGAAGTGGATTTGTAAGTTGGGTACTTATTGGGTACGCATTAAATGTTGTATCAAAATAAACAAAACCCATTTGATGTTTTTTGGAAGAGCAGAGGACAATGATTACTCCATTGTTCAGAAATTGTCAACTTGCGTGTAATGAGGTACTTCATTACAAGTAAGTGGACCGAATACATGTACATGTATTCACATGAAAGATTGCATGTTTGTAATGAGGTACTTCATTACATGCATACAATAATACCATACTTGCAATGAAGTACCTCATTGCAAGTATGCATTAGTTTCATGCATGTAATGAAGTACCTCATTACAGGCATGAAACACTTAATTTGTAATGCAATGGCTCATTACAATTATAAAGACCACAAGCTTGTGTGTTTGGGTGCTGGTTGTTATAAAGTTACAATGTTTCATTACTATCAGTAACTGTTTTAGTAAGGTGAAATGAAGCATGCAGTTGTAAAATGGTTTACGTGTATCTGTAATTCATAAGTAGGCCTATAGTTAATATTGAGCGCTCATTACCAAGTATTTATGCCATAACTTTTTTAGTTGAAGTATTTGAATTACAATGCAAGTACAGCAGATAGATGACAAATTATCCTTTGGTTTAAATGTTCTCTTGCCTGGTAGTTGAACATATTCATGTAAGGCTTATAGTGTGAAATAAATGCATACTACAGTGTGTTGATTATGTGAAACAAAAAACAATTGTGTCCTGAAGAAAGAACATTGTATTGTTGTATAATGTACAAATCCCAAATTGTGCATTCCTCAATCTCCTTGGTCCATTCCTCACTGTCCATTGTCCATGTCCTGTGTCCATTGTCCCCATTATGTCCATTGTCCCCATGGTGTCTATTGTTTTAATTCTATCCATCTTTTTATTTCTATCAATTGTCCCCGTGGAGTCTATTGTGTCATTGTGTCCATTGTCTTCATGGTGCCCATGGTGTCTATTGTGTCATTGTTTCCATTGTGTCTAATTTCCCCATGGTGTCCATTGTTTTAATTCTATCCATTGTTTTAATTTTATCCATTGTTTTATTTCTATCAATCGAAGATATCTACCATGGTGTTCATTGTCCCCATGGTGTCCTTTGTTTCCATTGTGTCCATTGTTTACATTGTCCCCATGGTGTCCATTGTGTCCATTGTTTACATTGTCCCCATGGTGTCCGTTTTTTCCATTGTGTCCATTGTTTACATTGTCCCCATGGTGTCCATTGTTTCCATTGTGTCCATTTTCCCCATGGTGTCCTTTGTTTCCATTGTTTACATTGTCCCCATGGTGTCCATTGTTTCCATTGTGTCCATTGTCCCCATGGTGTCCATTGTTTCAATTGTGTCCATTGTTTACATTGTCCCCATTGTGTCCATTGATCCAATTCTTTCCATAGTTTTATTTCCAAAGGACGAAGGACGAAGGACGAAGGACGAAGGACGAAGGACGAAGGACGAAGGACGAAGGACGAAGGACGAAGGACGAAGGACGAAGGACGAAGGACGAAGGACGAAGGACGAAGGACGAAGGACGAAGGACGAAGGACGAAGGACGAAGGACGAAGGACGAAGGACGAAGGACGAAGGACGAAGGACGAAGGACGAAGGACGAAGGACGAAGGACGAAGGACGAAGGACGAAGGACGAAGGACGAAGGACGAAGGACGAAGGACGAAGGACGAAGGACGAAGGACGAAGGACGAAGGACGAAGGACGAAGGACGAAGGACAAAGGACAAAGGACAAAGGACAAAGGACAAAGGACAAAGGACGAAGGACAAAGGACAAAGGACGAAGGACGAAGGACAAAGGACAAAGGACGAAGGACGAAGGACGAAGGACAAAGGACAAAGGACAAAGGACAAAGGACAAAGGACAAAGGACAAAGGACAAAGGACAAAGGACAAAGGACAAAGGACAAAGGACAAAGGACAAAGGACAAAGGACAAAGGACAAAGGACAAAGGACAAAGGACAAAGGACAAAGGACAAAGGACAAAGGACAAAGGACAAAGGACAAAGGACAAAGGACAAAGGACAAAGGACAAAGGACAAAGGACAAAGGACAAAGGACAAAGGACAAAGGACAAAGGACAAAGGACAAAGGACAAAGGACAAAGGACAAAGGACAAAGGACAAAGGACAAAGGACAAAGGACAAAGGACAAAGGACAAAGGACAAAGGACAAAGGACAAAGGACAAAGGACAAAGGACAAAGGACAAAGGACAAAGGACAAAGGACAAAGGACAAAGGACAAAGGACAAAGGACAAAGGACAAAGGACAAAGGACAAAGGACAAAGGACAAAGGACAAAGGACAAAGGACAAAGGACAAAGGACAAAGGACAAAGGACAAAGGACAAAGGACAAAGGACAAAGGACAAAGGACAAAGGACAAAGGACAAAGGACAAAGGACAAAGGACAAAGGACAAAGGACAAAGGACAAAGGACAAAGGACAAAGGACAAAGGACAAAGGACAAAGGACAAAGGACAAAGGACAAAGGACAAAGGACAAAGGACAAAGGACAAAGGACAAAGGACAAAGGACAAAGGACAAAGGACAAAGGACAAAGGACAAAGGACAAAGGACAAAGGACAAAGGACAAAGGACAAAGGACAAAGGACAAAGGACAAAGGACAAAGGACAAAGGACAAAGGACAAAGGACAAAGGACAAAGGACAAAGGACAAAGGACAAAGGACAAAGGACAAAGGACAAAGGACAAAGGACAAAGGACAAAGGACAAAGGACAAAGGACAAAGGACAAAGGACAAAGGACAAAGGACAAAGGACAAAGGACAAAGGACAAAGGACAAAGGACAAAGGACAAAGGACAAAGGACAAAGGACAAAGGACAAAGGACAAAGGACAAAGGACAAAGGACAAAGGACAAAGGACAAAGGACAAAGGACAAAGGACAAAGGACAAAGGACAAAGGACAAAGGACAAAGGACAAAGGACAAAGGACAAAGGACAAAGGACAAAGGACAAAGGACAAAGGACAAAGGACAAAGGACAAAGGACAAAGGACAAAGGACAAAGGACAAAGGACAAAGGACAAAGGACAAAGGACAAAGGACAAAGGACAAAGGACAAAGGACAAAGGACAAAGGACAAAGGACAAAGGACAAAGGACAAAGGACAAAGGACAAAGGACAAAGGACAAAGGACAATTTGGGTTCAGGGGATTTTCAGGGGATTTTCAGGGGATTTTCAGGGGATTTTCAGGGGATTTTCAGGGGATTTTCAGGGGATTTTCAGGGGATTTTCAGGGGATTTTCAGGGGATTTTCAGGGGATTTTCAGGGGATTTTCAGGGGATTTTCAGGGGATTTTCAGGGGATTTTCAGGGGATTTTCAGGGGATTTTCAGGGGATTTTCAGGGGATTTTCAGGGGATTTTCAGGGGATTTTCAGGGGATTTTCAGGGGATTTTCAGGGGATTTTCAGGGGATTTTCAGGGGATTTTCAGGGGATTTTCAGGGGATTTTCAGGGGATTTTCAGGGGATTTTCAGGGGATTTTCAGGGGATTTTCAGGGGATTTTCAGGGGATTTTCAGGGGATTTTCAGGGGATTTTCAGGGGATTTTCAGGGGATTTTCAGGGGATTTTCAGGGGATTTTCAGGGGATTTTCAGGGGATTTTCAGGGGATTTTCAGGGGATTTTCAGGGGATTTTCAGGGGATTTTCAGGGGATTTTCAGGGGATTTTCAGGGGATTTTCAGGGGATTTTCAGGGGATTTTCAGGGGATTTTCAGGGGATTTTCAGGGGATTTTCAGGGGATTTTCAGGGGATTTTCAGGGGATTTTCAGGGGATTTTCAGGGGATTTTCAGGGGATTTTCAGGGGATTTTCAGGGGATTTTCAGGGGATTTTCAGGGGATTTTCAGGGGATTTTCAGGGGATTTTCAGGGGATTTTCAGGGGATTTTCAGGGGATTTTCAGGGGATTTTCAGGGGATTTTCAGGGGATTTTCAGGGGATTTTCAGGGGATTTTCAGGGGATTTTCAGGGGATTTTCAGGGGATTTTCAGGGGATTTTCAGGGGATTTTCAGGGGATTTTCAGGGGATTTTCAGGGGATTTTCAGGGGATTTTCAGGGGATTTTCAGGGGATTTTCAGGGGATTTTCAGGGGATTTTCAGGGGATTTTCAGGGGATTTTCAGGGGATTTTCAGGGGATTTTCAGGGGATTTTCAGGGGATTTTCAGGGGATTTTCAGGGGATTTTCAGGGGATTTTCAGGGGATTTTCAGGGGATTTTCAGGGGATTTTCAGGGGATTTTCAGGGGATTTTCAGGGGATTTTCAGGGGATTTTCAGGGGATTTTCAGGGGATTTTCAGGGGATTTTCAGGGGATTTTCAGGGGATTTTCAGGGGATTTTCAGGGGATTTTCAGGGGATTTTCAGGGGATTTTCAGGGGATTTTCAGGGGATTTTCAGGGGATTTTCAGGGGATTTTCAGGGGATTTTCAGGGGATTTTCAGGGGATTTTCAGGGGATTTTCAGGGGATTTTCAGGGGATTTTCAGGGGATTTTCAGGGGATTTTCAGGGGATTTTCAGGGGATTTTCAGGGGATTTTCAGGGGATTTTCAGGGGATTTTCAGGGGATTTTCAGGGGATTTTCAGGGGATTTTCAGGGGATTTTCAGGGGATTTTCAGGGGATTTTCAGGGGATTTTCAGGGGATTTTCAGGGGATTTTCAGGGGATTTTCAGGGGATTTTCAGGGGATTTTCAGGGGATTTTCAGGGGATTTTCAGGGGATTTTCAGGGGATTTTCAGGGGATTTTCAGGGGATTTTCAGGGGATTTTCAGGGGATTTTCAGGGGATTTTCAGGGGATTTTCAGGGGATTTTCAGGGGATTTTCAGGGGATTTTCAGGGGATTTTCAGGGGATTTTCAGGGGATTTTCAGGGGATTTTCAGGGGATTTTCAGGGGATTTTCAGGGGATTTTCAGGGGATTTTCAGGGGATTTTCAGGGGATTTTCAGGGGATTTTCAGGGGATTTTCAGGGGATTTTCAGGGGATTTTCAGGGGATTTTCAGGGGATTTTCAGGGGATTTTCAGGGGATTTTCAGGGGATTTTCAGGGGATTTTCAGGGGATTTTCAGGGGATTTTCAGGGGATTTTCAGGGGATTTTCAGGGGATTTTCAGGGGATTTTCAGGGGATTTTCAGGGGATTTTCAGGGGATTTTCAGGGGATTTTCAGGGGATTTTCAGGGGATTTTCAGGGGATTTTCAGGGGATTTTCAGGGGATTTTCAGGGGATTTTCAGGGGATTTTCAGGGGATTTTCAGGGGATTTTCAGGGGATTTTCAGGGGATTTTCAGGGGATTTTCAGGGGATTTTCAGGGGATTTTCAGGGGATTTTCAGGGGATTTTCAGGGGATTTTCAGGGGATTTTCAGGGGATTTTCAGGGGATTTTCAGGGGATTTTCAGGGGATTTTCAGGGGATTTTCAGGGGATTTTCAGGGGATTTTCAGGGGATTTTCAGGGGATTTTCAGGGGATTTTCAGGGGATTTTCAGGGGATTTTCAGGGGATTTTCAGGGGATTTTCAGGGGATTTTCAGGGGATTTTCAGGGGATTTTCAGGGGATTTTCAGGGGATTTTCAGGGGATTTTCAGGGGATTTTCAGGGGATTTTCAGGGGATTTTCAGGGGATTTTCAGGGGATTTTCAGGGGATTTTCAGGGGATTTTCAGGGGATTTTCAGGGGATTTTCAGGGGATTTTCAGGGGATTTTCAGGGGATTTTCAGGGGATTTTCAGGGGATTTTCAGGGGATTTTCAGGGGATTTTCAGGGGATTTTCAGGGGATTTTCAGGGGATTTTCAGGGGATTTTCAGGGGATTTTCAGGGGATTTTCAGGGGATTTTCAGGGGATTTTCAGGGGATTTTCAGGGGATTTTCAGGGGATTTTCAGGGGATTTTCAGCTTCTACTACTACCATTACTACTACTATTACAAGATTGTTTTACAAGAATTTACCTTTGCAAAGTATGACGTATGACCTTTGACCTCTGAACTGACCTTTGACCTCACCCCTGAACTTTGACCTTTGACCCCTCAAAAAACGTTTATCTCACGTTTTGTACAGTTTGTATGGGTTTCTCTTAAATTATCGACACAAATAAATAAGTCTCTAACACTATTGGTTTATTTCTATCTTTTTCTTTATTTTAACGACTCAATAAACACAGCACAACAAAACATACTTTATTTAGACTGTTGAAATGCATGTTATACATAAAAAATTATTGTTAAAAAAACTAAGTTTTACTTCAAAAATTAAACTCTTGAAAAAGTACAAAAATACCTCAAAAATTAACAAGGGTGGAGGGGCTAAAAGATTGCAAAGAGGGAAATTGACAAATAAATGCAAGGATTGAAGTGAAGAAAAAACACAAAGATGGAAGTGGAAAATTTGTGCAAGGAGGGAAGTCATAAATAGGTGCAAGGCTGGAGATGGTACATACGTGCAAGGAGGGAAGTCAGAAATAGGTGCAAGGCTGATGGTGGGCAATTTGTGCAAGGAGGGAAGTCATAGATAGGTGCAAGGCTGGAAATGGTACATACGTGCAAAGAGGGATGTCAGAAATAAGTGCAAGGCTGGAGGTGGTACATACGTGCAAGGAGGGAAATGGAAAATAAACGCAGATGGAAGTGGTCAATTCGTGCAAGGAGGGAAGTCATAAATAGGTGCAAGGAGGGAAGTCATAAATAGGTGCAACGCTGGAGGTGGTACATACGTGCAAGGAGGAAAAGTGAAAATAAACGCAAAGATGGAAGTGGTCAATTGTGCAAGGAGGGAAGTTATAAATAGGTTCAAGGCTGGAGGTGGTACATATGTGCAAGGAGGGAAGTCAGAAATAGGTGCAATGCTCAAGGTGGTACATACATGCAAGGAGGGAAATGAAAAATAAATGCAAAGATGGAAGTGGTCAATTTGTGCAAGGAGGGAAGTAAATAAGTTCAAGGCTAGAGGTGGTACATACGTGCAAGGAGGGAAATGGAAAATAAATGCAAAGAAGGAAGTGGTCAATTCGTGCAAGGAGGGAAGTCATAAATAGGTGCAACGCTGGAGGTGGTACATACGTGCAAGGAGGGAAGTCAGAAATAGGTGCAAGGCTTGATAGAGGTGGTACATACGTGCAAGGAGAGAAAGGGAAAATAAACGCAAAGATGGAAGTGGTCAATTGTGCAAGGAAATGGAAAATAAACACAAAGACGGAAGTGGTCAATATGTGCAAGGAGGGAAGTCATAAATAGGTTCAATGCTCAAGGTGGTACATACATGCAAGGAGGGAAATGAAAAATAAATGCAAAGATGGAAGTGGTCAATTTGTGCAAGGAGGGAAGTCAAATAGGTGCAAGGCTAGAGGTGGTACATACGTGCAAAGAGGGAAATGGAAAATAAACGAAAAGATGGAAGTGGTCAATTCGTGCAAGGAGGGAAGTCATAAATAGGTGCAAGGCTGGAGGTGGTACATACGTGCAAGGAGGGAAGTCAGAAATAGGTGCAAGGCTGATGGTGGGCAATTTGTGCAAGGAGGGAAGTCATAGATAGGTGCAAGGCTGGAAATGGTACATACGTGCAAAGAGGGATGTCAGAAATAAGTGCAAGGCTGGAGGTGGTACATACGTGCAAGGAGGGAAATGGAAAATAAACGCAGATGGAAGTGGTCAATTCGTGCAAGGAGGGAAGTCATAAATAGGTGCAAGGAGGGAAGTCATAAATAGGTGCAACGCTGGAGGTGGTACATACGTGCAAGGAGGAAAAGTGAAAATAAACGCAAAGATGGAAGTGGTCAATTGTGCAAGGAGGGAAGTTATAAATAGGTTCAAGGCTGGAGGTGGTACATATGTGCAAGGAGGGAAGTCAGAAATAGGTGCAATGCTCAAGGTGGTACATACATGCAAGGAGGGAAATGAAAAATAAATGCAAAGATGGAAGTGGTCAATTTGTGCAAGGAGGGAAGTAAATAAGTTCAAGGCTAGAGGTGGTACATACGTGCAAGGAGGGAAATGGAAAATAAATGCAAAGAAGGAAGTGGTCAATTCGTGCAAGGAGGGAAGTCATAAATAGGTGCAACGCTGGAGGTGGTACATACGTGCAAGGAGGGAAGTCAGAAATAGGTGCAAGGCTTGATAGAGGTGGTACATACGTGCAAGGAGAGAAAGGGAAAATAAACGCAAAGATGGAAGTGGTCAATTGTGCAAGGAAATGGAAAATAAACACAAAGACGGAAGTGGTCAATATGTGCAAGGAGGGAAGTCATAAATAGGTTCAATGCTCAAGGTGGTACATACATGCAAGGAGGGAAATGAAAAATAAATGCAAAGATGGAAGTGGTCAATTTGTGCAAGGAGGGAAGTCAAATAGGTGCAAGGCTAGAGGTGGTACATACGTGCAAAGAGGGAAATGGAAAATAAACGAAAAGATGGAAGTGGTCAATTCGTGCAAGGAGGGAAGTCATAAATAGGTGCAAGGCTGGAGGTGGTACATACGTGCAAGGAGGGAAGTCAGAAATAGGTGCAATGCTCAAGGTGGTACATACATGCCAGGAGGGAAATGAAAAATAAATGCAAAGATGGAAGTGGTCAATTTGTGCAAGGAGGGAAGTCAAATAGGTGCAAGGCTAGAGGTGGTACATACGTGCAAGGAGGGAAATGGAAAATAAACGCAAAGAAGGAAGTGGTCAATTCGTGCAAGGAGGGAAGTCATAAATAGGTGCAACGCTGGAGGTGGTACATACGTGAAAGGAGGGAAGTCAGAAATAGGTGCAAGGCTTGATAGAGGTGGTACATACGTGCAAGGAGAGAAAGGGAAAATAAACGCAAAGATGGAAGTGGTCAATTGTGCAAGGAAATGGAAAATAAACACAAAGACGGAAGTGGTCAATATGTGCAAGGAGGGAAGTCATAAATAGGTTCAATGCTCAAGGTGGTACATACATGCAGGGAGGGAAATGAAAAATAAATGCAAAGATGGAAGTGGTCAATTCGTGCAAGGAAATGGAAAATAAACACAAAGATGGAAGTGGTCAATATGTGCAAGGAGGGAAGTCATAAATAGGTTGTACATACTTGCAAGGAGGGAAATGATTAATAAATGCAAAAATGGAAGTGTTAAATTTGTGCAAGGAGGGAAGTCAAATAGGTGCAAGGCTAGAGGTGGCACATACGTGCAAGGAGGGAAATGGAAAATAAACGCAAAGATGGAAGTGGTCAATTCGTGCAAGGAGGGAAGTCATAAATAGGTGCAATGCTGGAGGTGGTACATACGTGCAAGGAGGGAAGTCAGAAAAAGGTGCAAGGCTAGAGGTGGTACATGCGTACAAGGAGGGAAATGGAAAATCAATGAAAAGATGGAAGTGGTCAATTGTGCAAGGAGGGAAGTCAGAAATAGGTGCAAGGCTCAAGGTGGTACATAATTGCAAGGAGGGAAATGGAAAATAAATGCAAAGATGGAAGTGGTAAATTCGTGCAAGGAGAGAAGTCACAAATAGGTGCAAGGCTAGAGGTGGAACATACGTACAAGGAGGGAAATGGAAAATAAACGCAAAGATGGAAGTGGTCAATTCATGCAAGGAGGGAAGTCAGAAATAGGTGCAAGGCTAGAGTTGGTACATACGTGCAAGGAGGGAAATGGAAAATAAACGCAAAGATGGAAGTGGTCAATTCATGCAAGGAGGGAAGTCATAAATAGGTGCAACGCTGGAGGTGGTACATACGTGCAAGGAGGGAAATGGAAAATAAACTCAAAGATGGAAGTGGTCAATTCGTGCAAGGAGGGAAGTCATAAATAGGTGCAACGCTGGAGGTGGTACATACGTGCAAGGAGGGAAATGGAAAATAAACTCAAAGATGGAAGTGGTCAATTCGTGCAAGGAGGGAAGTCATAAATAGGTGCAAGACTGGAGGTGGCACATACGTGCAAGGAGGGAAGTCAGAAATAGGTGCAAGGCTCAAGGTGGTACATACGTGCAAGGAGGGAAATGGAAAATAAATGCAAAGATGGAAGTGGTAAATTCGTGCAAGGAGGGAAGTCATAAATAGGTGCAAGGCTCAAGGTGGTACATACGTGCAAGGAGGGAAATGGAAAATAAATGCAAAGATGGAAGTGGTCAATTTGTGCAAGGAGGGAAGTCATAAATAGGTGCAAGACTGGAGGTGGCACATACGTGCAAGGAGGGAAGACAGAAATAGGTGCAAGGCTAGAGTTGGTACATACGTGCAAGGAGGGAAATGGAAAATAAATGCAAAGATGGAAGTGGTAAATTTGTGCAACATGGAAAGTCATAAATAGGTGATATTCGTGCAATTCGTGCAAGGAGGGAAGTCATAAATAGGTGCAAGGAGGGAAGTCATAAATAGGTGCAAGGCTGGTGGTGGTGCAAACGCGCAAGGAGGGAACTGATAAAAAGATGCAAGGCAGGTGGTGGTGCATCATGCAAGGAGGGAAATGAAGAATAAATGCTAAGATGGAGGTGGTAAATTCGTGCAAGGAGGGAACTGATAAATAAGTGTAAGGCTGGAGGTAGCGCAAGCGTGCAAGGAGGGAAATGGAAAATAAATGCAAAGATGGAAGTGGTAAATTCGTGCAAGGAGGGAAGTCATAAATAGGTGCAAGGCTCAAGGTGGTACATACGTGCAAGGAGGGAAATGGAAAATAAATGCAAAGATGGAAGTGGTAAATTCGTGCAAGGAGGGAAGTCAGAAATAGGTGCAAGGCTCAAGGTGGCACATACGTGCAAGGAGGGAAGACAGAAATAGGTGCAAGGCTAGAGTTGGTACATACGTGCAAGGAGGGAAATGGAAAATAAATGCAAAGATGGAAGTGGTAAATTCGTGCAAGGAGGGAAGTCATAAATAGGTGCAAGACTGGAGGTGGCACATACGTGCAAGGAGGGAAGACAGAAATAGGTGCAAGGCTAGAGTTGGTACATACGTGCAAGGAGGGAAATGGAAAATAAATGCAAAGATGGAAGTGGTAAATTTGTGCAACATGGAAAGTCATAAATAGGTGATATTCGTGCAATTCGTGCAAGGAGGGAAGTCATAAATAGGTGCAAGGAGGGAAGTCATAAATAGGTGCAAGGCTGGTGGTGGTGCAAACGCGCAAGGAGGGAACTGATAAAAAGATGCAAGGCAGGTGGTGGTGCATCATGCAAGGAGGGAAATGAAGAATAAATGCTAAGATGGAGGTGGTAAATTCGTGCAAGGAGGGAACTGATAAATAAGTGTAAGGCTGGAGGTAGCGCAAGCGTGCAAGGAGGGAAATGGAAAATAAATGCAAAGATGGAAGTGGTAAATTCGTGCAAGGAGGGAAGTCATAAATAGGTGCAAGGCTCAAGGTGGTACATACGTGCAAGGAGGGAAATGGAAAATAAATGCAAAGATGGAAGTGGTAAATTCGTGCAAGGAGGGAAGTCATAAATAGGTGCAAGACTGGAGGTGGCACATACGTGCAAGGAGGGAAGACAGAAATAGGTGCAAGGCTAGAGTTGGTACATACGTGCAAGGAGGGAAATGGAAAATAAATGCAAAGATGGAAGTGGTAAATTCGTGCAAGGAGGGAAGTCATAAATAGGTGCAAGACTGGAGGTGGCACATACGTGCAAGGAGGGAAGACAGAAATAGGTGCAAGGCTAGAGTTGGTACATACGTGCAAGGAGGGAAATGGAAAATAAATGCAAAGATGGAAGTGGTAAATTTGTGCAACATGGAAAGTCATAAATAGGTGATATTCGTGCAATTCGTGCAAGGAGGGAAGTCATAAATAGGTGCAAGGAGGGAAGTCATAAATAGGTGCAAGGAGGGAAGTCATAAATAGGTGCAAGGCTGGTGGTGGTGCAAACGCGCAAGGAGGGAACTGATAAAAAGATGCAAGGCAGGTGGTGGTGCATCATGCAAGGAGGGAAATGAAGAATAAATGCTAAGATGGAGGTGGTAAATTCGTGCAAGGAGGGAACTGATAAATAAGTGTAAGGCTGGAGGTAGCGCAAGCGTGCAAGGAGGAATATGGAAAATAGACACAAAGATGGAAGTGGTAAATTTGTGCAAGGAGAGACGTGATAAATAAGTGCAAGGCTGGAAGTGTTCCTAATGTGCAAAGAGGTAAATGGAAAATAAACGCAAAAGATGGAAGTGGTCAATTCGTGCAAGGAGGGAACTGATAAATAGGTGCAAGGCTGGTGGTGGTGCAAACTTGCAAGGAGGGAAATGGAAAATTGACGCAAAGATGGAAGTGGTCAATTTGTGTAGTGAGGGAAGTGATAAATTTCATAAATGTGAGGATGGAGGTGTAACACATGTGCAAGGAGGGAAATGAAAAATAAACGCAAAGATAGAAGTGGTAAAATCGTGCAAGGGGGAAATGGAAAAAAAATTGCAAGGAGGGTCGTGATAAATGTCTGGGAGGAGGGAATGATAAATGAGTGGGGATATATATTCAATGATGAATGAATGAAAAAAGGAGGGTGTGAAATTGTGAAGCATTTAAAAACAGAGCACTATTTTACCACATAGGCTTAACACTTTTTGAAAAGATAAATTAAGGTATTTCTAACACTACCATTTGAACATTTCATTTACTGAAACTAACATTAGTAGCACTTAACATGTATCTAAAGGGAGCGTCTCAAATGTCAGAAGCATTCCAATTCTCGACAGAAAGCACATGCCATGGAACACACCCGCATTCCTTTAGAACCGTTCTTATGGGAATGTTCACAAACATCTAAATGGGAGCATTCATGCTTGCAGTGGGGCCAGGCTTCTCATATCAGTGTGTAAACATCAATGATAACTTCAAATTTTGTTTTCAGTTTTAGTTTGTTCTAGAAAATATAGTGACTTAGTGATTTGTGGATAACTTACATATACGCCTATTGGGCCATATTTTGTTATATGAACAATCTTTATAGTTTTGCCACAACTTGATAGTTTTTGCATGATATAGCTAGCATAAAACTGAGATAACGAACACAACTGAGATTAATAAAAGTCCAAACATGATCACAACTGTCAAGTGGGTTAAAACGTGCAAAGATGGAAGTAGTAAAGGCTCAGAAGAGCAGAACATCCAAACAGGATATATCTGCTATCCGCTGGGAACTTGGGGTATTCCCAACGGCCAGGGACATGTTCTCTTTTTAATATTTGAATTGAGATGCTCCCTTTTAAATGTCAAAAGTAAAGTATGTACCATTTTTTATATTCACAAAGATTTTTAAATAGCAAATGTTACCGGTGACAAAATTTCAAATGACAAGGATCTATGTGTGAGTTGTTATAAAACAACCAATGAATGCATTTTGTTCATGCAATCAAATAGTCCAGATTACACCTTTTGATTATATTCTGCAACAATGCTGTATAGATGTTTCGCAATAAGGTTTATCTGCAAAAACCTTATCATCATTTCCAGTATTTTTAAATGTATTTCTGGTTTGCTGAATTAACCATAGAAAGCCAAAAAGGTATGTACACCGAAATGTTTTATAACTGTTTTAAATTCCTTTTTGGAGTACATGTAAAATGAAATACAGTTTTATAATTTGTCAATACCTTATCTTGCTGGCATTTTGGGGAAACTTAGCAAAGACACTATAAAAGTTTCCTGCCATGTTTATGTGGGCCTACAAATGGTTTCTGAAAAGAATATTAGCATCATCTTAAAAATAAAATGTCAAATATTATATACTGTATAAGTACACCATTGCAAGCAGTTTAATTTAATCGGTTTTAAATTTTGCCAATATTATCCTGGTTAGGTTAGTCTAAAGCAGGGCCACCACGTGCAGGTAAAGCCAAAAAGGTATGTACACCGAAATGTTTTATAACTGTTTTAAATTCCTTTTTGGAGTAAATGTAAAATGAAATACAGTTTTATAATTTGTCAATACCTTATCTTGCTGGCATTTTGGGGAAACTTAACAAAGACACTATAAAAGTTTCCTGCCATCTTAAAAATAAAATGTCAAATATTGTATACTGTATAGGTACACCATTGCAAGCAGTTTAAGTTAATCGGTTTTAAATTTTGCCAATATTATCCTGGTTAGGTTAGTCTAAAGCAGGGCCACCACGTGCAGGTCCCAGGATACCAGCCCCACGACGCTTTTCGTATCTTTGGGGCCATCGTACTCCTTTCGAAGCGTCCGGTCCGCCACCCCGAGAACCAGGGCAGTCCCCTCAACGTACTAACGCGGTCCCTGGCCCCACGGCCTATACCAGGAACTACTCCCGTTTGGTCAACCATGATTGTGATAACCCCAATACCATCTCATGGGGTAAGAGGAAGCATGACGCACCTTTAAGATCAACCACCAGCTGTTACCCTGGCCGGAAGTGGAACCCCACATGCCACGTGCAAGTGTCCAGGTCCCTTTGGCAAGTCGGAATTTCCGTGTTTCGCCGCCCATCATTCCGAATTAATCGAATCTCCGCCCTTCCAATCGAATCTCCGCACAACCAATCGAATCTCCGCACAACCAATCGAATCTCTGCGCTACGAAGGCTCTAATAAGATCTCTAATTTCATTGTTCAAAAAACGTATGTACTTGCTTGCAATGGTGTACTTATTTACAAGATATCAACTGTATAGTGCTGCAAAAACAGCCCACTATACGACGATTACAGAAAACATCAAAACATCAAACTAACACATCTAGGTATACTACGATAACAGAAAACATCAAACTAACACATCTACATTATCTTACATAATTGAAGATAATAATTTGCACAGTTGTTCATTCATGATCCCTAAAATGAACGGCTAGTAGAATGACACATGTTTTCACGCACTTTGCTCTCCTTTACACACTGTAGCCTTCAAGATGTCAGTGTGATGCTCTCCTTTATACCATGTAGCATGTCAGTAGAGGTGATTCCTTTTCCTGCACTTGATTTCAGCGAACAACTTGCTACATCTCTGGCTCTGAAAGGTTAAGTTTACAGATAATAAATTGTATGAAAGCCAACAATTTCAATGTGCAAAACCTTTTGCATGGGTTATTAAGAACTGGGGAGGACCCCCTCCCCGAGTGCTGGATGGTATCATTGTTTCTTGGAATTTTTAAGACATCATTGCTTTGGTTTTTTGTGTTGTTTTACCAAGTTCTTTCCTTATCCTTTATTTTCACAAAATAAATAAAACTCATTTTAATAAAGTTTTTGCCTGACAAGTCCTTGTTATTCAAACTCAGTCACAGTGCTGGTGCAAAATTATAGCGAGTAAAACATTTGAGCCAATGGAATGAAATCTATTATTTGAAAAATAGCTAAAATTACAAGGTTTAGCCTCCATGTACTCAACTCTTGAAAAGACGATCTGTCAACACTTTTAATTTCAAGGATTAGATGAAACCATCCGGTAGATTTGTTTCCTGTTTTTTACACCCATACAAATCTTTCATATCTGAAGCTTCCAAAGAGAACTGAGCATTGTATCTAAAATATTACAACACATGTAACAATTATCAAGGTCGTAGGTTTCTACGAAATCAAATATGAGGCATAATCAGCCCTGTACACAGTCATTGATTTCAAAAAGAAAATCTGAAAGTGTAAGACATCTAATTTAAGACATTTATCTAAATTTTGTCCTGATGGATCTGTATGTTCTATTGATGAAAGTTTGCAGGACACAAAATTGTTGTACTTTGACTGGGCATTTAAAAAAAAGCTTCCGGTGTGGGATTTATATTGGAAACAGTCAAAGTCATAATATTAAATGTTTACAGAGGATCTTGTTAACACTAAAACACATGAGAACTGATTGAAACTTCATCCTACAAAAGTCTCTAATAAACTCTGTAAAGTTACCTGTATACAGACTCTATTAATGCTTGCAATCTTTCCCAGCTAGATCAAGCTTCTATGTCTAACCATTCTGTCCAGGAGCAGCAGCTGAAAAGAGAAAGGATAAAGATATAGGCATGGTAATAGAGAATTAAATTGACTCCAGACACATAATGGGATAGTTGGTTTTCTTATTTGTCCTATTTAATATGTAGAGTTCTTAAAGTAAACCGCATCCAAATTAGCGGCTATGGCTACGGCCGATGCTATTGCTATGGGTTGCTTAGCATGTCCTGTAGTTCAAGGCATAATGATGGGGCAATCCAGCCATAGCCCTAGCTGTAGCTGCCAATTCATACACGGCCTACACCAAGATCTAGCGCTCTGAGATTCACACTGTGATAAGCAAATCCAATGAAAGGTTTAAATTCGTCAGAAGCACAAAGCGATATGTAATTCTTCTTTGCCATCTTGTTCTGTACAAGAACGACTACCAAAGGTTATTCACTGAGGTTGGGGAATGGCTCAAGGTGTGACACAAGGCTATTAGTAAGAATGAGATACTAACGCAAAATGTTTTATTCACATGGTCTGAATAACATGTTAAGGTTAGGTGTTTCCTCTAAACCTTGATGTATCAAAACCAACTCTCAGTTTTGTGGTTTTTGTAGAGTTTTCCATCTACAAGCTTTGTGAATGACTGTGGACTAACAGTTAACTAAAAAAGAAACATTTTGCCTAAGCATTTGCTTGATTCCAGTGGCATTATCTGGTTGTTAATTGGTGTGTTGAAGAGCATATCAGCCAACTGAGTTACGCTGTTTACACCTTGGTTTTAGCATATTCAATCTACTCAATTCTTTTAGAAGCTTCTCCTACTGTGGAAACTTCAATATTTGGGAGAGTTGTTTTTACAGAAAATATTTTGCGCAGATAGTTGCATTGTATAAATATCTTCTTATAGAAACTGAATGTACCTTTTTGAATCCAGTTTTGTTGCTGTAGCTGTAGAGATGGCAAGGTGAAAACCTGTCTGACGTCATCGAATACGCTGCAAAGGGGGCCTGTGATGTTGGTGCACAGTTTATTAGCGGTTGATACTTGCTTCGAGGCTTATAACTGTAAAATAAAAAATCAATGCTTACATTATTTGTTTCCTTTACAAAAATCGATATCTGAACATAAAATTGCTTCACAATGTCTTTAAAACACAATGCTTCCATACAAGTGAATAGACGTTTATCACTCTGCTGCGATCTAAGTCAGGTTCCATGAAAATCACACGGCAACAATAGTTCCAATACTCATTTTCAACAAGGGTGCCAGACTTTTCCTTCTTGCCTCATTTTGGTCACACTGATTTGTATGGAGCAGATACTAGATAGTGGCACCATGATAATGGTCTATAGATCTTAAGGTTACTAATGACAAGAACCAACAAAAATGTTTGCAACATCTATATACCAACTTTAAACCAAAAGCACATGTTTTGCCTGCATTATTATTTTGAAGATTTATAACCGATATGTTTTTGGGGGGCTCAATTTTTTTTATATTAAATTCTTTACAAGAAGTTCATAAGTAAAGGCAATTTTACTCCATGTTCTTGGCTTTACACTTGTGAGCATTGCTAAAATTCACCATGATTTTCCCATTATAAACATTTTGTCTTGAAATGGTGTGCGTTCATTTTAAATTAGACGATGAGATTTATATCAGATTTAGTCTGAATGTGAGTCTTAAGTCACAAGGGTTGAATCTGATGAATACAGGTAATGAGACACCAGACCTTCAGTTACTAAGGTTAAGGATCTTCTTACCTCACTGGTCAACATCTGGACAGCTTTGAATAATTTTTAACATGTATGTTTTGTGCTCACAAACATTTTCAATAAGTGAATCTAATAAGTTGACTTTTAGTTGCAAAGGAAGTCTTAAACTTGGGCAAACAGTTCTGAATAGATGTATGCACATCTGCAATTTGTGTTATGCCTTTTTCCATGAAAAAAGTGGGCCATCCTGTTGTAATTTATGCTCAATGCACAATTTGTTGCATTTTCGCCTACAAATCATTCATGAAAACTATCTACATCTTGCAGATTGTCCAGTGAAATAGTTGCAAAAATCTACATCTTACAAAAGGTCTTTGAAAAGAAAGTGTAGTCACCTTTGTAAAGCCAATTATGTATCAGTCTTGCATCAATTCACTCCATCAAGATCCTTCATGTGCCTCTCACTGGGTACTGATTACAAGTGGTCAGCATGGCAGGAGTCACCAGGTGATGATGGTTGGACTGTCAGCTGGAAGATTACTGGAAGATTAAATAATCAGAATGGCAAATTACATACAAATTACTACATTTTGCAGTTGGAATTTATCAAGACGCTGAAAACAAAAAAGAGGTTTTATCTGTGGATGATGCATCTCCATCAGTATTTCTTGATTGGCGTATAAGTTTTCAAGAATTATTATCATTTCACAAAGTGATAAAACCTTCAGTTTTTAGTTTTTCAAAATAGTTTGCTATTTCAAACATTTAAATACGTGGCAATGGCATGGTGTTAAATAAAAGCGATCTGACTATAAAGCTTAGCGCATTCATGAAGTGATAAATCTCTGTGTGCATTGTTTTGTTGCTCTGCACACAGACGTGATAACTTAGTTGACTAATTATAAAATTTATGAAAAAAATTCAGTATTATTGAGCATGTCGGCTTTATTTAGATCGTAAAATAATGCCAGTTTTTTTCTTAAAAACCTTTTGATAAAAACCTTTTACGCTTGCAGTTTGAGCTGTGTTGAACTTAATTCTTGAGAGACGATCTCTATCACATTTTTGTAAAAGACATCGGTGAAAAACGGCTGAATGTGGGAGGTTTTACACCAGAACACTTTTTGTTTTCAAGGCATTCATGAAAACTATCCATATCTTGCAGATTTTCCATTGAAATGAGAATTGCTAAAAGCTGCATTTTACAAAAGGCCTTTGAAAAAAGTGTAGTCACCTTTTTGAGTCATTTCCACATCAGCCTTGCATCATCATGTGTCTCTCACTGGCTACTAATCACAAGTGGTGATGATGGTTGGATCAGACTGTCAGCTAGCAAATTACTGGAAGATTAAAACATCATAAATAGCCAATTAAACCAAGAAATACATTTTGTAGTTGGAGTTCATCATGAAGCCACAACCACAAATAAGATCTTTTGTCTGTGGAGTGTTGCATCTCATCAATAGTCCTTATTAAGTGGTTCATGAATTCAGAAATTGACCATCATTTCACACAATGACAAATCCGATAGTTTTGAGTTTTGAAAAATCCCGGTTTAATATTTCATACATAGAAATACATGGCAATGGCATGGTGGCCAATACGAGTGATCTGTCTGTAAGGATTTAAGCACACTCATAAAGTGATAAATCCCTTTTGCAATGTTTTGTGCATCGCTCTGCACACAGGTTTTGTTTTTTACTTTAAACAAGTAACAACTTTGTTCAAATATTGTTCAAAACAACTGAAAATGTCTACTGTATTTGGGTTGCAAAATATTCCAGTATTCATTTAATAAAACCTTGGAATTTGAGCTCAATGAATGGTTGCGAGCCCATTTTCCCTTCTTAGATTTCTTTCAGGATTTTGATCGGGAGAGAATTCCAATTCGGAAGAGAATTCCAAGGACACTTCTTTTTGAAGAGGTACTATTCTTCTACACAACATGCCATCCTGGGATCCTGTAGCCATGGCCAGAGGGTTGGGATGGCAAGGGGGACTATTCTCACTGGGCCATGTTCTTGTCCATAGTCAGCTTCAGCTGACGGCCTGTCTTAGGCCCCGCCCAGGCAGAGAAGGGTAATTTACACTTAACCTTGCTGGGGCGGGAACCCTACGTTTGTTTGTCCCAGGTGTACTGGCCAGGACCGAGGACTGGATAGTGTCTTTGGCCCGGCCATTGAGACTGGCAGCCCCCGCAGCCTCTATCGGCTCAAGGTGCCGGCTGAGGGACTGCTGACATAGTGACGAGACATTGTCACCGAGAACTTCCCAGGAAAATGGTTTTCTCCCCATTGAGCACAGACTCGGCTCTCACCAACTATTTCCAACAGCTTTATCAGCATGTCATTGACTTTGGCAAACATGTGTCAATAAAACATAGGCCTGTAAGTGTGTTCTTTAATGGTAGGAAAAGACAATTCCAATAAATTGAGTGAAACTTGAGTGTAATAATACTTCAATTCCAACAAATAACGAACATGTACTCATAAAGACAGAATCTGCTGCGTTTTATCTTTCAAGAAATTGTTGAAACCATCCGGATCTGAGAATTTTTTTTCTGGTAAGTCCATCTTGTCAAGATAATAGTTGCCTAAATAAATGTAAAAAAAACATCATTAAGTACCTTTTTTTCCAGCCATTACATATCAGCAGCAGCTTCATGCCTCCAAGATATACTGATGAGGCTCTCGATGTGAAGATGGCACTGATGACTTGGGAACTGGCAAGTGACTGACATGAGTGATTGTGGTGTTAGGACAACAGGTCAAGTTGTGTTGCCTGTAAAGAATTACAAAGGTTTATTGTATTAGTTATGTATCTATTTGTTTATTTGTTATTTTCTTAAGAATATCCTTCTGGAAATATTGTTAAAACTAAGAAGGACTTTTTTCTAAAACTAAACATACTCTACACAGGTATCGCCATGCCTACGGGTTACAATGCTGGTTGCATTTGAGGATCATTTGTATCATTACCAGAAAGATATAAAGTAAATTCCTTATATTATTTGACAATCTTCACATAAAATGTGTGAAATTAAAGCAAATTAACAATACAAAACAAAGTCACTGCCTAGCACAAAAAATCTTGGTGCAGTTTTTATTTTTGTTGAAAGAAAATCAGGTGATCAGCTGAGAAATATGCCTGAATCTGAAAGTTTTCTCAGTAATGACTGAAAACATCAAACAAATAATACCTTATTTGTCTTGCCAACCAAGGCTAGCAAAATTATCAACTTTTATCAGAGTTATGAGTCTCTATGATATCAAGTCTGAGGCTGTAATTGATTCAACTTATTAGAAGGAATTTATCTGGATAAAATAATTTCTTAATCCAAATCTGAATTGGGTAACAACAACAGTGCGAACTTTTAAACATATATTTCGACACTGTTTTCAGGAATGGAAGGGAATGCCAAAAATAATGTTTTCCACATTTTTTAGATTCTTTTTTCACTTCTTGCCTTAAAGCATAATTGCAATCCATCTCAAATTGCTGCCAAATCAAAACAAGAACACTTGTGTTTGGTAAACACTAATGCCCAACAAGCCGGTCCATGCATATGACTAGACTTGACCATCTAAACAATGTCCATTGTGCCATCTGTTTCTGTGGAAACATTAATTTTGACCCATGACTTAGTATTATCTCAAGTTCAATATACAAGTCCCCACAACGGTGTTTATACTTGTCTACGCATGCACACGGAAGGACAGTGTCGGAAACAATATGCCCCTTCGCCAACCCCGGGGCATAAAAATCGTAGGTGTACAATAAAAAGAACATGGAGTGAGGGAGAAGTTACCAGCACTACACCCTCAGCATTGTTCGAAGTCTGAAACAGGTAGGTTTTTAGAGAAAGTTTGATTGTAGAAAATGATTTGGCAGATCGAAACGTGTAAAGGCAAGTCATTCCAGAGGCAGGGGCTGTAAAGGCAATAGACCGATTGCGCGACATTGTTGACATGTGGTCACGTGACCTCCTACTGGGTATAACGCCATACAGCTGATGACAAAAAACGTGTAAATAGATAAGCCATGACACGGAGTGATTACAAAAACAGTCGATTTTTCTTTTGTAAGTGATGAACTAGTTAATCAGCCCCTTTATTTAAAGTAGTATGTTGTGGCATTAATTAAAATCACATCTCTGTTTCACAATTTAACAGAATTCTACTAAAAAGAGTTTTTTAGCCATGCACTAGTGACTATTATGTAGCCACCCGCCTGTTATTTTGTTTGTAATGTAGCTAGGCCTAAATCACTGTAAAAAAAGGATAAAGAACGTTAGAAAAGTGAGCATTTATATCTAGCCTTGCAAAGTTTCAAATAGGCAAAGGAATTACACAGTTTTGGAAAGCAATTTCTTGGGATGATTTCAGCTTTAAAACTTTGAAATTTTTGTGTTGAAAAGTGTGTGGTGATCGCAGTCCTCTGGCCTAACGTTCAGTTATTCACTAGTACACATCATGCACATTTTTTACGGTACTTGTACACTTTTTAAGACATGCTGGAACTTTCCTTACTGGCTTTATTCAGTCACTCGAAGGTCTCTGGTACAAACTCTGGAATATTTGTCACAGATTTCAAGCAAGAAAAGCCTCGATCGAATAAACTAAATGCAACAATTATCGTGTACTGTACCGCACTTTCCTATGGAGGACGTCGTGTGTGTTTACATTTTATACCCAGAAGGAGTCACATGACGCGGTTCGCGCAATCGGTCTATTGCACTTTTACCGTAGAACTTTGTTGAAAGGCAACGTGTGATTGCCAGGGGTCCTTGAGACGATGAGCTAATTTGCGGGGGAGGGTTGTAAGGAGTTATGGGTTTGTATATGTATTGTGGAGCAAGTGTTGAGCTTTGTAGGTCATGAAGTAGACCTTGAAAATTGCCGTTTCATCATGTTGTTATGAAAGCGCCCGCTAGCGTACAATGGTTCTTGCTTTTGCTTGCATGCAAAGTAGTGAGATAACAAAGACTTATTAACCCATTTATTGGAAACATTGTGACTGCCATGTTTTTGTGTGTCACTCGGAGCAAGTGTCTGTGTGTGCATAGTGTACATCATGATCGCAATAGTTTTGTATTGTGGCTCTTTATCCCAATGCATTTATTAAAAAATTATACTTTGATAGTAAATTTTAAAACAAAAAAATGACAAGGGTCAGATTTCAGAGTATCCAAGGCACAAAATCAGAACTGGAATTTTAGGTGAGATTTTCATAATCCCAAGGTTGGATTTCCAACTAAAGTCAGAAAAATCTCCTCCCTGTTCATGAAACTGGGCCTTGGAACAGTGACTGAAACCAAAAGGGACTAGACCAAGTAACTGGGACGCTGTACTCCGATAATTGTCAAAATCTGAAAAAAAAGGAGTACAGCGCTCCAGTGACTGGGCCTACCAAGGGACTAAAAATCCTTTGGTAAAAAATGCTTAAGAGTTGAGACAAGGAGAATGCTCAGTTGTGCAACACGTATTTAAACTAAAAATCCTTTGGTAAAAAATGCTTTAAAGAGTTGAGACAAGGAGAATGCTCAATTGTGCAACACGTATTTAAGCTAAGGTGTATGCTTTGGGGCACTTTCTGTGCTTTTAGAACCTGGTTCTGGTTTGTGTTTTCTTAATCTCCCATGTAACACTTTTTTAAATACACATAATATCAACAAGATACACAAGATATCAACATTTCAAAAATCATTTGTATAATGTGTATTTGGAACCAAAAATAACATGTGTACAATATGTTGCTGCATACAAATAGAAGTGCAGCAGACCCCCCCCCCACAATTGCTATGCAGCTACAGAGAGGAGGGACTGTGAAGCCAACACTACACAGCTGGTATCCTGTGTTGACTGCGCAAAAAAATATGCAAGTCAGGGCATCAGCGAACATTAAAGATGCATTGCCCGATTTCAGTCCGATTTGGGGGTCAAAAATAGATTTATCTTTCTAATTGCTAATTTTACGGAGTAGAAAAAGTTATGAACTTTCATTTGATACTTTGAACAAAAAAATCCGTCAAGGATTAGTGGCAGTTAATTATAAACGTAAATGAATAAAAGGCTGGGCCAGCCTTTTAATCCTCAGGATCGGATCGCGCACTCTGTTGTACATACACCGCGTACATTGTATGTACGCGCACGCACAGCGAGCCGTGTGGGCCATTGAGAGCATCGGCCGCTGGGATTCATGAATATTCATTACTTGCGGATTCTTTTGATTGGCCGTTGGGAAACCAATGAAATTGAAGTCGGCAAATGCCCGCAGAAACTTAAAAGTGTTTTATCTCGAGTTCCTGATATCAGAATTCTTAGTTTTTATATTTTTCGTTACACAAACATATAAACTTTTTTATTCGTTCGCTCAGTGAAATTGATTTTTTAATCCTTTGACTCAAAATCGGGCAATGCATCTTTAATACACATCAGGAAACAGTTGTTGAATATCATGTGACTATAGAGGGTATGCACAGCCGTCTTCCTACAGTAAACTTACGGCCGTTTTGACCTCAGTGAGGGTGCTGCTTGTACATATATCTATGGGACTCATGACGTCAGACGCATAAGGTCTATTAGTAGTAAAATGGAGATTGTAACAGCAGCAGTTTTTTTTTTTTAGCGGGCTGAACAATCATCGATTTGGAGGACAGAAAATGATCATGAGTACAATTAAATGCCTTTAATTTCATCTTTGATATCTTGAAAAGCCAGTAGGCGATTTTCCAGCAATTCTGATGAGTCTTTGCCATAATTTTGGCAATTTTTTGAACAGGGTATCACAGATTCGTTTTACATAACGGAACAAAGCGCTCCTTTGCATTGAGCAATTTTTGTCCGGCCCCGAACACGCACAAAATTTACTTTTCAAATGCAGAATTTCTTTAAAAATCTGCAATATCTTGAGATTGCAACAAGCAAATTTTATGGATCGTTCAGTACTTTGAAGAAGAATTTACTCTCTCTCAATTCATGTAAGTTGTTTTGATTTTCTTTCTTGCGCCTATGGCGGGGAGTGAAAAACTATCAAAATTGCCACTACTCCTTTAACATAACTTGCCATAACTTGTGCACTGCGCAGTGCAGTTGCCTGGTTCAATTGGCTTCTTGAAGCAGAACAGTTTATCTGTCCATTCAGTAACCTGTTGCCTTTATAGAATGAAACATACATCCTGTCCAATGAAATCTTCTGTTTTATAGCATAACTTTATTGTGTACGAGGTCATGAGGGTCATGGGAACCATCCCTGGAGTTTGACTGTCTTGTCATTTCACACGCCAATGGTTTCTTTCAAAAAAGGCATAATGTGGTAAGTATCTACACTATTTAAAGAATCAACCTTAACATTTTTCTTTCTAATTTATGAACATGATGTATTTTAATGTGTAGTTTGCTGGAATTTAAAGTTTCTTTGGGAGTTAAAACACTTCACTTTGAAAATTTGTTTCCGTGTAATGTGTTTGTTTGTTTGTTTGTTTACGAGTCTGTGTTAACGTTAAACATAAATATGGCCAATGGCTTAGTACAGGGACAGCTCATTTTGGGAGTGTGGGGGTTGTCATTTTTTTCTGGGTCTTGTCTATACAGGAAAATACTGTTTCAAAAATGCAAACTTTGCAACTGTTGGATCTGATATAGCTGATTACATAAAACGTCTGTTCTGGGTTTACAAAAGATTAAGAGTACAAACTTAACATAACCCCTAATAACCCCTATCTTGGAATAAAAAAACATTCACTATAAATTACAGTATTTAAATCATTTTTCAACCCAGGCCGGCATAAATTTTTTTCATTTTTTAACTGGAGGCCTAAGCCTAAGCCTACTTCTACTTTGCTAAATACTGAATGAATAAAACATAGATCCAAAGCTAAACCTTTCTGATTTTATGTTTCTCATCCATTTTTCTAAAAATTAGTCAAAATTTTCAGCCTGATTGCTAATCGGAATGGTCATTTTCTCAAACGTGTGTCTGTAAGTCCAATGCAAACAAAAATCCCCTTTAAAACAGTTGAATGTTATTAATTATGTTACTTGTTGTCATAACTTTTATCAGGATTTGATGGCTTGACAATTTAACCTCAGACCAAGGCAGCACATCAACTATGCTATTGTAGCTGCTGGTCCGAAACTACAATCAACCTCTTATGTTTATTTTGGAGCCAGGAGGAGGGGGGTTCGACCTCACAAACCCCCCTCTGGATCCGCGCCTGTGCTGTTTCATTTCAGAGCAATAATGTCTGTACTTTCCGGATATAAATTTAGTTTAAATGTAAACTGGTCACATTTTTTTAACATCAGTTCATTAGGTGCAATCATTTTGCTATGTACTAAGAAGCTTACCAAATTTTAAAAAAGTTACAAATTTGTTTGAATGGCCCATATTAGCCCCCTGCTTGACAAAAGTCAAAGTTTTACATTTGCATTCCATGCAGTTATTTTGCTTTTTACATGACTGTCAAATACACTGTTAAATATGTGTAAATGATTTTGTGTGCACTACCAAATTCTGTCTATTTGTTTAGGGCACTGTTCATCTAGCTGCCTATTTTATTTTTTGTGCTGGTGTTTGTCATTTTAAATCCACTTTATTCTTCGTTTGTATTAGCCATCAACCTTAAATCATAACGTGGCGTGTTTTTCCGATGTTCTTGGATTCCATTTTGGTGTATTTTGGGTCAATTTGACTATTTTTGGGTGTGATTTTAATAGTTTTCTTCGTGACCCGATGTCTTCAATTTGAGTACTTTT
The DNA here is from genome assembly GCA_911728455.2 of Marthasterias glacialis. Lineage (NCBI taxonomy): Eukaryota > Metazoa > Echinodermata > Asteroidea > Forcipulatida > Asteriidae > Marthasterias > Marthasterias glacialis. Next base: position 19,742,859 of record OU452219.1, on the reverse strand, counting down.
AGGACTGTACATACCTACATGCATTTATGTGCACAACATGTGACGAACTAGCTCTCCTTAACTGCTGTCATTCATCACTAAAAGTGAATAACTACAACATGGTTCCAAATCAACTTGTATGTGCAGTTTGGTGATTAGTCCTATACTCCTGCTGTCAACAAGGTACTGTTTAACGCTATACAAATATCCTAGAGACAGTCCTTTTAGTAGTTACAATTGCTGCACCGAGCAACTCCATTATGTCCCAGTAAAAGTAAGTCATAGACTATTTTCACTGCGTAATCTTTCAACTGAAATTTTTTCTACGAAGTTACCATTATCTAAGTGGTCCAAACATGGACAAACGTGTCTGGTTATACCAGGCCATGATCCCCCATTAGATTTAACAATCTACATGGACATAGCAATCAATCCTGGACCTGGCAATATCATCTGTAACTTCAAGTGTAATGAGCAAGAAAATCACATTAGACATCATTATAAACGCTGTGATCTTTTGGTCATAGGAGCCAACTCTAGTTACAAGATCTTGTCTGTCAGTGTCTTGGTAACCTTACAAGAGCTTGGTATAAAACGTTACAGAGCAGGTACCCACACCCGCAGGCACGATAAACACATACCTACTCAACTAATCGCTCTGATGTTCATTTGCTACGGAAAAGAACGACACTAGCACAAATCAGCACCCGCAGTCAACATGTTACCTACAACAATGGCTGTTTTTATGGACAGCATGTGGTACAAACTGAAAGCCCTCGAGTTTTGCCCTCGCTACCAAGAGCACCCTGTAATCTTCGACCAACCCTCGCATCTGTACCATTCGTTCTGTTGACTAACGCCCAGTCTCTTACCAATAAACTGGATCACCCAGATCTGCCAGAGCATTCGCTAAACATTGACAATTACAACTTGTTTTCTAAGTCCCGCCAACATCAACGTGGAGGTGGTAATGCCATCTCCATCAAAAACCACTTCAATGCTATACACATTACTGACATCATTGTACCAGAGGAGCTTGAATGTTTATGGGTAATGGTTCGTCCTGAACGGCTCCCTCAAGGAGTATCAGCTATAGCATTGTGCGCTGTTTATATTCCACCTGTCTCTCCTCACCAGGACTTGCTTCTTGATCATTTAACTGATTCCACTGACATGCTGTGAACAGCTTACCCAGACATTGGTTTTGTTATAGCAGGTGACTTTTATAGATCTAAAAAAGATTCACTTGTGATAGGTAATGACTTGAAACAGGTTATTAAGTTTCCTACCAGAGCTCAAGCTACTTTAGACTTGATTATCACAAATATGGACATGTTTTATTGTGAACCAATTTGTTTACCTCCAATTGGGAACAGCGACCACAACTTAATCATTTTAAAACCAAGTAATGAACATGTGCCTAACAAAATCAAAAAGCGCACTGTTAGGCCTTTGATGGATTCTGGTATTAAAAGCTTTGGCACCTGGATCAGGGTTCTGCCCAAGAATTTTTTTGGTGGGGGAAAAAAAATGCGACCCAATGCACAGCGTGCACATGCACGCCGCAGTTGGGCCACCATTCCACAGCGTGTATGCCCCATTGAGTCGTGGAAAAAACAGTTTACGGCATAGCATGGTCTCGCTCTGTATGTTCATTTTCCATTGTATTAAACGCTATGAAATAGGGTACGTGATGATGAAACTGGTATCATGTTATGCTAAGCATAAAGCTATGATCAGCGTAACTGGAAACCATTGCAAAATCAATGCGGTCCGCTGGAAAAGACTTGAAGTTTCAAACTAACGTACGTTAATGTTAAGAAGTTTTCGAAACTTATGGCTTTGGATACACCTTTTTACTGGTAATTACAGAATTTTACATGTTTTTGAAAATATGTGAAAGGAAATGGGCAATTTTAATTCAAAAACTTTGAAAATGAGTGGTGGTCGGAAAAAGAGAAAACTTTGCCAGTGGTGGTCGGGGAATCTTGAGTGCTGGGTGGGTTTTCCGGCACCATTCACCATGGGAAGAACCCTGCTGGATTCAAAGCCAGGATTGGGCTGATGGGTACATGTATAATTCCACTGGTGCTCAGGGAAAAATAGATACCGTGGATACTGCCGAAAATTCAGAAATTGATTTCTGATTGTCAGGTCGCCTTTGGTAATAGTGATTACAATAAATGGAGATCATTACACAACAAAATCAAACGTGAAATTATGATTGTTAAAACTAACTTTCATGCTGATAGGGTATGCCGTCTTCAAAAAAATGATCCTAAAAAGTGGCACCAACAGATTAAAATCATGACTAGAAATAATTCTTTTGAACTCAGCATACATGTACCAGGGGTTTGTGCAAGTAACCACAATGATAGTATTGCCAATACTGTTAATGATCAATTTGTCCAAGTGTCATCTGGTCTTACACCGCTGGATATTTCAGAGCTGCCTTCATTTTTGCCTGCACCGATGCCGCCCCCTCATCTTTACCCATGGGACGTGTATGCCGTGTTAAAAAAAGTTAATTCATCTAAAGCTATTGGTCCTGATGGGATACCGCCTAGACTTATCAAAGAATTTGCCTATAAGCTAATTGTTCCGCTCACTGAAATCCTCAATAGCTCTTATTCTGAGGGAATCGTTCCAGTGCAGTGGGAAAAGGCGATTGTTATTCCGAACCCAAAACAGTATCCGGCAAATATTGATAGGTTAAGACCTGTGTCCCTGACTGATGGGTTTGCTAAAATTTGCGAAGTTTGTTGCTAACTGGGTGCTTCAGGATGTTCAAAACAAAATTGATATTAATCAGTATGGTAATGTGAAAGGAGTCTCTATTTCACACTATTTAGTTAGCCTGATGCACTTTTTGCATAGAGGGGCTGATTCACCTAACAATACAGGCAATGTTGTGTTGACTGACTTTTCGAAGGCTTTTGACCTTATTGATCACACTCTCCTTATTAAAAATATTCTGGAATTAGGTGTCAGGGAGTCAATTATCCATTGGATTTGCAATCTCATTTCAAACAGACAACAGTGTGTCAGATACAACCAAATGTTGTCTGACTTTAAAGGTTTAAATGGTGACCTTCATCAAAGTACTAAATTTGGTCCCTATGGGTTTTCAATGTTTTATTAACGACACTGCATCAGACGCCTCTGTTAGTGTTTGGAAGTACGTAGATGATTGAACTCTGGCTGAGAATTGTTCATGCCAGGAAACAGGCAATCTTCAGGCAGATTTGGACAGACTCGCCATTTGCACAAAAAAAAAAAAAAATTTAATTCTAAATCCTTAAAAGTGTCAAGCCCTGAAGTCAGTTTCAAGAGAGAACCCCCTCAATCACCTTTTACTATTGACAATAATCCAGTCACGTTTGTGTCCTCATTTTTGTGTGCTAAAATCTGAGGCATTAAGATTCAAAATGACTTGAAATGGGATTGAGTAGGTTAACGACATACAAACAAAACTAACTCTCATTTATATATGCTTCGCACACTTAAAAAATTGTTGTTTCGAGAAAGATGAACTGTCAGTGGTTTAAAAAGGATATGTTAGACCCTTGTTAGAGTATTGGAATGTTGTGTGGAATTCCTCGCTCAGCAAAGCTCAGGTTCAAACTTTAGAGAACGTGCAAAAGAGAGCTTGTAAAATCATGTTTTGGAAAAACTACACTTCTTATAAAGATGCTATCATTGAGTGTGGAATCGAATTGCTTTCTGATCGTAGGCAAACCCATTGCTACAAATTGGCTCAGTCACTGGCTTATTGCAGGCAAACAGAAAACCTCATGCCCCCAACTAGGAAAAACATACATAGGGCAGGAATTTGCACAACTCACAAGCCATTTCATTGTTACAGTGTAGGACCGACCAATTTAAAAAAAAAAAAACGATTCCTCATTACATTAAAGGCAAAGTATACCTTTGGTTTTTTGAACCGTACGTTTGCCTTAATGCTATATAATTGTAGATATATACCATAAAACTAACCTGTGTAAATTTCATTTCAAAAGGTGGCAGCGTTTTTGAGATATCACCAAAAATCTGGAGCGGTTGTGTTCACGCAGAAGAAGTATCCGTCATTGGAATACACATTCTGAGAAGCGTTACGGCCATAACGCTTCTCAGATTCAAATTTTTGGGTGATAAAAAGTGATATATTTCTCCATAACTGCAGTACTTCGAAGTGAAACGTTTCTCAAAATGCATTATACTATCCAAAGCTGCTGAACTTCTTACCAAGTAAGTTTTTATTGCCAAAAATTTTCAGAGTTATTACCAAACATATGCAATGCCTTTAAGTTGTTAAATTCATAATTGTAGCTTCCGGGTCTTTTGTTTGTTTTATATGTATTTTTACCCTGTGTGCCTCTGCTATTCATTTTTGTATGATCTGTTCCTGCTTTTTTATGTGTTTTATTTTACTTTGTGTGCAATGTTAATTTTGGTGTGGCTGGTCCATTACTTTAGTAATACCTTCATGTTTTGATTTTAACTGTTTTGTATTTTTAATATTTTTATTGTAACATTCATGTAATTTGGCCCTCCAGTCACGAGATGAATGCTAATAAACCAATACCAATACAATACCAATGTTAATACAGGTTTCTTTAAAGACAACTTAGTGGAATTTATGAACATTTGTATTTTGAATTAACTGTGGAGAGTGTAGATTTACTTCACTTTTGAAGTCACTCTTCTATTTGTATATGACTGTTTAAATGTTATAATGACGTTACATTGATGTTGGTTGCAAAAACTTGCAATCCTGTTTTTGTTGTGCAATAAATGTTTTACAATTATTGTACTCTCATTTTCCTCAGTAATTTTCTGTGTGTGGTGTGTATTTACATTAATTCGGTATTCCATTATTATGGAGCCGTGCCTTATCTGAAAGCATTGGCAATTATAATAAGCTTTATCTCACGTTTTAATGTCTTAATCATACACAATCGGTCTCAGGTGCATTATGACTGAGTATTAAACTTTGATTATCACAGTAATATACAACGCCCCTCTTAGTCTTGATTATGATTCTTGTACTCTGCAATCCCCGAATCAAAGTGGTACAGCCCGTAATATGACCTACATCGCGTGCACCCTCCCCGTCGCACACACACGGCGAATCTATATTTTTTTATCGCTCCGTGTGCGCTATGTTCCGTTATGATCCGCTTTATCATAACTCGTCAGAGCGAAAAAACATATACCTTACTGGGGCACTAGTACGACCGATAAATGTCAAAATCTAAAAACTGAATACAACGCCCCAGTTACTGGGTCTGGGGATAGGCCTATATATAATAAAGTTTAACATCCCTAAAAAGGTGAATTGTAATATAGCAAGTGGCAAGTTAAAAAGTGGAGGTTGGGTACATTTTTTAATGGGCCCTATATTTTTTTTAACTGAAATGTCTTTCTATTTTATTTATAATATATTATTTTGTGTACTTGTGTAAATGTGTATGCTTAGTAATTTTAAATGCTTTTTGACAACTGGTTAACATTAAATTTCTGCCACTTTTCATTTTTTTTTTTTACTCTTGAACTACAACTACTGAACTATAGCCTATCACGAATACGCCCTGAATATTGACGAATAGTTATGATGCTCAATCATTCAATTCATCAAAAAATCATACCCGAAAGAACATTTTAAAGGAGGTTTGTAAAAACAAAAGATCGGTCGTCTTGGCCGCTAACTCTGTAGGTTGCACTCGGCATACAGTTTACAATGAATCACGTGAGGAGGTTGAGAATTTGCCCCAACCCCAAAACAAGTGAACAAATTTCAACATTCACGGTATATACCACAACAAAAAGCAGCCAAGCAGCTGCTATAAGTTATTAACTTACCCTCTGACGATGGCAAACGGATACAACATGCTTCAAAACCATTATTTTCTTGGCACAAAATGTGTGGGAGTGGAGCTCGATGTACAATTCGATGTCCGCCATGTTTTCAAATAATAGCGCGCGTACTGTGTGCGCAGGCGCCAAGCACATTGCCTGCAAAAAGAAATGCGAATGCGCTTTTGTTCTCGGATCCCACTTGAAATAAAACTAAGACGGTCTTGTCATAGAACAAATTTACTGAATGTCCCTCTTTTTAAGAAAATCAATCACAAATTGACATGTTGATAATTTCTTAATTATGTATGATGAGAGAGAATAAAAAAGTTTCTCCGCACGCCCTTTGAAGAAGGCCAATTAATTAGGCTTGTAAAAATATATATTTCAAAATGAAAATATCGTAGAATCCGAATGACTCGGGAGTTTAAAAAAATAAAGTAAAAAGCACTTGGGTTACACAGGAGTTTGAATAAGCGTTATGAAAGTTTACACTTGTCATCATTTGTAGCACATGTCACAGTGAGTTAGCCAACACTGTCGACTGCAGCGCTGAAAGTATAGCGCCACCATGATAAAAATTGATCATTGAGATAGGCCTATATGTCTGGACTAGAGGGAAAAACAATGAATTGTAATTTATAATCAACAAACGCAAATTACGTTTTCTTTCAATATCCCGAAGAAAAGTTTAAACTTGTTAAATTCCTTTCAACTGTTAACAATTATGTTAGTTTTTACCTTCGGATCGGCGTATACAAGAGAGTTGGCCAAATTTAAAGCCACTACATGCATGGTCCAAACTTCACTGTAGTTTCCACGTTCAGATTTTTGAACAGGTTTTATTGTTTATGTGTCCGCTGGCTTTAAAACGCAATGGCAAGAATTACTCAGTTGATATTTCAGACCTGTTTTTTTCTTCTTCTTGTAAACACAATATGTAACCAAACCGTGGCATGAAGGAAACATGTCAGATCCCGTTTTGTAAAATATAGAAGACCCCTATTAATTTTGTAATAATCATTCTTCCTTTAATTTAATGTTTTCCTCCTTACTACTGCTGATAAAGGAAACATATTTCCAAAAGTTTTGCGGATATCAGTTGGGGGTGGTACTTGCCAGCTGGACGGTGTTCAAGGGGTCACTGGAGAAGTCTGCCCGCCCTGTAAAACTACCGGCCCATCAGTTTTCTCCCCATCTCTTGGAGGATCACAGTCTTTCGACTGACGTTCAGTTTGGCTTCCGTCATTCACGGTGGAGGCCTCACTGGCGATGTCCCTCGACATATCTTATTGGCTGTTGATAAAGTTTGTCACAGGAGACTTTTCCACAAATTATAATCATTCGGTATCTACCTCGGTCAACTCACTTTAGTACAATCTCTGACTTTCTCGCTGATCGCCGTTTCACTGTGGTCCACAAGGGTCACTCCTCCCGCACTCACAGCACTATTGTGGGTGTTCCTCAGGGTTCAATTCTTGGCCCTACTCTATTTCTCAAGTATATCAATGACATGTTTGATTACATTCGTGCTAAACCTCCCCTTTCTGCTGACAAAAAACAGTTTTACTTCTATCTCTAGTGCTTCTCTCAACCAGGACCTTATAAATAAAAAAGTTGGCTAGGGTGACGTCGCATGGCTTAGTGTCTCTATCAATCCAAACATTGTTTTCTTTATCAGAACTCCGAGTTTTTGTTGTTGTGGGGGTGTGGGAGAACAACAGCTACGGGAACATAATAATGATACTTTATGAACATTTATTTATTTATTCATTTCTACATACAATGCCATGGGTCTCGGAAAAGGCTAGAAAAACCCATATAAAATCCACCACCCCGTCAAAAAGGTTATAATACAAAACGTAATAATACAAAACGTAATGATATAAAACAGCAAAGCAAGCAGAAAACAAACAAGGAATTAAAATTTAAAAGATGACGATGTACTGAACGGGTACAGAAAGGGTAATAAAACGCCAGAAATCGGCACTGGTCACAATGAACGAATACAACCGTAAAAAGTAACCATAGAAAATATGTATATAAAACAAAACAAAAGGCAAAATGAACAAAACGCCAACAATAGTGGCTATTGCAAAAGACCAGGAAAGATGAAAATAAAGAAAAGACCAAAACGAAGCAGAAAAATATAAATTTAACTCTGGTAGTAAAATGAAGGAGTATGGCATAAGTGAGTAAACAAAGGAAGCGAATATGAACATTACAAAAGTAATGGGGAACTAGGTATAAATGGGCGAAAGGGGCCTATACATGAACTAATATTCCTTCAGTGAAAATTTAAAAATGTTCAGGGAAACGCTATGAACAACATCGCTTGGTATTACGTTCCAATCATTTGCACTGCGAACAAAATAAGAGTATTTGAAGGAGTCGGTTTGGGCAAAGGGAACCTGGACTTTCAGAGCGTGGTCATTTCTAGCGGTTCAATTGGCAGGGCTGAATTTAACATCGGTTAAATTATTCATGATTTGATATGTCACCACCTAATGGACTTCCGTCTGTCTTCCAACGATGTCCATCCAAGTTGCTGCATTAAAACATTATAATCAGATTCCCAATCCCTGCAAATCATCCTGGCACAGCGTTTTTGGATCCGCTCAAGTTTGCTACATTGAGAACATCTATAAGGATCCCAAGCTACGCAACAAAAATCATGTTGTGGGCGGACCAGTGATTCGTAAAGCTGCTTGTTTTCTATAGCCAGGGCAGTTCGAAACAATCTCTTCATGAAACCAGACATTTTGTTGCACTTTTTGTAAATTTCGGTACACTGGTCATTCCAATTTAATTTCTTATTAATCATAACTCCGAGATATTTTTCACATTCTGTGTCCTGCAGTTTTTGACCATTAATTATGAAACAATCGTTGTCAATTGTATGGCGCTTTTAGCCATTTTCAAGTTTTTTCTTCTTTTTCATTTTACCGTGTTCCTCCTATTTCTTAGTCTACTATGTTAATCTCCTATAACAATACTCAGAAAGAATACTCTTTTAAACTCTTTTTAACACCTTTTTGTCAGTTATTATTATTATTATATACCTAAATGTCTAAATCATAAAAAAGTTTATGTATTTAAATATACTACAATAAAGCAATGGATGCAAAGCAAAACTCTCCTAACGTCAGATAGTTCAGCCCATTTTCTAATCTAACATTGATACTGCCCTGACACAACTAGGCTCGTAGTGGACTGCTTTAGAACTGGAAATAAGAATATTGTTATTTTGGTTTTTCCGGTTGGGATTCGCACCCACAACCCCTGCCATTCTAGAGCAGATGTCTTACCAACTAGACTACCGAGATTTTCTGGCAGCTAGAGGCAGTCCGAGTACCACAACCAGTATAATATATGTTATAGTAGTCTAGTTGGTAAGACATCTGCTTTAGGAGTGTGGGGGTCATGGGTTTGGATCCCACCCGAGGAATAGTATGCCTGCGGGTTTTTCACAGAACTTGGGAAAAAACTGAGTATACAGTGCTTAACACACATCAGTGTATGGGCAAAAAAAATAAATAAACTAAAATCTACAGACATACTACACAAGTAGGATTGGAACCCACAAATTTGTATTCTACAGCAGATGTCTAAGCCCCACTAGACCACCGAGCATGCCCGGTGATCATTAGAGGCCACTTCAAATCCTGTTATTAGCAGAGGGTATTGCAACAATTTGTCTCCGATGCAATTATTACATCTATTAAAGAAGATTGTTAGATTTCTATTTGTTATTTAGGTGTTTGTTATTACATTAAGACCTGGATGAAAGTAAGCTTATGTCACTGGCTGTTGGGACTGATTTATTGTTCTTAATATTTGTATGAAAGTGCACAATTTTCTTTCAATCACGTATTTTAACTCATAAACCATGTACAATGTTCCCAAAAGAGTTAGTTAGAATAATATGAGACTTGCAGTCTTTAGGAGCGATAGGTTCCAGAATTCAGACATGGCAGCCTGAGTCATGGCCCTCATGTGGTCCACTACAGACGGACACAATCCTCTTTCCCGACTGATCCAGTATACAGAGTGGTAAATCCTCGTGGGCAGATGTGGCAGAGTGTAGTACCCTCTTCTGACTGGTATGTTCCAGAGGGACATTCTCGGCAAGCGTCTCCATCATCAAATGTACCGGAATAACAAGGAACTGGTAGAAAGACAAAGCAAACAACATTTTACACTGGAGTACATGCTACATATAAAGGAAAACATGCTTTTCACAGTGAGAAAGCGACATTTCTGTGTAAATTGAGATTAATACATAATGTGTACTTGGACAACCTTCTTTAAAAGCTACCTCTCCAGTGGCACTCTGTATTCTTAAAATACTGTCATTTAAAAAAAATGTGTTTAAAAAATGTACCTGATTTGCAAATATAGCTAAAAGTGTGACTAGTTTCAATGTGGAATTGATCTCCTCCAAAGAAAAGCGTGTATTAAAATGCTTCGAAATACTGTCAAATAAAAAAAAAAAATTTGAAAAGCTACAAATTCATCATTGCTTATTTTGGTTGGTACAATCAAAATAAGCCTGAAATGAATGTGCAAATATCTCTGACAAAATACAAACAGTATTTCGTTGTTTTCACTAAATCAAGACGATCAAAGTCATTGAAATTTTTTCAGTGAAAACTAGAGGATAGCTATTTTATAAAGCTTGATTATTTGTCTAAGTATGTGTATATATTAATCTTAGTTGCTCAGCAAGAAGTGATGTTGTTCTATGTAATTTATAACAGTGACGACAGTGGAAATTCTAGTGGAGAAGTTTTATGAAATCAAACTTAGGAAATGTTCACCAGGAGACAAAACACTGCAGCACTTACCACATCGTGCGTCCTCTGTACCAACCCGCACCGTTCCAGATGGGCAGACAGGTACACCGAAGCTTGAAGACTTATTTGTGTCAATGTCATATGTTTCACTGTCGATGCTGATGGCAAATTGACCAGCCACTGTCTGGTTCGCGAGATAGATTGCACTATCCTGAAGCTCACTGATTGCTATCACAGAACTGCTATGGTTAGCCACTGGTCATTTATAGAAAAACAAGAAAGAAATGGATAAATGGATCTTTCCTCACAGGTTTCAACACCATTTGGTAAACTCAACATCCATTGGTAAACTCTAAGGGTAACAGGTAGTTGTGACCTGGTTAGACTTCATCACTTTTGATCTCACGCTTTATGCATTGATTTATCACAACTAGTAATGACATTGTTCATAAGACCAGATACTAATGTACATACCTTGTTCAGTAGTGAGGTTGTGGGTATCTGGGATGTGTACATCATGCTCCAATATGATGTTGATTTTAATCCCCTCCTCATCAATTGATCGCTTACGCCGTCGGCTTTGTGGTTGACCTTCTGAGGGACTACAGCCATTGACCTGAGGAGTAAACACAAATGTGTTTTTGAAAATGGTTTGTGCATACCGGTAGTAAACAAACCCATCTTACACTACGAGTAACAACATCAACTTCTCCAATGCAGCCCCACAGTCTATGGCTGCCTTTGTCATACTTAATAATAATACATTATCGACAATCAAACAAATTTAGAAAGCGCATTTGCAATGTGCTACAAAACAGCACCTAAACTCAAAATGAAAGAAAACATTTCCATATAAATGCAATACCAGAAATCACAATACAAGTGCTGTAGGGGTTTCGTTTTATGACAACTCAATACTTAAAAGATTATTTTTTTTAAACAAATTTTCTTTAGGAATCCAAAACAAATTCTGAAAGGGAACAATATTTACTAACAATGTTGCAAGAGGTATATCAGTCTGTATTTGTTTAAAGAACAGATGACTTCTCTTGGGCCTGTTGGCACAGTGCCCAGAATGGCTCCATTCAACCAGTAGCAGAATCAATGGTTATTAGACTCTATTTCCTCATGTAATTACACACCTTAGACTGCTTGACAGTGCAAGCATTGTCCTTGACACACTTGATAGAGTTGACACTGGATGAAACTGCATTACTGACTTGTTGATATACCATGTTATCACTGGTCACATTCATTCCATTACACACCAGGTTGTCATATGCCAAGACCATCTTCAAGGCAAACTTGGATGGTGGTTTGTAGCCTGTAAGATAATCCATACAGTAGCAAGCTAAATATACATGTTGGAAGTACAATCTATTAGATGAAGGAACGGCAATAGTTTTGATATGGGTATGCTAGGAGTTTTGGAAGGGGAAAAAAAACCACGCCTAGAGGGCTATTCAATGGGTGGACTGTCAGTATGGCTACAGCAGGCCTGTGGCTGTACATGGAATTATGAACTTTAACCCAGTTACTGCACACGCACACCCACTGGCCGCCACATCACAATCGGCGTCGTCATTACTATATTGTGATGATACAGTAAGCGTGTCCGCACATGCAGTAACTGGGTTAGAGATCATAATTCCCGTTACGATCATGACGACAGTCCCCCTTTATTAAAGACTACGGTAAGAACATCAAGAATTGAACTGTTTACTGCCTGACACCCGCAATCAGGACATGAATTGCTTGCATTCTATTGCATTACAACCTCCTGGTAATTAAACACCTCATTGGATATCTTCTTATTAGCCTCTGTCACAGTGACGTAATTGCGGAAATTTATCAAGATGGCGGCGTTTCAGCTGCAGTAACCCAATGGAAAATATCAGTCACTTCCCAGCAGGAATAATCCCATGGAAATAAAAAATAAGATCAACCTTAGAAATCAAAGTGTTTCAGAAGAAATTTCAAGAACTTTTTAGCAGTTCCTAAGTATTTGTGAATATTTATCATTTAGCATTGGATTATCCACCATATTGACATTTTTCCTGTTAAATGCTCTTATCAGTCATTGTCAGTAATTTCATGACAGAGACTAATGGAACCAATTTGAATAAAAATCTGCTTGACAGAAAATTGCTGAAGCTTTAATTTACAGGTTTACATCATATCTTTTGATTTTGATAGAGTTATTTTTTCAATAGCCAAACTTTAACAAATCAATTGGCTCGAAACACCACAGTGAGTTAGTAATGAGTCTCACCCAACAGCTATCCCTCCATACTGGATGATACGACAGTGAGAGGAACACACTCTTTTAAAAGTCAAAGACCAAACTCACTGATTACTCTTTCTTCCTTCCTTTTTATTCAAAGGTCCACAACTTAATGCACACCAAGGAGTGAAGGTTTTGTTCACAATGGGTGTTACATTTGGAGCCATAATGGGACCTCTACATATGGATTCATTTCCGAACATTTGACCAAATGTTGAAATTCCCTTTAGAAGTCCCTTTAATTGTCCACCCTTAGGATGAATAGAAGACCAATTTCCCTGAGAGTAACTTTCTGAGATATTGTTGCAGTTGGAAAGACTGACCAACCTGTACACTTAGGGAAGCTGACTTTTGGGTTAGCATCTGTTTCATGTGACCACTGGTAGTTGTTAGATGGACCACAGCGATAAGCTGGCAGAATAGCCCTGCTGAAGGTATAACCTTCAAGGCATGAGATGGTACAATTCTGCTCTTCACTGACAGTCTCACAGTGTAGCTCTCCATTCAACGGAGGTGTCAAGATCTTACAGCCTGAAATAAAACAGGGTTAAAAGAATGAACACCTCATAATTTTATCTCATCCTAACGTGTTGGAGGACTAGCCCAAAATATATTCATACTTGTTTGTTATTTTGTTCTGATACTCCAGGTGTGTGACAACTAGGTTAAATTTTCCCCTATCTTTGCATATCTCTGAAAAACAAACTTCATTGAATGTGAGTTTTGACTGTCTTATGTTGGAAGTATCACTGCCAGGTTCTTATTACTCTAGAATATTTTTGTGTAATTCTGAAAAACATGAAACATTCTGGATGTTTGGTACAGCTGCATTCTTTGATAACAAATACTCAGTACACTTTAAGCTATCCTGCCGGTAAGTCAATGTATCACATGTGCAAAAACCTACCCCAACTTATGGCTCTAAAGATGGCATATGTTTGTGTGTAATTTACCAAAAGATACTCATTTCATTTGTTTAAAGGCATTTCCTATGGGCTTCTGATAATTGTTGAAGCCAGTTTGTGTTAAGTGCACTTACCACACTTAAGTGGGCATGGCTTACAGTGGAACTGCATCACACTTATGAACAGGATAATGTCAAGAACTTGTAATATTCAGAAGACTATGAAAGTGTTATTAAACAATCTTGAATTCCGGAAAAAAAACTGCTGAAATGTGGGTGACTTACTGGGGCATGGTCCAGTGTTGCATTGCTGGGTTTCAGTGAGAGGGCCAACACAAGGGTTACCTCCATGGGCTGGTTGGGGGCTGGTACAGGTGCGTTGATGTGACTGAGTACCACCATTACAGGACACACTACAGACACTCCAGCCGCTCCATGCAGTGAAACCACCATCCACTGTCAGGGTGAGGAAATAAAGAACATGAATCAGGTTGGCTTCGTGGTTTCTTTCCCTGCATCAACCTGTGCAGATCACAGTTCCAACCCCACTTCTGCCTGGAGCCTTACATGTGGATTGGGTTTCCAGTCCCTACAATTGATTGTGTGGGTTTTGATATTTAGGGGTTTCCTTCCATGAATCAGGTTGGCTTTGTGGTTTCTAAGAGTTACTAAAAGTTTATGGAGGGATAACTTTGGAGTGGCTAAAGCAAAAAGAAATTTCCCCAAATGTCATCGCACTGGTTATAGGTAAGTGATGTGGTGATTGATGTGATTCTGATTGATTATGGCGTGTCATGGCCGAGCGGATAAGAACACCGGACCCAAGCTCTGGTGTTTCTGATCAGCAGAGTGTGGGTTCGAGTCCCGGTCGTGACACTTGTGTCCTTAAGCAAGACACTTTACCGTTATTGCTGCGTCCTTCGGATGGGACGTAAAGTTGTAGGTCCCGTGTGTTGTGTCATGCACGTAAAAGAACCCAGTGCACTTATCGAAAAGAGAAGGGGTTCGACCCCGGTGTTCCTGGTTTGATCGGCTGCAGATTGCGCCACAGCACCTTGTAAAGGAATAGGTCTCATACTTCAAAAAAGCAACTCCGAATACCTTGCTGGAAAATATTCTAATGCTTCTTTGCAAAGCGCATTGAGACTCCGTGTGTAATGCACTATATAAGCATGGTGTATTATTATCATTCTACAAGGCAAGAATTCATATGCTTCAGTGTGTAATGGCCAAGAGCAGTTTGGTGCATCAGATTCAAGCTGTGGTGACTAAGCCATCAAGGTGTGGGTTCGAGTCCTGGTCATGACACTTGTGCCCTTGAGCAAGGCACTTAACTATGTAAACTATGAAGCTTCTCTGCACTAAAGGGGGTCAACAGGTACCTGTGAGGGCACAGATGGTTTCTTTCAAATGGTTTCGCCTGGTGGGCTACACGCTTGGCAGCACAGACTGTTTACTCCCTTGGGAGTAGAGATGATTTAAGGAATGAAATAAATAGCCCAGTGATCAGGGGTAAAAATGTGTTTGTAAAGCGCAACGGTTGTTTCTTTGGACTTGCACTATATAAAAAAAGAACCATTATTTTGTATTACTTTTGTGAATTTCTGTGTTGTAGGAGCTCTGGAAATTTTGGCACTGGGTGAACTTTTACAATGGCTTCTACAATGTGTACATACTCAACAAACCTAATCCAGGTTTTCAAAGTTTTATTAAAAAGGGTGAGAAAAATCAATGTTGAAAAATATCAGTCAAGTATTGTTCTATGTATTGTTGTAGATGCTGATAGTGAATTCTAGATTCTAAAATACCGATATTTGTCCTTGATTCAATTACCTTTTTCAAGCTCACACAGTTGTCCTGAGAATCCTGGTGGGCATTCACAAGAGAAAGTTGCTACACCATCCACACAGCTGCCACCATTCTCACAGGGTGTTGGTGTTCCACAGTCATCAGTGTTAATCTCACAGTTCAGTCCGGTAAAGCCGGAGGGACACAGGCAGATGTAGTGACCAAAGTCATCTTTGCAGGTACTGCCAAACTGGCATGGATTTGAAGCGCAGTCATTCACCACTGTAAGGGTTGGTTAAAAGAGATAAATACATCATTGAATTTTGGAAGAGTCAATTCATTCCATCATCTAGTTGGCTATGAACACAATGGGCAACCAAAAATGTGACAATCCTAACATAAAACAGTGAAATATTGGGAGTCCTTAATACATATATTATAAATACATATATTTTTTACTTGAACAGTATTTCACATGTGCATATTTCTGTAGACTGATATTTCGCTACTGATTTGAACTTGAGCTTTTCGATAGAAAGTAATCGTTTTTATCAATAAACCAATCGTGTACTATGTCTCTCTAAGAGGACAATGGGTCAAGATGATGTAAACTGCAGCTATACCCCTCCCAGGAACTGCCATTGATTCTAAACGTTTATAGAATTCATTTAAGATCACACAACCAAACAGATGCTACAGAGCAGAATAGTCGGGCCCTTTTGATTTGTCAAAGCTAGTTCATCATTTCTTCACAATGGGAATCACACAAAGATGGCAACCTTGCTAAAGGTTGCCTCCGATATCACAAAATATTGAAGAGTACATTAATCTGTTGGGCAATGTATGGGAACCACACTCGGTCAAAGACCACATAAAATGCGTTAGTAGTGGCAGACTGGGTCCCTACTAACAATGTATCCAGCAGATACTATCAGATATCAATAAGAGACTTCCAGAATATTGCCAACACAAAACTAAAATATTATACCGTCACACTGTGAGGGGGTCTCAAGCTGGACTCTTCCAAGGGAGGCCGTCTCAAGGAAGTCTGCTGCTGCGATGACATTACCAGGGTTGACAGAGCCACAGACACTTGCAAGGTTGCTAATCATGGAGCCCTCTAATGCTGTATCCCACAAACTTACACCACTCAGAGCACCATGAAGCTTACTTGATGAAGTGGATGCTGTTAAATAAAACCCATAATTGATTTCATCTCTTATTTTACTTTTGTCTGTTTTGTAGAATACAAAATAAAAAGTTAAACCATTACCAGGTTTGTTCAAGTTCTTTTATTAATAACACAAATATTGCACACAATCAAATTGGGCACTTCTTAACTTTTATGTGAAAGTGGCATTAATCAGGGATGAATTAAAGGGCCCGTGAAATGTAATTGTTTTAATGCAATCCTTGGAAATGCACCTTTGTGTCCCATTTAACCTTATTATCAATTTTCGTTTTGTCATTTTCAAGGGTATTTTGGTGCCTTTTTGGTTTTTATGCTGATGCAAATTTCCATATTCATGAGCAAAAGTGTGATGTCATATCAGGCAGAAACCTCAATGTTGCAAATAGTTTATGCACAAAAAGTTGACAGAATTTAGGACATTTCGTAAAGTTTCTTTTGTTTAGTGATTTGTTGCTGTGTCAGTTCATGGCAGTAAGCCGATGAGCAAACTTTTCTCACAAATGCTTTGAATAAACTTTTGGATTCACAATTTCATAAATTTTAACAGAAAACCACAGTGAGGGAGATCTTGCTGAAATGACATCACAGCAACAGTGCCCTCAGTTGTCCCGAAAAGCATGGAAAATTTGTAATGTTTAAAAACGTGCACTTTTCAATAAAATTAACCAAAAATGGACGTCAATTAGTTTTCATACACTTAAGGGTTAGAAAGGATTAGAAAGCTGCAGAAAATATGTTCCTCAGAAATATTCCCTTCAGGGGCCCTTTAAGATTTAGGCAAGAAGTTCCTGGTTTTGCATCACTTATAATAAAAAGGACCATAAATAATCATTTTGCAACTCACCTGAACCATGTATCTCCCCGAGTGTGAAGTGTCCTCCACTATCGATACGGCTACCAGGTCGTACATGATATCGGCTGCGGACTATATAACCATCTTTAAAGATCCTCACATTGCCTCTATGTTCCTTCCAGGAGATGGCAAGATGATGCCAATGATCATCGTTTACACTGACCGATGTGGAATACTGGTATCTAGGGTAAAAATAAAAATACCAGGGCATTTACATGAGGTGTTTACATAGAAATAGAATACTGAGAAAACTTTATGTATCAACGTCTGTGGTCTGTGCAAGTCCGCTATGAGGCCATTACTCATGCATGCAGTCACTTTGGCTGTAATGACATATTGACCCCTTGCACGCTCACCATTTTGGTGGTCAATAGGTTTACGTGTAAACGCCGCATCTCCTAAAATGCACTCTTCACTGAATAACTCAGTGACATTGACCACCAAAATGGCGCACCCAAGATTATTGTGATGATGACGTCAGGTGATATGGGTCAATACCAGTATTTCAGCCTCTCGATTGGTCAATGTGGTAAGTTTTGCCGCTCATGAGAGTCACATGACAAAGAGTATAATGGACATAGTGCATGTTTGTATATTGGCCATGGCCCAATTTCATGGCAATGTTTGTCATGGAAATCTGTGCTTTATGGCTCGTAGAATTATGTGCTATACATGCCCTGGTCTCAGGAGTGTGAAAGACATGTTTCGGGACCTAGTTTGGTTGTAGAGCTCTAAAGAGGTACTGTATACATAAACTGCATACAGGCTCAACGTTAATGAGTGAACACTGTATAAATTTCCTATTAGTCTCACTATACAAATATTCCAGGATAACTGATCACTAGCTACATCATACAAAGCCATAGAATCTGTTGTAGGTTTCAATGTCCAGTTAGTTAGTTTTGTGACGGCTGAGACAGCCTCTCAGATGAGATGAAAGAATTCTTCTAAGGTGACAGTAAAACACTAATAAAAGCTCGCCAGAAACACAAGCTCAATGGTCTTTACCCCTTTACAAAGATTTTTAGGGCCTGAGGATCACTGATGGCAAACTGGGCTTCCTGAAGTGTTGAATTACTACCCGGTGTTAGGTAAGACAGTATTACTGCATCGATTGATGAGGAGTTGCTTCGAATCCACAGGGTCAGGGTGAAAGCTTGCAGGCTCTCCTCCACGGCTTGCTCTATGGTGACAAACTGACTGGGTACATTGCGTTGGAACACCATATCAAAATTACGCTGGGCATCTGTTGACATAAACATGTTGGAATAATAAAGACCTGCATCATGATGTTCACATCTTGTTTTTGTTTTCTCTCATATTCAAGTGAATAAAACTACGTTGAGGTTGTGTTTGAATTGTCGGCTGCAGCTATGGCTGTGTCTGTTGCTAAGGATGTTGCTATGGGCCTCCCACGCTTGGGAGGATCCAGCCACAGCCACTAAATCAGACACAGCCTGAGGCTGCAAAGGCAAATTAGTCTGACACTTTGTTGTTTCAAGTGACAATATTCATTATTGCTATTTAACATCGGGAACATGACAAAGATAGTGAAAGAACAAATGGCAATGCTGTATCACTCCTCCGTTTTATACACTTTCTTTTTCTTAGATCAAATATTTTTTAATTGACAATAAAAATTTTCAAACAGAAATAATTGTTTGTTCCATATAAATATCCCTGAATTCTGCATATCTAAGTCCCACATGTCAACAAATAGAGAAGACAAATATATTTTTGATTACAAATGAAATAATATTAGGAAACTTAAAGTCTTACAGTCATTGCAATATCTGCCGACAAATCCTCGTTTGCATTTGCACTGGTATTCATTCAAGCCGTCAATACACTCAGCCCCATTTTGACAGAGATGTCCTATACAATCGTCAATATCCTCCTCACACTGGTCCCCACTGCAGAGAAATCATAGCAAAGAAGCGACTGAGGGAGGCTACTCTTTGGGTTATTCAAGCAGAGATAAGTCACCCTGGAGGCTTTAGGGTACTACAACTCCAACTCAAAATATGAACGATTGATTTTTCAGTGAATCCATTCATTATCCCCTAGTTTGTAATGATTATCTATCTACATGTACACAATAGGGAACAAATGAAAAAGCCTTGTCACTCAAACCCCAATTTTGTCTTCCAGAATATTAAAATTACGCTGCAGTAACTTTGAGTTCGTAGGTCTTGCAATTTTGGTCTGTGCTATAAAGTACCCAAACATCAAAATAAATCCTCGACCACGCCCAATTTCAAACCAACTACTTTTGAGTTTGTCATGTTAAATTTATTTTACTGTAATGAAACCTGTGCTCAAAATGCAGTATTTGTTTATGATATTGACTTACGTGTAGCCAGGTTGACAGAGACAGGAGTGAGTGTTCAATCCATTGATGCATGTACTTCCATGAAGGCATGGGTCAGGCTTACAGTTGTCAATTTCAACCTCACATCGGACACCTGTGAAACCTTCAAGTAGAGGGATACAGATATTCAAGACCAAGACATATGGTGGCTGACTCATGAATGAGACCCATTGGGTAGGGACTGAAAACCCAATCCATGCACATTTAGGCTCAAGTAAAAGCCTGAGAATATAACTCTAACACCTTCATAAACAGATGAAGTAGAAGGATACAGGTATTCAAGACCTAGACATATGGTGGCTGACTCATGAATGAGACCAATTGGGTAGGGACTGAAAACCCACTCCACACATTTGGGCTCAAGTGAAAGCCTGAGAATATAACTCTAACGCCTTCATAAACAGATGAAGTAGAAGGATACAGGTATTCAAGACCAAGACATATGGTGGCTGACTCATGAATGAGACCAATTGGGTAGGGACTGAAAACCCACTCCACACATTTGGGCTCAAGTGAAAGCCTGAGAATATAACTCTAACGCCTTCATAAACAGATGAAGTAGAAGGATACAGGTATTCAAGACCAAGACATATGGTGGCTGACTCATGAATGAGACCAATTGGGTAGGGACTGAAAACCCACTCCACACATTTGGGCTCAAGTGAAAGCCTGAGAATATAACTCTAACGCCTTCATAAACAGATGAAGTAGAAGGATACAGGTATTCAAGACCTAGACATATGGTGGCTGACTCATGAATGAGACCAATTGGGTAGGGACTGAAAACCCACTCCACACATTTGGGCTCAAGTGAAAGCCTGAGAATAGAGACCTTAATGCCTTCATAAACAGATGAAGTAGAAGGATACAGGTATTCAAGACCTAGACATATGGTGGCTGACTCATGAATGAGACCAATTGGGTAGGGACTGAAAACCCACTCCACACATTTGGGCTCAAGTGAAAGCCTGAGAATAGAGACCTTAATGCCTTCATAAACAGATGAAGTAGAAGGATACAGGTATTCAAGACCTAGACATAAGATGGCTGACTTATGAACAGGGTTGTAGCTACAAACATTTAAGTGCTTGGTGGTTGCAAAGATCGTAGTTCTGGTCCAGTGTGTACAACGCACGCCGAACATACACACTTTATTAAGCCAGTGCGATGGACAAACAAAAAAGTTATATGTGTCAAGCATGGAATTAACTAGCTAAGTAGAATAAATAAATAGGATTACCATTTCTAATGAGACTAAAAGTTGAACGCAATCAAGCAAGTAATTTACAAATAGACTTGCACTTGTACGACAGCTGATTTCAACAAAAACTGCTAGGGTCAAAACGTGAGGCCATTAACAATTTGTTTTGCAATTTTCTTTAAGGTAATATATTTTTTGCCCTGTTTTTCATCTGATACCACTAGCAGTGAGAGTATAAACAAGTTGATTTACCTTGTGGGCACACACAGTGTTGACTGCTGAGTGCAGAGGGGACACATTGTGCATTGTTCTGACAGGGCTCAGCAGCACAGATACCTAAAGATGTCTCACAGTGAGTTCCAGTGTACCCAGCACTGCATCGACATGTATAGCGGTTGGCCTAATATGAATAGAAAATAAAAACTGGTATTAATCAGAGGCTTTTAAACCAAGTATCCTGGGCATTGATAACAAACCAGGCCAGATGCATTCCTGAAACCATCTCAACTTCCTAAGCAATTAAAGTGGAGTGTCTTGCTTGTTAGAGAATAACAGTTCCCACATTCCGATGACAAGCTTGCTGCTAAAAATGGATAAGTGTCACTTTAATGTTTTTTTTTTTTAAACTAGTGCTTGAGCTCTTACCTGATCAATACAGCTTGCTCCATTTTGGCATTGGTGACCCAGACAATCATTGACATTAGTCTCACAAAAATACCCTTCAAAACCAGTCAGACATTGGCAAGTGAACCCAAAATCAGTCGCGGAGCAGGAGCCACCATGTCTGCAGGGATTTGGCTGGCAGAATCCTGGGTTGATCTGGCAGTGGACGCCTCTCTTCCCATTTATGCATTTGCAGGTGTAGGAGTTGATACCATCGATACAGAGGCCCTGATTCTGACAGGGATTGCTGGTACATTCATTGATGTTGACATCACAGTCATGGCCAGTAAATCCAGGCCGGCATTTACAGGTGTAGGAATGCAGGCCATCGATGCATATCCCAGAGTTTTTGCACGGGGAGCTGAGACAGTCGTC
Source organism: Marthasterias glacialis (assembly GCA_911728455.2). NCBI lineage: Eukaryota > Metazoa > Echinodermata > Asteroidea > Forcipulatida > Asteriidae > Marthasterias > Marthasterias glacialis. Next base: position 19,720,597 of record OU452219.1, on the reverse strand, counting down.
TTCGTTGATCTCACACTGTTCACCAACCCATCCTTCTGTGCAGTCACAGGAGAACATATTAACCATGTCATGGCATGTACCACCATTGGCACAGGGGCGGGATTGGCACTCATTGATATCGACACTACATGTACGACCAGTGTAGCCTGAATCACATCTGCAAAGGTACGATTCAATCCCATCAAGGCACTCACCATGATCACAAGCACTGGGGAAGCAATCATTCTTGTTGTTCTCGCAGTGGGTTCCATTGAAACCAGAAAGACACTCACACCAGTAACCATTGATCATATCCACACAGGTGCCTCCATTCTGGCAAGGGGACGACACACATTCATCTATTTGAATATTGCAAAGGGTACCAGTGAAGCCATACTGGCATTCGCAGATGAATGTATTATCTCCATCAACACAGATTGCATTATTAGCACATGGCTTTTTTGCACAGTCGTCAATGTTGATTTCACAATATTCACCTATTATGGGTAACGAAAAACAAATATAAATGTAGAACAAAAGTAATAATTACAAACGATATGATAAGTAGCATATGAAACTATGTATGGTGTACATACAATCTATTAAGGTTTGTTTATCAATCTCTCTTATGAGAAAAAAACAAGCTGTGAATCAACTCAAGATTTCGATCAGTATGCTCAGATTGTCTTCAGGAGTATCTTCTAAAGACAATCAGACTACAAAGATCAAAACATGAAGTTGATTCACCATCAGTACTTTTCATAAATACTTCAACTCATAAGAAAGATTAATGTACATGTGTAACTCCAAACCTAACCAGAAAACAAGAGAAAATATATTTTCTTCAAACAAAATAAAATTGCAAGGTTCCTGTTTCCCTATGATACAAAAAGGACTGTCGGCAGAAACATTTGATGATTTCCACTCACCAATAAATCCTTCCATACAGAGGCAGAGTTCGTCAGTAGAGGGCGATGTACATGAGCCACCATTAAGACAGGTAACTCCTTCCAGGCAAAGGTCCAATTCAATCTCACAGTCTCGGCCTGACAGACCAGCTGGGCATGTGCAGAAGTAGTCATCCCCTTCGTCTTCACATGGTGCATCATGGTGGCAAGGATTGGGGCTGCATAAATCACTCCTTACTTCACAATTAAGTCCTGAAAAATAATGTAAGTTTAACATGGTCAAGTTTAAGATTACTGAAGTCGAGTATCACAGATGCAAAGGCAAGCCTGATACCTTGTATTTGTAGTGGCTAGAATGTTTTATTGGCTAAATGTCACCTTCATATCAGGGAAGGTTATACTGGAACATTTCAAGGGTTAATGGTAAGGGTGATGGAGGAAGTCAGTAGTAAAGGCAATTTCATTGGGATGGAGGGTGGGTGGTGGGGTGGAAGAAAATTTGACAACTAAACTTAAGAATTATAATGAATTTTCCAGTATCGGCAGCAAACACCAACAGCATGGAATAAAATGATTAACACCGAAAACAAATGCATTAATGTGTGTTACATAATTTCAGAAAAATTGTCATTAATCCTGCTGTTGTTTTAAGATAAATTGATCGATGTGTTGGATGTGGGGCCCGCTAAAATTGGAATTTTGGTTTATTTGCGGTTCAACCATCTTTTTTCTCAGTTGAAAAATGTCAATTTCTTGTAACTTGTAAGGTATTTTTCGCAGGCAAGTAGCATGAGTCCCTCCAGTCTCAAGTCCATCACTGGGATATTAGTGATAGGAACAGGCATTGAAAGCTCCTGTTGTTTGCTAAATTAACCAAGTCATCACATCTGGAATGTCTCGGACCAGAAAACAAAACTTTGTGCGAGTTAGCCGATCTAGAAACCGCAGTGTCAACGGTCAGGTGCGCTGTTCCTAGGAGTACAATGTACTACAGTTTATTAATAAAAAACTAATCACAGATGCATCTACATCTGCAACTGGCAATCTTCTGAGAGCCTTGAAATATAATAAATTTTCAGTCGGCAAACCGGTCCAGATTTGCTGAGTGATTTTTTTTCTTTCTTGAAGGGCCTGACCTTCTCTTGCATGTTTGATTTGATGTTTCATTTGCAGACTGATGCTGCAAGTGCCAACTGAAGCAAAAGAAGTCATGATGAGTTATTCCTTATCAACAGATCAGTAAATGATATTAAACAAATTGTGAGATTACTAAGACTAAAATCCTCTCTTATGTGTAAAGCCAAACATCTATCATGCTTGAAGGTGTAAAGAATAGACAGATTTACACTCACCCTCAAAACCATCTGCACAGATACACTGGTAGCTATTGATGTCATCAATGCATATACCACCATTAGAACAAGGCTCATTTGCACACTCATTCAGATTTGTCTCGCAGTGAAGACCTGTGAACCCAGGCTTGCACTCACAACTGTAGCCAGCTCCATCAGTGGCTACTTCAGTGCACACACCGTCATTGTTACAGGGATTGGGATCACATAGATTCAGATCCGCATCGCAGTGAATCCCCCCACGGCCACGGGGGCAGGCACACTGATAATGGTCATCTAAATCTTGGCATGTTGCCCCGCTCGCACAGGGGTTGACAGCACATAGGTCCACATCTATCTCACAGTTGTCTCCTTCATAGCCTGTAATGCAGTTGCAGAGGTAGGAGGCACTTCCATCAATGCAGCTGCCACTATGCTGGCATGGGTTAGATTCACACTCGTTGATAGAAGTCTCACAATTATCACCCGTGAAGCCAGCAGCACAACTGCAGAGGTACTCTCCCTCACCGTCAGTGCACGAACCGCCATTCAGACAGGGTTGGCTCAGGCATTCATTGATGTTTGTTGCACAGGTGACACCAGTAAAACCCACATCACATGTACATGTGAACCCATTGATCTGGTCATTGCATGTGCCACCATTCTCACAAGGTGCATCAATGCAATAGTCTATGTCAATAGAGCAATCAACACCTGTATGTATCCAAAGCACAAATGATACATCAGGAAAACAATAATAAAATGCTTGTCATCTCACCCCTAGCAAAGTCACCCACAACAAAAAAGCCACCCACAGCAAAGCCAACCTCCCATCCAGCAAACAAATAAATAAATGAGGGAAAAATCTGAGAAATCCTTGGCTTGCTTGATAAAAGCCCAGGATATATATTACAGGCATTATCAGGCTACCAGCATTGATGCCATGTTTCCTAATTACAACAGCAATAACAAATACCAATCCACATTGTTTCAAAAAGGTGTCAGACTATTTGTCCACCTTGCCTCAGTTTGGTTAAATTGATTTCAATAAGACCGTGACGAAAGTCTGGTTACCTTCGTATCCTGCAGGACATAAGCAACTGAAAGCATCAAGTTCATCTAGACAGGTGCCACCGTTGAGACAAGAATCTTGTTGGCAATCATCCACGTTGGTCTCACAGTACTCGCCTGTTAAGCCCGCTGGGCACTCACAACGGTACGTTCCTATCTGCTCTACACAAGTTCCACCATTGAGACAAGCATTGTCCACGCAGAAACTTTGCACTGTGGACATAAATGTTGTTTAAACATTTAAAATTTTGTCTTTAATGACAACATTTTTAGGCAGATTATCTCATGGAATACATTATTGTTCAAGGAGCCTGTGGAATTCTTTCTATTTGACTTGAAAAGTGCTGAGTATACAGTGTTTATCACACATCAAAATAAGTATTGTTTCTGGCCTTCAAAACTTGAAGGAAAACAAAAATCAATAAAAAACTAACTCTATTTCAAAAGTGATCTGCTTGTATAACAAAACATGGAGAAAGCATCACCGGGAAAACAATGTAATGCTACATGGAATCAAGTCTAACAGTAAAGACTGTTTACTTACTTTGGCACATGTCTGATGTTGTTGCACCGGTGCTTTGGGTTATTTGCCAATCAGGGCATGGATGGCATGAGCTTTGGCCTTCCTCTGACTGGTAGCTATGAAGAGGACAAGGGGTACATGGCTGCACCCCTGTGGAGGAAAATGTTCCCACACTGCACACATCTGAAATGAGTTATAGTAGAAATTTACAAATAAACTATACCAGCCAGCGAAAAATCATATCATGTGGTGAATGCATCTACGCAAGACACAGACATTTACACGGCGGATACATGCATTTCTGTGAAGAGTTGTGCCACTGTACACAAACAGTGTAGTTAAATGCCGTAATGGTTGGTCCACTTCAAATGTTACCAAGAGTTGTTTATTTATCCAAAAGAAAAGCTTTACTGTTTTTGTTCACTGACTGTCAAGTAAATATTAAATATCCACCTTCTGATGATCAATGAGTATAAAGGTAGTCATGCAATGTTTCTTTTTTCCCCCTTTTTCCCTTTAGTAATTCATTTGGAAAATTCATTTCAGAAAAATTTATTAGCTTCAGTATATTTAGATAAAAATGCAAATCAACAGCAATGAATTCATACCTGTACAATCATCAACAGTAGTAGAACCCATGCTGGCTGTAGACTGACCGACTGGACATTGCTCACAGTGGTTAGATCCTACCACAGCCTGGTACAATCCTTTGTCACACTTCAAGCATGGCTGAAGTCCAGTGCTCGAGAAGTGACCATATGGACAAATACCTAAATTATATTTTAATCAAAAACATAAACCTCATAAAGAAAAGTACAAACATTGTGTTGCTGACTTCCGTTTAGTTTTTGAGAACAAGTATGCACATCAGGTCGTGTTTGAATTGAGACAGCTTCAGCAGTGGCCTTGGCCAGAGATCACTGAAAAGATTTATTCTTCAAAGTTGGCGCTGATGCCAATAGCCTTAGCCATAGCCGTAGTGTAAGTCGCTTGATTCAGACATGACCTAGTACTTTGGTAACATCAGTAGAGAGGAAGGAGACAACCTTGAATAAAAATCCTCATTTAAGGGAGTGTAGAGGGAGCAACAACAAAGGGGAGACTGAAGCTGATATGGAAAGATGGACTTTAGGTTAAGACTGGTCTCAATATGAAACACTCCACTACCTTGCTCAAAACACTGGGCAGAGGTGGCATAATTTTCATCAGACAGGTTGTAATCAGTCAATCATAATAAGTCAGCCATGATCAGAATTTGACATAAGAGAGAAAGAGACATTATTTAATTGTTGATAGATATATTCTATGGTGCCACTACAAGCCTCTGATTAGATCAACCTCCCATCCAGCCTCATTCAATAGACTGATCCATTAAAACCTGTCGACAAAATTAATTGTCTATCAACAGTTCCATGTGGGTGGCATGCAAGCCACATGAACTCTTGCTCTACCCGGAACCACACACAAAAGACATAATACAGCAATCAAACTAGCGGCAACTTGTTTTCATTTTGCAGTGGGATTTTAATGTGTTAGACTTTTGAGTGTGTGTGCGCGGTTGCCAACGATTTATACATGAAGATGAAGGGGAGAGAAGCTTAACGGATCGGTCAGTTGGTCATTTGTCTCAATGTTTGATCACTTCCACTGCCCGTCCCTTCCTCACAGGGGATTTAAGATTGGATCATATTTTATAGAGTGCAAGAAGGGAATCAGCTTGACCATGACTGTCAATCTCAGTGATAGTGTTTTCCTTTCCAAGTATGGACCACAAAACCTTTACTGACTGAAGAACACCTACCCAGACAGTCGTCGACAGTCTTGGTTCTATTCCCAATGGTTGACGTTCCTGGGGGACATGTCTTGCAGGTTGACTGTGCCTCTTCATCTTGATAGGATCCTACTGGGCAACCTTTACAGGCAACAGCTTCACTGTCAAAGTAATATCCCAACCCACATTCCACTACAGAATAGGGGAAAAAAGAATTCAATTATAAGTTTTTAATAAAACAACCAAATCATCTCAGGAAAAAAAAAAAACTACTAACACTTGCAGGTTTCCCATCAATAATAAGAAAAACTAGTAATACTTTGAAGTTATGACATTACGATAAAGTTTTCAGGCAGGATAAGGTTGTTGATTGTGTTATAGATTGAATAACAGTGCGCAATTGTAAGCAAAACAGATAATCAAATCAGATCAAAGGAGGGTCTTGGTTCATCTTCCCTCATGACATCATCAATTTGACATTGTAGATCAGGGTCAAATTGTATCAACAAGGGAATAAATAAATATACATACCGCAATCAAAATCATATGTTGACTCAAATCCCAAGGGACAGGACGGACTTGGTTCATCATCAGGCCTGAAATCAGGATAAGGATTTACTTCCAGGCCATCAACATCCAGGACAAGCTCCCCTTTATCAGACTTCTCGTGTAACCTGTCTGTTAGGTTGAAGAGAGCATCGTACCCATTCCATTTTTCGTCCTCAAACGTACCACTTTCTGTCATTGGATCAGTGGGCAGGTGATATATCAAATCAAATGATACAGTCAGCTCAAAGTCCATTAAGTTAAACTCCCTTCGACTGCGAGCTTGTCTTCTACTGCGAGTTTGCCTTCCTTTAAGATTCTGGAGTATGGCTGAATGTCTACGATGATACCTCTTAGGATTATCTCTTGGATCCGATGGAAGTCTACCTTCTTTTCTCATATCACTGAGCCACTTCTGTGCATGTTCAGTAAGCTCTTTATCAGAGTCCATCCAAAGACTGCTGTCATTCTTAGGATGAAACATTTGTTGGAAGCCACCGTGGACACTGTTAGTTGAAACTCCCCATCTGCTGACATCACGACGACCTCTAGAAGTGGGTCCGCAAGTCACCCGCACATTGTCCACGTTGCATTTGTCAGCATTGTTTGTGCAGATGGAACCAGTGATGACAGACTGGTTAAGAAGTTGGATGAATTGTTCTTTGATCTGCTCTTGTGTTGCTGGATCAGAGCAGTCTCCGCTGAAGTACTGTAGCTCAGATGTTAGCTTTAACGAGCCTGCTCGACTCCGTCCTGTTTTGTGTATTTGGAAAAAGATGGTTTGTCAGAACGTATTTAAATACACATCTGTTAAAGCAAATTGACCGGAAAAAACAGCTTTCAAAAAGGTGTCATTGTGAATTTAGACCACTGGTGATTTTTTTTTAATATTGCATCCTATTAGTGTACATAAAAGATGAAAAAAAGTGCATGCACGCAAATGCAAGTATTGGTCAGGGTTCAGTTACACAAAGTCCTTCCACACTTTGCGTGTTAGTTTTGGGTGTGTCACATGGGTATTATAATACCACTTTGATATTACAGTAATAAAACAAGTGTATTCATCTTCAGTCGTCGATCATATTCATTCCGGCTGTCGGGACACGTTGGACATGATTTGGGCATCCATGTACAATTTCCGAACACTCTGGAATGCTTACAACCAATGAAAAGGCTGCTTGAGCGAGCAAAAAAGTCACAACTTTTGGGTTCAATGACCACACTTTGTCAGGTTCCCTTAAAAACTTTGCAATAATGATGTGACCAACTGCTACAATATAAAGGGGGACCAGACTGTTTTACCCAGCATGCAAAGCGCCATCGCAAGTAATCAAACCATAATGTTGTGACTGGTGCTCGATTCCTACATAGTAACGTTAAAAAGATATTTTGTTATGCCCAATTATGAGAACGTGTGAACGACTTCTCAACAAGTGAAATTACGTTGTGTTGTGTACACAAATTTACTCTCAAAAAGCATTTTATTTCATTACACAATTTTATTTTTCCAACAAATTGCAGCAAGGTCATCTGCAAGTACAGTGATGTTGAGCGCAATCTTTGACGGCCTGAAATCTTTGAAGGTGCACAAATTTAGTTTGCAAGGTTTGCCTTTTTTGAAACAAAACATTAGTGTGCTCGCCTGAATACAAAATTTGCGCAACATTGCAGGAGCACAAATTTTAAAATTTGTGTGCCTTTAAACCAAAGATTGCACTCAACAACACATTAAGAAGCATTCAAACGATAAGTTTTATGGTTCAAAACATTGCATTGCAGGTCGAAAACTAGCCCCAGTAAATGGGACGCTGTAATCCTTTTTTTGAGATTTTGACATTATCGCTTTTACGACCGATAATGTCAAAATCTCAAAAGAAGGAGTACAGCGCCACAGTTACTGGTGTCAATGGTCAAAAACATTTGTTGTGGAAAACATTAGTGTACAACTGCCACTATTTGATAACACTTACTGTTACAATCAGGAAACTCCTGCTGAGGTGACCACCGGCCGGACAGGCCACAGATATACTGAGCCGTCTGCACATCCCTTCCTACATCGTAGTTCTCATTGCAGAACATTGAACAGAAGTGACCATACGCCCACTCATCACAAGCTTTGGCTCCATTCCTTGGAGCGTTAAGCTCTGGGCATAAAATGGCTAAAGTATAACAGGATTGAGAACAAGAGCAATCTGGTTGAGTTTTCACTCTTGGAGAGGTCATTTTTATGATAAGCTCTCAATTGAACACGGCACAACACGCAAAACTGTCCACCTAGTAAAGCATAGTCTTCCTTTGCTTTCCTACAGTTTGATCTTAGCTTTTTTTAGCAACGCCTCTATTAGTTTTGTACACTTAAATTAAACTGAGGACATCCTGGCTTTTTCAAACATCCAGATCCCTTTTGTTTAAATCCTCCGTGTCAATCGGTAGATACACTCCTCCACTGATCCAACACCATACTGTTTGAGTCATTGATTATTGTAGTATTATATGCCAATCATCATGCTAAGCATGACGAGCCAGGTCAGCAGCACGCCAGTCAGCATCAAGAAAAAAATTACTTCTAATGGGTTCGGGCCAAGAAAGATGAAATCTCTGAGTACTAACTATAAAGTTTAAACCTCTGCCTACAATAACAACAGAAAACAAACTATTAAAGAAATCATCCTCACGTGTGATTGTCACTGTAAACTGGCAGATGCTTATCTTTGAATTATCCAAATTGGTTGCAGTGCACTGAATATTAGCAGAACCCCATGGAAATAAAGCTCCACTTGGGTGACTGCATGATATATCCAATTCATCCCCAGTTAGCTCTCGAAATTCCGGCTATGAAAAACAAAAGAGAACCCACAAATTCTTCAATTAACATTACAGTTTTCATTCTTATAATCTGATATGAATCTTCACTCCTTATATTGTACTCCAGTGGCTGTACAACGGTGTTAGTGAAAAATAGTTCTACCATTAAGTACTGTAACTCCAACAACTGACAGAAACCCACCAGAAATTTGACTGCCCTTTTCCTCAGGGAAGCTGAGAACTTGCCTTTAACATACTTTTTAAAACATTTTTATGTAAGATAAAGACTTAGATTTATTTATTAAAAATCACAATAAATTGCTCATTTGCAAAAAATGCATATGGGAATACCTTAGCAATATTATCAACTAAATAGAACTAAATAGAATTACAAAAAAAATTAATAAAAACGAAACGTTGTTGAAACATCCAAAGCAGTATAATTAATTTTGTAAATTTACTGACTTGTGCTACATTTATTTGTTTGCTGGCTTTGTGTTTTTTTTAGCTTTGTATTTTCATTTTTCTTCACTCAACCTTGTTACTTTATACCATAAATTGTTTGTGAGTGTTTTATGATAAAGGCCAAACAAAGGATAGGTATAAGAATAAGAAGGCAGAAATACAATGAGAAAAAAAGTGCTATGTATCTAAGGGCTGTTTTTGAAATGTTCGGTATTGGTTCAAAAATATTGTACTTTTTTTCTTTTTTACTGCTGTGCGATGTTCTACCACGGTTCATATACCATATGATTACAACAAATTTGGACATAATATTTTCAGTTAGATTCCGGCTGAAACCTTGGCTTGTACTAACCTCTTTTGAAAGAAGTATTGGCTCTGAAAAGAGCAAGGCCCACTTTAATGACTCTTCTTACCGCAACATTCTGCGCTTAGCCATAAGGAGACTGACAACATAAGCCATCTTTGTCTTTTATTTTAATGGTGAATAAACTCTCATACAATCAAATTACAGACTCCGTTATAAATCTTTACCTCTGGCCAGTTGACTGCAGTTTCTGTTGTATCAGTGGTGATATTTTGATCATCTGGACATGATTCGATGACTAGTGACAGGTTATCTGAATGGTGAGAAATTAGATATGAAACTCAAAAAGAACTAATTCATGGATGCTACACTGTACAAGTCATTTCTGTCGATGCAAAAACTTTGTATCTCGACTTATGTTTGTACATTACGCATTTCACAGGTAAGCAAATCATTTTACCTTGTGGCATTGGAATTTATTTGTACATCTGAGATAGATACACACCTACGTGTTGGTGTATTTTCAAACAAGCATCTGGTGTAAGTCTATACTTGGTAATACAATGTCTTTGAACTGACACAACTAATTCCACAAGTTTTGGTAATGTTGCTGGGATCAAGAACAGCTTTTTGTTTATCTTGTCCCTGGACTCAATATTAACATTCTATGGTCGGGGTCATGGTTGTTTGGTAGAGGTTTTACAATTTTACTGACCCAGTGGACACAAGACCAAAATGATCCTTTCCTTTTCAGCATTATTGCTGATCTTTGATCAAATAATCTCTTTATCTCTTATAATCCCTGCATATTATTATCTCTTTATGGAGCCAGGCCATGGCCATGTTAAGGATTGTAATTTATTCATTTTTCCTCGGCAAGATAACTTGAGAAGCAGTATTTTTTCTTAAGAGAGATTTTAAAATCAACTTTCAAGCCATCCTATCGCAAATTCTCACAAAAAGGGTACAATGCCAATCTTTGATCAAATAATCTCTTTATCTTTTATGATCCCTGCCTATTATTACCTCTTTATGGAGCCAGGCCATGGCCATGCTAAGGATTGTAATTTATTCATTTTTCCACGGCAAGATAACTTGAGAAGCAGTGTTTTTCTTAAGTGAGATTTTAAGATAAACTTTTGAGCCATCCTATCGCAGATTCTCACAAAAAGGCTACAATGGCTAAAGGGAGACAGGGCAGGAGTAAACTTGTTGTATGGAGAGTATTTTCCCAGTGGCAACACGGCCAGCTGTGAGACACAACGGTACTGGCCATTCCAGGCCTCATCTCCAAATTGTTTTTTCAGAAAAACAAACATACCTTCGATATTAACACTGAAAGAACACACAACGCTGTTCCCGGCAGCATCGCTGAAATTGTAGGACACCACTGTGTCTTGGGTAAAGTTGTATGGCGATTCGATGTCAGAGGGCATCTTGACAACTGTGAGTTCATCACCAGAGTTGTCAATCGCCATGGGAACATCAAAGGAGAGGAGAACACCAAGGGTCTGACCAGACATTGATCCAACTAAGGTGCCAGGGCAAACTTTGAGTACAGGTGGAGCAGTATCTAAAATTCAGAGATTGGAAAAACATTTTATACAAACCGAGAATGACAATCTAATCTATGAAGTTGATGGATGAAAATACTAATAATAATTGGTTTATTGTCACATATTTATATATATATGTAAATTCATATATAAAACTAGTAGGGTTGATGATGGCCTTAGCTTTCAATCCAAACCGGACCTTCGTCAGAGGCAAAAACAATGAATCCAGAATAGGCGGGAAAATGATAGCCAATCAAAGTGAATGCAATACAGACAAAGGGATTGTTGATGACCAATCACACTACAGCAGTATGAACAAAGGGACGTCAAAAGTTCCGTAGTACAAAAGGGAGATTAATGAACCGAACAATAGGGCAAGCTGCATCATGGGTGATGCGGCTAACATGAAAGGACAGGATTAATTACTCAGATAAAGGTCATCGCCCTAAGTATAGGCGCAAAAGAAATGGTGTGTAAATTAAATTCCATAGTGGAATTGGTAGATGGTGAGAATATGAAAGCAGAAGTGTGAAAAAAGAGAGTAAACAGGGTAACAAACAGGTTAATGCATAGCAATCCCTGAAAAGGCACAACTGGAATGAGCAAATAGTAAAGATAGTTATGAAGGCAGAAATATTTTTTAAAAAAATTATGGGAAGATAAAATCATGTATATAGAAACAATGGGGAATGAACAATTATTTGACACCTGTGTTTATGTTTAGTCCGAATGGTTGGACTGTTCGGTGTTGGTGAATCCAGTGTGATTATCTGAGTTTGTGGCTGGTTTGTGGTGTGGGTCGTCACCGTTGCAGGCCTCAATCACAGTTAGTTCAACAGCTTTGACACTGTGATTTCGGCTATTGAAGTGGATAGATACCGGGTACTGTTTTTTGGTCTTTATGGCAGAAACTTTGGTTCGCAAAGTGAAGACTGAGTTTGGTCTTTGTCTCTCCCATATACTGTAGTCCACATCGCTTACATGATATGACATAGATTACATTGGGTGTGTCACATTGAGAGTTGGTCTTAATATTGCAAGCAAAGCCGGTGCTGTGACTTTTAACTTGCACTGTGGGATTGATGTATAGACAAGTTTTACATTTAGAGCGGTTGCAGTTATGGCCACCTCGTATGTCTTGTGATAAATACATCTTATACGTAAGGCCTGACTGTAGGCAATTGTCCCCTTGCAATGGCTAGGATGGCAGCTATCAGAGAGAAGATATTGATGGATGTCAGTGGGTTTGCTATCTGTCACAATGCCTTGGGGGATTTGGTTACAGTCACATCCAGAAAATTCACACTAGTGACAGAAAAATCAGCAGTGAACTTAATGGTGGGATGGAATGAGTTGATGTGATCAATAAATTCTTCCAAGCTATCTTGACTACCACACCAGATAGAAAAATTATCATCGACAAATCTCCACCAAACAAGTGGGCAGTTGGGAACAGAGGACAATAGTTTGTCTTCAAAGTCAGGCATAAACAAGTTGGCATATGAGGGTGCCATTTTAGTACCCATGGCGGTATCTTGTGTCTGTAAGAAATGTCTTTCTGTGAAAGAGAAGGTATTCTTAGGATGTGGCTGATGAGTTCTTTGAGGTGTCTCACAGAGGGGCGGGTTTGTTTATTGGCTTTGAGTGCAGAACCACATGCACTAATGCCTTCTCTGTGGGGTATGTTAGTATACAGAGATGATATATCTAGAGGCACTAGAAAAGCAGAGTCGGGTATTTGGTGTTTGACGCCCTCTAGCTTACGGAGGAAGCCCGTGGTATCCTTTATGAAGGAGGGGATATGGGGTAATAGGGGGTTTAGAAAGCTATCAACAAATTCAGAGATACGTTCTGTGGGGCTACCATTGCCAGATACAATGGGTCGGCCCGGGTTGTTAGACTTGTATATCTTCGGTAAAAGATAGAAGCGTGCTGCACCGGGATCCTGTGGGAGAAGGCAGTTAAAGCCGCGTTCGTACGGGATTAATATTTAACCGAGACCATGGTTAACTTTCCGATGGGTAAATCTTACAGTGTCCACACTTGGACTTTTTGACGTGGGTAAACTAACCGAGATGATGGTCAAACTAACCGAGACGATGGTCAAACCACGGAGGAGTGAGTGAAAATATAAACATGACGTGCGCAGCGAACCGGATGTAGTTTTTTACCAGACTGAGTTTACCGAGATGTCGCGTCCGCACGGGACTTTTCAGTTGACCATCGTCTCAATTAAGTTGACCTGGTCAAGTTAACCAGGCAGAGGTTGGCGGGTTAAATTACCCATGGGACTCGGGTAAGTTAACCGGGTGAAATCTTCCTGGGCTGTCCGCATTGGACTTAAAATAGCTTAGTTACCCATTTGCTCGGTTAGTTTACCCAAAATAAATCCCGTCCGAACACAGCTTAAGGGTATCTTTGTCAATACCATTAGCATTGTGAATGCTTGCGAGGGTGTCACTGATCTGTTTGGAGAATGAATGAGTGGAGTCAGTATCACATTCAACATAATGATCAGTGTTACTGAGCTGTCTGAGGCCCTCAGCTATATAGTTTAATATGTGTTCATGACTACAACTGCGGACCCTTTGTCAGCACGTTTAATCACTATGTTGGGTGACTGGTGAAGTTGTGTTTATGGCATTGCTTTCATCTTGGGGGAGGTTATTAGATCCCTGGTGTTGGGAACCTTAATCACCTCAGAGTGAACCGAGTCGATGTAGGTGTCTACAGCTACATCTCGGTTGTTAGGGGGTACCCAATTGCTCTTTTCTTTGAAGCGGTTGCAGGCAGGTTGAGTGACCACAGATGACTCAATCATCTGTTGAGGGGTCTACATGAAAATATTCACATAGACGTAGCCTGCGATTAAATTGGGCCATGTCTTGTTGGAAAGACAGTTGGTTGGGTTCTCTAGGTATGGGGCAAAAGTTAAGGCCCCTTGAGAGCAGTTTTACCTGTGGGTCAGTTAAGACAGTGTCAGACAGCTCAACTACTGTTGCTAGTTGTGTGGTTACTGATGGCCCTTCAGTAGGAGGGTCAGTCAACCCCTGTTCGTGGAAACGCCTTTGAATGTATTTCTTATGGTTAACTTGAACATTACAGCATTTCTTATTTTGATTGTCCATTAGGTTGGACCTTAAGTGGTTGATGTTAGACAGTAGAATGTCTTGGAAATGTTCAGACTCTTGATTGGACCATGAATCTTTGAGTTGAGATTCGGTCCAAGTAATCTCGAGTACCTGGTCATCAATCCATTGTTGGCATTGTTCTTCCAGCAACATGAGTAAATGGAAAGACGTGTTAAAAATGCATATGGTATTATTCAGAGACCTGGTTACCTATATTGCTAACCTTGGCATGTCACAGATAGCCAGATTCTGATCCCATGTACCATCAGAGAGACACGTCACCATTCCATGTTCAGACGCAGCTGTCAGCTCAAATCCATTATGACAGAAGAAGCTGTAGGTAGTACCATGATAGGGTTGTCCTGGACCACGGCAAATTGAGGGGTAGACACCTCCATTGATCAGATAAGATCAGCTGGTAAGGGGTCACATCTATAAAAAAAATAAATAAAACTTTTATTTTATTACATATCCAATAGTGCAAGTGCAGGGTGGTCGGGCTGGCGTAGTGGTATCTTTCCTCGCCTTCCATCTCTAGGACCCCAGGGCACTATGTGGATTTTGTTTTTCAGTTACCAGATTGCGTGGGTTTTCCCTATAATAATTCTCTGGGTTTTTCCTCCCATATCTAAAACTGAAACTTCCTTCCTTGTCTTCTCTCCATGGGGTTCTTGGCTAGTATAGTGATTAACATCGTTTTTCTGGGAATTCTTAGCTTCACAACCAGAATTAATAAATGAAATGAAATAAATGATGAGTAGGAGTAAATAAAGAAATGTTCTGTTTTAGACGTGGGAGGAAAACTCCAAATTGGGAAAATCCATGAAATCAGGGACTGAAAACCGAATCCACATGCAAAGCTCAGGTCTGAGGCAGGATTTGAACCAGGTTCCACAGAAGTGAAAGGCAGGAAAAGAAACCACCATAAGCCAACCTACACAGATGTATGTAAAGTTGAATATCCTTGTGGATAATGCAAGAAAAAGTGGCAACAGACAGGCACTAGGGTTGGAATCAAACCCTCTCAATTTGGCATCAAGTCTAGACCAACAGGCAAGAGGCTGGATCAATTCTTTTAGTATAAATTGTTTGCTTCGGAAGCTGCAGTTGTTTTGACAGGAAAGGATAAGGCAAAGTCATACATTTAAACTTTAAGTTAAAGATATATCCGCTGTTAAAACAGACATTTTGTAGGAATTGGTTCCTTAAATATTACAATTAAGAGCTCAACTGATGTCCATCAATATATTAGGAACAAATCTCTAATAACTCCAGAAAAATCAGGAGAAAAAACAACAAAACAAAACAAAACAAAAAACATTTAGACTACTAAAAAAGGATCTATTCAAATATATTTGGAATAAACAACAACACTAAAACTCCTGCAGACTCAGTAACTTGATTCACTTACATTGACATGATGGGCTTGGACCCATTCCTGGTCCAAGACAACAGACCAGTGGTAGTATTCCTGGGGCATTTTGCTGTTTCCCTGCCTGCAGGGTCTAGCCATTCAGACAGCCTACCTGGCAGGTAGCTCCAAGTTGATCGTCACATGATCCAATTTAAATGCCCGAAGAAAGGTGGGTGGAGTGGTCTACATCAAGCAACTATAAATAAAATAAAAAATAAACCAAAAAATAACAGGTCATTTTGTGGAATGTTTATTTGATGCTATTGCTGGCACAGGTTTGTTTGCTAAGCAGAGGTGTTCATTTGTTGTCTTGTTAAGAAACTTTAAACAATTTCAGTTTAATTGCAATAAACATTTTAAAAAAGACTTTCAGTCATACCTTTAGGTATAAAACACTTTTTGGTGTTGGGGTTGTTTTAGATTCAAAAATTATTCTTGTGAATAATTCAGCCCAATCTCATGGAGCTGCTTATCAATTGGGCAAATTGAAGAAACAGAGAATTCTGCCTTCACTTGAGCTCATTTCACCTGTTAGAAAGGAATATTTGATTGTGTGCATGCAAACTTCACAGCAATTTGCGGTATTAAAGCAGCATCATAAAGTAAGGATATCGTGGCTCAATAGACCTCAGTTTTAAACTTCACTGTATGTAACAACCAAGATGACCCTCTCTGGCTAACACCATACCCAAAGGCCTTAGGCCTCAGTTTTAAACTTTACTGTGTGTAAAAACCAAGATGACCCTCTCTGGCTAACACCATACACAAAGGCCTTAGGTATCAGTTTTAAACTTCACTGTGTATAACAACCAAGATGACCCTCTCTGGCTAACACCATAACCAAAGGCCTAAGTGTAAGATGTACCTCTTTATTATATACACATTGCCACTTTCTTTATATTAAATAGCGCCCTCAAGGGTTGAGCATGTAATTCCTTATCTTCCAATATGGCGAGTTAAACAGGTGAGCTGTTCACAATTAAACCTCAATAAAACCCATGCAATATCTCACAAATTGGCGACGAAGATGATGATTTGACTTTATCAAACTGATAAGTATTATATTGCTCAACTATTAAACTAGACAATTGACATTTTGAAGTAGTCTCTATAGCTGAAATAGAGTGAATTGGGTCCCGTTTTTCCCAATCAATTTCACCAACGTGGTCTCCGTCAATACAGTATTGTGCATGCTATACACGGTTTATTGCAACGTAAATAGTCGGTGTACATTACAATGGCGTCTATGATGATCGGTCGCATCGATCCCTTCAACAATACAGAGGAGGATTGGCCAACATATGTCGAACGTTTAGAGCAATATTTTGAGGTGAACAGTATAGATGACAGCAAGAAAGTTCCGGCCCTGATTAGCCTTGTTGGAAGTAAAACATATCAGTTGTTGAAGAATTTGACAACCCCTGCCAAACCCTCCTCCAAAACTTATGATGAACTTGTGAACATTTTGACGTCACATCTGTCACCTAAGCCCCTAGTCATTGCTGAGAGGTTTAGATTTCATAAGAGAGATCAGAAAGAGGGGGAACGTGTCAGCGTCTTTCAAGCTGAATTACGTAAATTAGCTGAACACTGCAACTTCGGAGAATATCTCAATGAGGCCCTTCGTGACAGATTCGTTTGCGGATTGCGAGCCGGTAACATCCAAAAACGGTTATTGGCTGAAGATAAGCTCACATTGAAAAAAGCTACAGAATTAGCATTTGCAATGGAAACTGCAGCCAGAGATGCGGTGGAACTACAACAACAACTAAAGCCAAACAATGCAGTACATGCAGTAACTATGAAGAAGTTTTCTTCATCTTCATCTTCTTCTTCGTGCTATCGATGTGGAAAGAAAAATCATACTGCTGACAACTGCCGTTTTAAAGATGCAACATGTCACTCTTGCGGTAAACATGGTCACATAGCCCCAGCCTGCCGATCCAAACCACCTCGCACTCCGTCCAACAAACCCAAACCTAACCAGAAGCGTAAAGGGAAAGTTCAGGTCATGGAGGAAGTTCCAGATATGGAGGATTATGATGAGGAGGATATTTTGATAGCCAGAGTTAGCATCAACACTGTCGGCCGTACTGCATGTGACACAAGTACTGCTGTATTTGTGACTCTACTTCTTAACGACACTCCCGTCAAAATGGAAGTGGACACTGGTTCTGCAATCACGATACTATCCATGGCAGATTACAAGAAATACTTGCCTAACGAGAAGCTGCTACAGACGAAGGTGAAACTACAAACGTACACCGGGGAGACAGTCACTCCTGCTGGATTAATTGCAGTCAATGTCTCATACAATAAGCAGCACCATTCAGGCAAGATATATATTGTTGAAGGTGGTGGGCCTCCATTACTTGGCCGTGATTGGCTAGCGCACATCAAGCTGGATTGGCCCAACTTGCTAGCAGTTTCAATGGTACAACCTTCAACAACCACTGAAGAAAAGCTGAAATCACTACTGAATGAATATTCTGAGCTCTTCAGTGAAGGAATTGGAGAATTGAAAGAGATAAAAGGGAAACTTAAGCTAAAGAAAGATGCCCAACCTGTCTTTATGAAAGCGAGGCAGGTACCATATGCACTCCGACCGAAAGTTGAAGCGGAGTTAACAAAACTACAGCAGCAGAACATAATAGAGCCTGTAGAGAATAGTGAGTGGGCAACCCCGATAGTTCCTGTACCCAAACCGAATGGCGGTGTACGCATTTGCGGGGACTTCAAAGTGACAGTTAACCCAAATCTCAACATCGACCACTACCCCTTGCCGAGAGTAGAAGATGTCTTTGCCACACTTTCGGGAGGACAGAGGTACAGCAAACTAGACTTGCGTCAAGCTTACCTACATATGGTGATGGACTCTGAATCCAAAAAGCTACTCACCATCAACACCCACAAGGGGCTCTTCGTCTTTAACCGCCTAGCCTTTGGGGTAGCATCTGCACCCGCAATGTGGCAGAGGACCATGGAACAAGTGCTACAAGGCATACCTGGTGTTCAATGTATTCTAGATGACATGATCATCACAGGCCGCTCTGACGAGGAACATCTTGACAACTTAAGGAGAGTCCTCCAAAGATTGAAGCAACGAGGACTACGCTTGAATCAAACAAAATGTGAATTTCTGAAGAAGAAAGTAATCTTCTGTGGCCATGAGATAACGCAAGATGGTCTCAAGAAAACTGAGGATAAAATCAATGCTGTGATGAAGGCACCACGCCCCACTGATGTCAGCCAATTGTGATCCTTCCTGGGCTTGGTAAACTACTACCACCGGTTCTTACCCAATTTAGCGACTGAGCTACATCCACTAAATAAGCTGCTAGAGAAGAACCACAAATGGGAATGGAACGCAAGCTGTGAAAAAGCGTTTCAAAAGGCGAAATCACTCATCACTACAGATGAAGTACTAACCCATTATGACCCCAGCCTTCAAGTGAAACTTGCATGTGATGCATCACCATACGGACTGGGCGCGGTTATGTCACATGTCATGCCTGATGGATCGGAGCGTCCTATCTCGTATGCATCTCGCACATTAACGACTGCTGAACGCAACTACTCACAAATAGACAAAGAAGCACTTGCTTTGGTGTGGGGAGTGAAGAAATTAAATCTCTACTTATGTGGACGGAAATTCACCTTGGTGACTGACCACCAACCACTTACCTCTATCTTCAATCCAGTGAAGAGCACCTCTGCAACTACTGCTGCACGTTTAGTGAGATATGCAGTTTTTCTTGGCAGCCATGACTATGACATTGAATACAAAAGCACCACATTGCATGGCAATGCTGATGGCCTATCTCGATTGCCCTTAAGCCAAACGATGTCTCCACAGAATGATCCAGTCGACATTCTTCACATGTCTCAATTCGAGACATTACCAGTCTCCAGCGCTGATGTTCACAAGGAAACAACTAGAGACCCAACACTTGCCATAGTGTATGAACACACCCTGAAGGGATGGCCCAAGAGTCTTGATCCGTCTTTAGCAACTTTCCATAGTCGCAAAAATGAGCTCACTCTTCATGACGGTTGCTTGATGAGGGGAATACGTGTCATCATTCCCAGCAAATTGCGCACAAAAGTCCTCCATGAGCTACACGAAGGCCATTTGGGTGTCGTCAAGATGAAAACTCTTGCGCGTAGTTTTGCCTGGTGGCCAGGAATTGACCACAATATTGAACAGTTGGCTAAAGGATGTGCCGGATGCCAGCAAGTCCAGCATAACCCAGCTCAAGCCCCACTTCACACATGGGAATGGCCCGCAAAACCCTGGCAGAGAATACACATCGATTATGCTGGCCCCTTCTTAGGACATATGTTCTTCGTGGTAGTAGATGCACACTCAAAGTGGCCAGAAGTAATTCCTACAAAAGCTACAACTTCTGCTACAACGATCGATATCCTGAGAACAATTTTTGCACGACATGGTATTCCGGAACAACTTGTGAGTGACAATGGTCCCCAATTTACATCTGATGAATTTGAAACATTTATGAAGCAGAATGGTGTTAAGCACATCACCTCGGCTCCATATCACCCATCTACAAATGGTCTTGCTGAGCGCTTTGTGCAAACCTTCAAGAACGGACTGAAGTCTATGGTGGGAGAGAATGGTTCAATCACTCAAAAGCTGTCCCGTTTCCTGATTGCATATCGCAACGCCCCCCATGCCACAACTGGGCAGTCTCCCGCTTCAATGCTCATGGGACGGAATCTCCGTTCTAGGCTTGACATCATCAAACCAGACATTCGTCACCGTGTCACTCGTAAACAGATAGAACGGACGATGAATCACAAATCCGCAAAGTCTACTCGAGAGCTACACGAGAATCAACATGTACTAGTTCATGACTACAGAGGGAATCAGAAGTGGTTACAAGGAGTGATCCATTCGCGTACTGGTCCACTGTCATATGAAGTAAGAGTTGGCCCAGACTCCATCTGGCGTAGACATATCGATCAACTTCTTGATGCAGAAACTGCAAAACCCTTTGATCTCGATCAACAGCTGGAGATAGCCCCCGAGATCCTTCCTCGTGTTATTCCAGAGACCAGCAGCCAGATCGAACCAAATTCCCCAATAACTACCGCACCACCAGAGTCTCCATCAGCCTTAAAGAACAAAGATGAACAATCTACTTTGGTATCTACATCAACAGAATCTCCTTCAAAGACTGAGCGTCGCTATCCACAGCGGACTCGTAAACCTCCTAAAAAACTTGATCTTTAGCAGGTGGCTAAATACTTAACAACAAAAAGCACTCATGATTCACCCATATTAAATTCATGCTACCCAAGTTAGGGATGCCACTCTGTTATATTTTCAGTGTTATTGTTCAGTAGAATTAGTTCTTTAGAAAGTTGCCAAATTATAACGACATGTTTATGACAATCAAAAGAAAAGAAAAGCAGTCAATTTACTCTTTACTTGTTCATTATAACCTGCATTGATTCTAAAACTTAAAAAGAAGTACTTGCTTGATTACCAACATAAGTTTTCTCATTATGACAATTACTGTGCTTAAGGAACTTGAATTCTTAACACTCATATTTAGTGGGGAGGAAATGTAAGATGTACCTCTTTGCCACTTTCTTTATATTAAATAGCGCCCTCAAGGGTTGAGCATGTAATTCCTTATCTTCCAATATGGCGAGTTAAACAGGTGAGCTGTTCACAATTAAACCTCAATAAAACCCATGCAATATCTCACACTAAGGCCTCAGTTTTAAACTTCACTGTGTGTAACAACCAAGATGACCCTCTCTGGCTAACACCATACCCAAAGGCCTTAGGCCTCAGTTTTAAACTTCACTGTGTGTAACAACCAAGATGACCCTTTCTGGCTAACACCATACCCAAAGGCCTAAGGCCTCAGTTTTAAACTTCACTGTGTGTAACAACCAAGATGACCCTTTCTGGCTAACACCATACCCAAAGGCCTTAGGCCTCAGTTTTAAACTTCACTGTGTGTAACAACCAAGATGACCCTCTCTGGCTAACACTATACACAAAGGCCTTAGGCCTCAGTATTAAACTTCATTGCTTACCTTCACAATAGGGAAAAAATGAACCCCACTCGCCATCCAGTCCACATGTGACCTCTGTTGACCCTACCAGTACATGGCCCTGCTCGCAAGCATAATGACAGGTAGAACCAGCAGGGACCTGATTGGTGGTTGGACACTCATCTCGGTTGGTGATCAGACCATAGTTGGAGATATAGGCACGTGGGCAAGTTTTCACTGGGATGAAAATATAAAATGTAATTATCTTTCACATTGCTTCTTGCAGACTTAAACTTAAGGGGGGTGTAGGCCCTTTTGGTCATGTTTGAACAGGGCACTGGTTTACAAAATAATTAAGCTTGTTTTCACACACAGATAAATGTATGTCATTATTTTTAGCCTTGGGCAATTAACTATCAAAGGCTGTCTAGGACTCATGAGCTTAAGGTTCAATTTCATAAAGATGTTCAGCAGAAAAATAGTGCAGAGTATTGACCCCTTGCACGCACGTCACACACCATTTTGGTGGTCAATAGGTTTACCTGTAAATGCCGTGTCTCCTGAAAAATGCGCTCTTCACTGAATAACTCAGTGACATTGACCACCAAAATGGC
Source organism: Marthasterias glacialis (assembly GCA_911728455.2). NCBI lineage: Eukaryota > Metazoa > Echinodermata > Asteroidea > Forcipulatida > Asteriidae > Marthasterias > Marthasterias glacialis. The sequence goes on along the minus strand of OU452219.1, from coordinate 19,698,149 downwards.
GCAACCAAGATTATTGCGATGATGACGTCAGGTGTGCTGATTTCTTCTAAGTAAGATATTTCTGTGGTAAGCAATTTCATTAGCATACCGGTTTTAAAAGTCCTGTTTCTCATACCCTGACAATCATAGTGCAGCTAATTGTACACGTTGATCCATACAAGTCTTCATGGGAACAGGAAACATAGCCCATGGAGACTGATGGGTGGATCCCACATCGTATTTCTTGCAACAAAAAAATAAATAAAAATAAAAATCACAAGATTTAGAGACTAGAGTGAAAGTTCTCTAATCTATTTAGCAAGGTCTACCTTAGTAGTACCAAATATCAACTGAATATTGGAGATGGTACCTGCACAAAATATCAGACTTTTCTCTCACTTAGACCTCTGCACCATTCTGCTATTAATGAGTATTATCAACCTTTCACCCTTTTCAAGTCTCAGGCTGCAGGGTTCATTTTGTAAACAAGTAAGTGTAAGGTAGTTGCGATGCGATGTTGGGGCATCAATTCCTTTGATTCACCACTACCTTCTCTTTTCAGAACCACCACAACTCATAAGAAAACTTTACACACATGATACTAATACACCAAACATGCCAAAACTAGTGATTAATGTATTGACTTGACTTCAATGTTTGTGGATAAACGGCAGGTCAAGATTACTTGGTTGGATTACTACCATACCAATACTATACACCCATGGACTGGAGCGGAGGTAGCCCAGGTATGACGTCAGTCTCCGTTGTACTACCACTGACAACGGAGACTAACGTCCTACCTGGGCTAGAGCGGAGGTAGTCTCCATGTTTTACACAAACCAAGCATTATTTCTCATTGAAAATCAAAATGAAATTTTGAAAATCACTTTAAATCCTAGCCCCATAAAAAAAATCCGTATTCAAATTGGCCGTGCAGACCAAACCTACGCCGGTAAAAGTTATTGTAATGTTTCCGGGATTATGGATCTGGATCCAGTTTTATATTGAATCTGATTTGCCTAGCATTGTTAATGATTGTTAGTTGAGATAATCATAGACTGTCGAACAGTTGAGTTACTTACCCGTTACTCACACTACAGACCCTTAACGAGCACAGATCATCGTTTTTCCCTCGTGCATCGGTAGCACTGTATTTTATTTGATGATGTATGGAGAATTCTGGGCATTGAACCTATTACCAGAATTAGGATCAAGGTCCTCCCTGTCAGTACTGAATGGAGGTAAAACCATTCAATAAAATTAAAAAAAGACGGTCAGCGACGATCCTTTCCAAGCAGACGATCGAGCTCAAGTGAAATTCAGGTTCAGTGCGCCCTCATGTGTCAGTTCCATTCCAACTAGAGAGCGGAACTGTAGAGCGGTTGCACGCACGGGAACCGCAAGCATTGTTTCTTCTTCTGCAGTTTAGAATTGACATCCTCTAAAACTTTTTTCAATTTTTGTTTATTAAGGACTCCCTTTTTGGAATCGATTCAAAAAACAAAACAAATTTCCCCATTAAAAATCATCACGACAGTGGCAATTTCGAACTGCAGAAAAAAATTAAACGACCCCGCAACCCTAAATGTAGCCCAAACACTGTTCTTCAATGCTGCCCAAACCCTGCACCTTAATTTAGATTAGGCTACATTTACGACTTTGTCTACATTTAATTGCCGCACACCCATACAAGTGTGTAATGGCCTCCGATCGTGGACCCTCCTTTGTTCAACTCTTTGTCCTGACAAACTTGGACCCCATTGTTTTCCTTTTGGGATAGCAACCGTGGACCTATTGTCCCTTTTGTTTTAAGTCCTCGGTTTGAACGTCAATGCAAGTGAGTCTATACTTTCTCTGCCTGAGCCGTGGCAGTCTACGGATCATTAATCTTTACCGACTTACTGTCAACATGTACATGTGATATTCCCATTGATCATCTGACCTCAGGGCCCCACCACCAGGGGTTGATTTAACAAAGCCCTAAGATTCATCTTAGGATGAGTTGTCAGTATTGCCCCAGCGCCGTAACAAGGGTAAAATTTTAGGGGGGCAGCATTTTTCCCAGGGGGGCACTTTTGGCCAATTAAAAATGTAGTTTCCATTTGTGTTTTTCATAAACAAGCCTCTTTTCAGTGTTTTGTGACGTGCTGACGTAAAACAAAATACATTATCTGTGTAAATAAATAAAAATAGTTTTTAAAACATCGAAAATACGTAAATGCTCATAAAATGTAACATTTTATTCTGGTTATGTTTAATCTCAAAAGTTCAGATTTCAAATGGGGGGGGGGGCACCCGGGGGCACGGACTTCAGTTGGGGGCACGTGCCCCCGTGCCCCCCCCCCCCCTAGTTACGCCGCTGGTAGTGCCATAGTGATTTGTATTGTGACATCACACTTTGCTTAGCAATTAAAGTTTAAAGTAAACGGGTATGCAGCTCGCCTGGCCAAAGCTCGACGAACACTCATGGTTTAGCGCAGTTAAAAGGGACCAGCTGGGCTCGATGTCATAAAGAGCTAAGATTGATCTTAACCGGGAATCACTCTTAAGGACCACGTCAACAAAAGGTGGCCTGAGTTTTCCAGGACAGTTCCTGGCAGTCAATCTATGATTTGTTTTTAAATGGGTGTGTGTGTGTGTGTGGGGGGGGGGGGGGGGGCGCGAATAATTAGTTTCTTCATATCAACAGTTCTTTCAAAAAACCTAACACTGTGGATTTCCATGTATGTTTTCTTCTACACTCTAAAAACTTACGGGTCACAATTGACCCAGTCCGAGTCCTGTGGGGCCTGACCCCTAGGTCATTAAAAAAAACCACCCAAAATAAACAAACCAACAACCCAACAAACAACCCAACAAACAAACAAACAAAATTTGTGAACACACACACTGTCAATTCTTCTTGATCGCTGTCAATCTTCTTGATCGCTTCTGGTAATTTGTCGAGTTATTGTATCTGGTTTCACAGTGGTGGCCTACGCAGTGGCGGTATAGATAACACTTTCAAAATTCATGTACCAGGGAACATTATCAACAATATTTACATTGTTTACATAATTCTGTATATTATCCGTTGAAAAGTTTACTATACTATGGATATTAACGTATGGTGAGTTCTAGGAAAATTTACATGACGTGTGTGCATTTATTATTAATAGTTACAACTGTACTTTATTTCGTGAAATATATATATACTGAAATTCAAATTGTACTTTTTTGTTTTCGAATATTTACACAAACGTAAATACATTATATACATTTTCTTACTAGTTTACAGTTAGTCTAACCTAAAGATACATCGCCCGTGACATGCCCGGAAAGATTAATGTATACAAATATTATTTTAGCCTCTAATTTGCATACAGTCTCTTATTGGCCACCCGATCATGTACCTGTTTTCTTTCAGCCGGTCACATGGACGACATATTGTGATGTAATCCTAAAATTAAACGAGCTTCACAGAAGTGAAGTTTGATTGGGATTCTACCGAGCCGTATTACGGCACGGAGGGATTACGTGAGATTGCACTGACCGAGCCTTCAGATTTTAAAGCGTGGGTGTCTCGTGAACACTAAACTGGTATATCTGAGGTAGGACATCTACCAAACAAGATAATAACTACTGGGTGGGCGCCCCCTTTGACGGCAGGGAGGGCACGTAATCCCTCCGTGCCGTAATACGGCTCGGTAGAATCCCAATCAAACTTCACTTCTGTGAAGCTCGTTTAATTTTAGGATTCTACCTCACCTTGTATTACGTCACTCCGTGATCACGTGAGATGTTCAAAGCTATGTGTGAAAGAGACGCCAAGGAAAAAGGGTCAAGTATACAGTCAACAGTCAAATGACTAATACATTGCTGTTTTATTCTTGGTACGTTACTTACGTTAACAGCATAACTTAAAAGAACAATTGTATGAAAATATACTTTTAATGTTAACTACAGGTACCTGTGCCAATACCCAACATTAAAGTGTACATGTACATCAACTTCCTCGATATACATTAATTAACAATTAAGACGTTGTTTACTCAACTGAGTTATGTATGAACAACATTGATACAAATCGATGTACTTAACGATCAATACATTTAATTTTAAATAAATAATTAGTGCAGCCCCATTCAGGTGACTGTATCTGCCAATGAACTCACTGTTCGGACATTAAATCAGATGTGATATAACAATTTTGCTACCAAGAGTACTCTGATCCCGGTGAACACTATGTGTTAATGCGACACCTTTCCCAACAATGCATTTGCGAACAAGTCATTGTCTGCTGCATGTATAAGTGGTTTATTATAAAAAGTGGCAAACGTTGCTGCATTAGACCATCCTGCACTTTTCATTATAATGTCAAGTGGCACACCGCCAAGGTGTGCTGCCGTAGTGGATGATGCACGCACGCTATGGGGTTTAAACTCTCTTGTGTCTATACCAGCTTCCTCCAAAGTACACCTTACCCATCGACTAATAGTGTCTTTGGACGCTGCTCGATGAGGTTTCGACATGGTTAAGAAAAGTTTATTCTCCCCTTTCCGTGAGTCACTAGTTGTCTGCAAATATTTCTTCAATAAGGACACAACACAAAGTTTCTTATTTTTAAGGTACTCAGGAAAGTTAATTATGTTCTGATGAACTCCTGGCCGAGATTGCTTCATCAGCACGGGTATCCGAAAACCACATCGAGAATCATTGATCTCCATGAAGTTGATGTCAAAAGAGTGTATTGTTTGGACTCTTTGTCCTGACAGCAGTAGCATTAGTGTTGCTAATTTCATAGTAAGTTGTTTCAAAGATAAATTGTTCAGGTCGTCATAGTGTCCAATATGTCGTAACACGACACTTGCATCCCAAATTCTATGATAACGGGGTAGGCTAGGTCTTAACTGAAAACAACCTTTCAGTAATCGGCAAACAAGTGGATGCTGTCCAAATGAAGATTTATCAGGCAGGGAAATAATTGCTGACATTGCAGAACGAGCAGTATTGATGGCACTGTAACCAGCATCGTTGTTATGTAAATAAGTCAAGAAATCTAGGGCGCAATTCATTCTCGGTGAAAACGGATCATCATTGTGGATGACACACCATTGTTTCCATTTTTTGAGATATACCCCATATTGCTTGAGAGTTCCATCCCTCCAGGATGCTTCTATTAAAGATGCCGTGGCTTCTGAAATCCCCTTGATTTGGAGTGACTGCCGGATAAGTGACAACCCATGAGCTGCAGTTTCTTGTGCAGTGGGTGGACAGCTGTGGCGTCGTGGGGCATCTTTAACGTTCGGCGATTTCTGTACAATAGTAAAGGAGCAGAAATACAAAGTTTCATCAGTAATGGATACCAGGGCTGAGTCGGCCAATGTGGGACTACCACCACAGCCTCAGCAGAATCTTCTTCCATTTTTTGGAGAACTCTCATTATGAGTGAGAATGGAGGGAAAATATAAGCTAAGAATTGACCCCAATATAGAGTAAACGCATCAGTTGCATAAGCTTGTGGGTCAGGATGCCAAGAAACATATCTTGCTATATGATGGTTGAGGCGTGAGGCGAACAAGTCAATGTCTGGTCTAACTGAAAACGTTTGAAGCATTTTTGTGTAAATGTTCACACTCAGTTGCCACTCAGTATGATCCTTAAAGTGTCTAGATTCCCAATCAGCTGACACGTTCAGTTTTCCTGGGATGAAAACCGCACTTAGCCAAATATTTCTGTCTTTGCACCATAACCAAAGATCTCTTGTGGTTGCATTGCACTCTTGTGAATGAGTGCCACCCATATGATTAATATGCGCCACTGCTGTAGTGTTGTCTATTTTTAGCAACACATGTATGTTTTCTGATACAGGAAAGAATGCCATGAGAGCAAAATAAGCGGCTTTTATTTCTAACACATTGATGTGTAAACTCATCTCATAACTAGCCCATCGACCTCCAGTGGAGCCTTTAGAGCATGAAGCTCCCCATCCTTCTAAGGATGCATCTGAATTAAGCTCATAGTCAAAGCCTTTGTGAGATATTGGGTTACTGGCATGCTCTATGTTACCAATCCACCATTGTAAATCTTGCCTAGCTAGACTGGACAAGCTTGCATGTGCTTCAAAGTCGTTACCACTTTGTTTTAATGCCTCAATTTTGTCAACTTCCAATTGTCGATAAAACAATTGCCCGTAAGCCATTGCTGGGAAAACTGATACCATACATCCTGTTACGTGAGCAATGTCTCTTATGATTAGTTGTTTGTTACTATGCAAAGCTTGAAAAGTTTTCTTTAGCCCAGTAGCTTTGTCTTTTGTCAAAGAAACCGTCATATTCAATGAGTCAATGACAAATCCCAAAAACACAAACTTGTGAGTAGGGGTTAATACAGACTTGTCCCTGTTAATAGTGAACCCAAGCTTTGTAAACAATGAGACTGTGTCTCGTACATTTCGTTTACATTCTTGAATTGAACTACCTTGCAAAAATGCATCGTCAAGATATGCAACTGAAAAGTGCCCCAACTGCCGTAGCGAGGCATATACTGGCTTAAGTAATTTGGTAAACACTCGTGGTGCTGATGCCAAACCATTTGGTAAGCAGGTATATTGAAAGAGTTTTCCTTTCCACTCAAACCTGAGAAAAGGTTGATACTTTTCATCAATAGGTACCGAGTAATACGCATGGCGTAAATCAACCGATGCCATATAGCAGTTAGGTCTAACAACTTTTAAAACTGTATGGAAAGTATCCATTTTAAAATGATGGTATTCAACCATTTCATTTAACTGCTTCAGATTTAAAATCATTCGTAACGACCCATCTTTCTTTGGGCGTACAAATATGGTTGATAAAAATTCACCTCTAGAGTGTTTCGTTTCAACAATCACTCCAAGCTTCACTAATTTCTGGATCTCAGAATGTATAGCCTGCTCTTCTTTTGGGCCATTAAGGCGCAGAGCACGAGGTTTATCCCTTTGTGTTGGGGTTGCAATAAATTCGATTTTGTAACCTTTAACTAGGTCTAGGATCCATTTGTCTGAGGTAAGTTTTTGCCAGTTAGTGGAAAAATCTTTCAGTTTGCCTGCTTTAAATGACTGAGCATTGACTAAGCTTACCCCGTCTGTAGGGGTTGACAAGGCTACATCCTGCCCGATGTCCATTTCGACTGGTTTGCTTTTGGTCTTGTCTGCCGGCGACCTGTGCCGTAGCTGTTCCACTTTTTTGAGGCCGTGGAGTATCGGGATGGGTATGAAGGTGTTCTGGAGTAGTTATTTCTTGGCCGCTCTCTGTCTCGGTAAGAATAGTTACCTTGTTTACGGTACGATGGAGTTGTGTCAGAGGCTAATTTTTGTCCCATGCGCTTAGTTGCATTAATATCGCTGACTTGCTTGGGCAAGTCGTCTCCAAACAGAAATTTTGTGACTGGAATGTGTTCAGCACAAATTTGACGATATTGGGCGTTAAGGTCTGGCTTGATGAGGTCTCGGCGCTTTTGAGTTATGTCGCAAAAGGATGTAGCCACTAAGGCAATTGCATCCACACACTTGCGAGTGATATCAGTTGGATCCCATGCTGTCTTGTCGATTTTACCTGTTTTTATGTCGACCAGGGTGTCAACAGCTTGGAGTAAAGGCACAATGGCCTTTAGTTGAATTCCCTGTGTCTTTTGAAGTTTCAGATCTTCTCGCTTGGTGGTTGTTCTAATCTTGCTCCAGATTTCGGAATTTACTCTGATCCCAGCCATTGCATCGCAGTTCTCTGGATATGGGTACAGCTTTTCTTTCTCTGTTACTTTAGTATCTGTCATCTTTGTTTTCAACATGGCGGTAATCATATTGGCCAATTCAGGTTTCACCTTTGGCCCCTTTTTATCCCCATCACTAAAGTCTTGCACAATGTCTTCCAAAAACCCAGTGGTTACTGGTTGATCTGATGGGTTAGTCGGAGGCTCTTCAGTCTTTTCCTTTGCAGACATTAGTTCGTTCAGAACTTTATCTGGGTCGCCAAGGCTATTAAGCGGAGCTATATTAGCCAATGTTTCTGTTGACGGGCACTTACTAAGCTTACTTTCCTGCATTGGCCCTATCGGCGATGTTGTAGTGCTTGTACAGGCTGGTCTCCCCATTGAGCCCGCTAGTTGTTTGAAGCCATCATGCATTCCTTTGTAAAGCAACTGCATGGACTGTTGTTGGATTGCTTGAAATTGTGCAGCCATTGTGTTAAACAGTGCTGCCTCAGAATTAGCTGAAGCCTCTGGAATACCTTTTGAGGGAGTGCCACCCGAAGTCGCCATATTTGTTGGTGCTTCTGTACACTGTCGTTTGCGGCGTTGAGTGGGAGCCTTTGCTTGAACCGGCTTTACGGCTGGGTTTGTTTCTATCACATTTGCCGATTTGCGTTTCCGAACTTGGCTCTGCGTTGTTAGCACTACGCCTGGATTTGCATTCAATGTCATGCTCGTGTCCCTAGCCATCTCAGGAACGGAATTCTGAGGCCCCACAGTTTTACTCTCAGCTAACTCAGACGCTAGGTCGAAAAGAATACTGATATTTTCATCTGCCATGGTAATAGGCGGCGTAATGTCTCAGGTGTATGTAACGAGAAAAAATTGCATTGGTGCCTGGCACCGAATGACACTCCGAAGGCTGTGAAGTCAGATTACGCACTGAAGGCTCGGTCAGTGCAATCTCACGTGATCACGGAGTGACGTAATACAAGGTGAGGTAGAATTATAAGTCACGCCCACTTCAAACACAGATTGGCTTTATTACATGGGTTGCGCATGGAGGGTGGGAACAGGAGGGGGCATTGCAATGGTTGGGGGGGGGGCTCCCTCCCCTGCCCCCTGGTTACGCCACTGGAATTAACAGCTTACACTTATGAATAATAAGAATACGATCGGGCAAGTCCTGTGCGATCAATTTGCATCGCCATAATCTTCACCTACGGGATCCTGTTCAAGCTTTCCCACCTTTGCGCATCATCAAAAAAATCTCACCTTTAGTACTTACAGGCAGGGTTAACCGTTGGTAATTACTCCACAAATTATTGACAAGAGAAGCCCTGGAGACTTGTCGATAGTATATAAAACAGGATCCTGTAGGTGAAGATAAAGGGATAGCTTTCTGCCCCAAAATGTGAATCTCATGCTCGAATCGTTTCTTACGTAGACAGAAACATGCAGTTTCAGCATTTTCGGATCCTTCTGCGTGGATTTTCGCCGATATCTCAAAAACCCTAACGTCTTTTCAAATAAGATTTTCACAGGTTAGTATTATGGTATAGATCTACAATTTTATATAGGATTGAAACAAACATCTGGTTCCAAATACCAAAGGTACCCCTGCCTGAAAAAACAGCTTTCTCCTGAAGACCAACATAGCATACTGATTGAGACGTCGAGTGGTTGCACCATCGTTTTTTCAGAACCACCACAACATGTTATGGTGTTACCGAAAACCTAACTAGAGTGATAGTTTTATTTGCATTTTTAATAAACCACTCATCATTGACACCAATATTTTGCTAAAAGAATGTTTCAATTTACACCAAAAAGGTTATTGGACATCCCAATCAACTTTCAACGAGCAAATGGGGAGGGGTGGGGGCGACGCATCTTCACTAGAGCCTTTTGTTGGTATACAAAACTGGTGGTATATGATGGTTCTAAATTGTGAAAAAAACATAGATAAAAAAAAGAATTACGTTTGCAGCTGCTGGTTATCTATTCTAAAGTCATTCAAACGTTATGACAGGCTAATTCATTTAATTCTTGTGCAGTTTCAATTAATGTCCGTCTCTGAAAGTAGCCTTTCTTTATAACATCAACTAGTGTGAGCACATTAATCGGTAGACATATTAATATATACATATTTTCATTAATACTGCTCTAACCTAAAGATGCTAATTTCTCACAGAATATTTTAAATTGATTTGTAGGATTTGAGCTTAGCATGACGGAGATAGATATTTACTTATCTTCGTCAGTATTTTTCCTTTTATATTTGAATACAAAAAGTGCCCAAATGAAGTTAAAAGCGACAAGTGGCTTCATTTGTTTAAGGATGATGTTTGCTTATAATAAGGGTACAACAATTTGTGGATCTACTGTCCATAAGTTAAACCTAAAAATTGTTGGGGTTTCATAATTTTTTTAATCTAAAATAATCCCATTAGAGGGTAGACATTGTCAAACCCCCCCCAAAAAAAACCCACTAGAAACGTTTGACCTAAAGTCAAACAAACGGTTGCCATGGTAACTGACTATTGACGCACGCTATGGAGTAGCTCGACCGAAAAGTGTTTTCATTACTTTATCCTGAAAATATAATGGAAAACGTTTGGGGGGAAATCACCCCGGTCCTTATAATAGGGTTAAACAACAGACCAAATCACAACCTAGCACTATGATGCCGTCATAGACGTTTAAAAACGCTGCCATTGAGTTATAGGGGTCCAAAAATCCTTAAAAGTTTAGCCGTCATCAAAATTAAGTCGAAATAAAATGTTAGCGCACTTTGATCTCATTCTGGCGCACTTTGCGACGGCTAGAGTACACTACTCTAAACAATAGAACAACCATAATCGGCTCTTATCAGAAATTACAAACTCTCCTAAAAGAGACTGCTAGATTGTGGTGCAACTGTAAGAAACTAGTAAATACAAAAATATGCTTGTCTTCTTAATGTGGTTGTTGCACGCCTTTTCCTTGTATTTTATGTTTAGGTTATGTTTACAACCTATAACCCGCCATTCTCTTTAATTAATTATGTTGTTTGTGACACACTCGTATTGTTGTCATAAAGGTTTGTATTACAAGTACATCATTATATGAAGAAAAAAATGAGAAAAATAACTTGATAATAGTATTAAAAAAACTGTTGTCACTTTTGTATAAGCAATACTTCTGATATAAGCAATACAGCAAAGTGTTGTTCTTAATACGTCCAAACTATTTACAAACCTCGCACAAGCAGATCAGATCACCTTGGTTCTATTTAACAGAACCACGGGCATAACATTAAAAAAGGGACAGGAATACACTACTTTACGTTTTTGCGTCTTTGTATATATCCTGTTAGTAAGTGTGGCGTAATTCAACTGTACGCCACGCCCACTTCACCCAAACTGGATCCAACCGATTGCGGGCAGCCCATAGAAATTGCAGTGAGGTTCATTTTATAAGGATTTGTGTAAGTAAAGTTTTATAATTGGTCTTGGCTTCTACATATGTTATTCAAAGACTCGAGGTCTTCTCGGAGTTATTTATAAGTTTGTGCCAAAAGAAACGCCTTTGAGCGATGAAATGTGCAATCGTTGGTAAAGTTACACACAGACTTATGCAAGGTTTGAAACCGGAAGTAGTAATCACTTTGGGCGTTCAGCCAGCGGATGCGAGCACGTGTGATGCAATGACTTACCAACAGGATAGTAGACGGTCGTGCCTGGATTTGTCCATTGCCCAGTACTTCGTCCAAAAACATTAAATTTACAAAAAGTGCTTGCCTTATTAATTGCCGATTAATATAATAGGCCTATGTTATATCATTATTGGTTAACTATTTTTGTTAGTGTAGCAACTAGATATCAAACAGCATAAAAAGACACAGCTGGGACTAAATTTTATGATATTGACCTATTCACCTGACGTCATCATCACAATAATCTTGGTCGCGCCATTTTGGCAGTCAATGTCCCTGTGTGTTATACAGTGTGGTGCGTATTTTAGGCGACGTGGCGTTTACACGCATATCGACTGACTTCCAAAATGGTGACCGTGGCACAATCGCCGCGTGTGACGTGCTTGCCAGGGGTCAATACCTCGAATCCCCTTCTGCTGAGCAGACCATCTCACACACACCTTACAAAAATGAATTGAGAATTGAAAAATCGTATAGTCGCATAAATAATTTTGTACAATGTGGTGCTAACCCTTCCTCCATTTGCTAACTAACACTTGTGTTTAAAACTGATCATCCGTATTCCAGCTATTAGGCCAGTATCATTATTATTGGCTGGTGGATAGAATGAATGTAAATTGTACCTATTTACATACGTTAAATACTTCAATAACCATTGTGAAAATAGGACGCCCTCAATCGGCTGTAAATATGTATAAACGTATACGCAAGATTATGATTGTTGCTGTTAGCTCTCCACATTTTTGGAGGCATTACCTGTGCTGTTAAATTTATGACTGTTTGTAAAAGGAGAATTTTAAATTTTTTCGGATTAACTCCAAAAATGCAATTCTTATCATGCTGCTGTAATTTTGTTTTGATGAGCCATGTAGCCAATAGCAATGATATCCATTATACCAAAAGTAGAAAGACTGCCCTGTTTTCGATTTAGTCTCATTGGTTAGAATGGTGGGGGTGGGAAACAAGATGGTTGCTCCTTGATTAGAGTCGTTTCAACATCGATAGTTAACTATACTTGGGAAATTGTTTGATTCTCACTGGAGATGCTATAATCCCACCAGCACGAGGAAAACAAGGTTGTTTTTGAAATTGTTTTCTGATTCTCATTTCTTCAAAACTGATACGAAGATAGGCAGCTGTTATCTTGTCTAAATGCTGTGTGAAGTTCAAGAGATCCTTCGAAGATGTTGCATTTGGTGCAAAATCATAAAAAAACATTGACGTTTAAATCTGCACGTGATTTCAGTAACCAGCAATACGTAGTTTTCAAGTTATCTTTTGAAAATGTCGGCAAAGAGTTCTTTGGTATGGCTTTTGTCAGGAAGGGCAGTCGTCCTATACACGCAGCGTTTATAGAGTAGTTTCGACGTCATCCGCTTTTGTTAAATTTATCTGTATCAACTTGGAATTGATGTCATGATCATTTGGCGCGCTTGTCACTGATTGGATGCCACTGTCTGTCCGACTGCCATTTTTCAACGCTGCATCCACGTCTCCGTTGCCAGCTACGTGCGACAGCAGCGAGGAGCTTTCACGATTTACCGTATCCATGTCGTCATAGTTATCAGACACACAGTGCTCGATGATACGCGGATTACCCAGTCGACGCGGGTTGAGATTGTCGTCCAGCTCGGTCTGGCATGATCGCTGGAAGGGCTTAGAGGTGGGCTCCAGACGGTCACTGTTATGCTCTTCGGGTACTGGTGGTAACCCATCCAATATGTAGGAGTATTCATTTAACTTCTTGATTCCACCTGTCTTACTGCTTGTATTTGGTGACGGGGATACATCCAACTGGTTTGAAGTACTGGTTTCTTCTTGTGCTTGATTTTGAAGTGAGGAGCCTGGGGTGACTACAAACTGCAGCTCAATGTTCATCTTAGGGCTGTTTTCTGGGCTCTCCTTGTCGAAAGACACCATAGACGGGCGAGCATCGCTGGTAATCTGCGTCATGACTGACGCTGATGAACCCCTGTGCGAGCCCTTCGGACCCACGTCACGCATCGTAGTGGAGTTTACCTGCGACATTGAGCGGGGGCTGCTGGTATACGTCGGCCGGTACTTCATGGCGCGTTTCTCACACATGCCGTGCTTAGCCAACAGGAGGAACAAATCACGTCGAAACGCTCTTGTGAAGATAGCATACAGGAATGGATTTGCGCAGGAATTGATTGGATAGAACAAGACAATGAAGACTTTAGTTTGGTCGGTGGTGAGTAGGGCGTTCTTGCCTCCAAATATTGATGAGAGGCCGTTGATGGCGATTGGAGCCCAGCATGCCAGATCAGTAAAGATGAGGACCGCCATTCGCTTGGCTACTTTAGAATCTTTCCTCTGCATGGCAGAATGTGGATTCCTTACCGTGACGTACATCTTTATGTAACATGCACAGATGACTATGAAGGCCAGTGCGTTAAACAACAAAATAAAAATTACGTAGGCTACCGCGACTGCGCTGTCTGTTTGCCTGACGTAGAAGGGTAGGCACATGCTCGTAACGCCATACCCAGCCACACCCAATAACGGCAACGAGGCTATCAACACACCGAAGAACCATCCACCTAGCAAGATACGACCAGCCTGTCGTAACCGAATGCGTTTGTTTAGGTCTATCGCATAAATAATTGTGTACCAACGCTCGATCGTCAGGACAGTTAGGGTAAAAACAGACAACTCACTTGAGAAAACTGATATGAAACCGGCTATCTTGCAGCCCGCACCGAACTGCCAGTCAATGGCGTAGTTGAAGTAAGCACCAAGAGTACGAACGTCTACAGCAGCAACCATCAGTAGGTATATACCCATGCAGAAATCAGCAAATGCCAAGTTGCACATGAGAAACTTGGGCACGGTCATCTTATGCCTGTACGCTATCAAGACTACCATCACCACGAGATTGCCTATCATAGCTGTACTCGCTATGAACCAGACTACAACTCGTAAAAATGGGTACCCCATGACATCAGAGCAGGGATTAAACGGATCAGGAAGAGGTGAACAGTTTACTTTGGAGTAGTTCTTGGGTACTATGTCGTGACAGGTGCTACCAAAAATGACGTGCGTTACATGCGGATCCACCACCTCGTCACGGAACCCCATATCCGACGTGTCGTCAGCACCGAAGGGGATATTAAACGGCTCACCCGTGACGGGCATCAACGACTCGTTGGACACGGGAATGAAGAAAGAATGACCCATCGAGGATTCCTTATTCGGAGGGAGAACAGCGCTCTGGACGTATTCGTCCACCACCTCTCTGCTGCCCCTCGGTATCGACGCTTCTCGGTTGTCCAAGAACTCGAAGGGCGAAGCGGAATGCACCGGCTGGCTTGTGGTTGTTGGACAATCAGCGTCATCCACCGTCTCTGTGATGTTGTGCATTTTAGCCATGTGTGTGTTCTCCGTGGTGTTATAGTAGAAAGCGCAGCAGTGACTGAAATAGTGCAGTCTAGCAGTGCTGATGCTCTGGAAACGAAACAATGGCGGGAAATGCTTGAGATTTGGTGTGTTTTCGATATCCAACAAAGTGATGTCTTTCAAACCCTTGGTCGGTAGCTTGCTGATACTGGTGTCAGACAGATACCTTTACAAAAAGAAACCAATATTTACATTATTTCATCTTCAAAAATGATAATATAGAATATATTAATTGTTTGTTCTTTTGGTCGTGAAGATACGGTATAAACGTTTTCTTTATTAGATCCAGTACTGGATACGAAATAAAGTGATTTTTTAACACAGCGTCTCTTTCGATGTTTTACTTAACACCCTCTGATATTTTGTGTGGTTAGTATCTTCTGTTTACAGAGATTTACATATTTCGTTTGTGCTTACTAAGCTTTGTTCGTTTGTACTTTTTTTCTATTTTTGACATAGATTTTTTTTGTTTGCTTGTGGCTGACTCTTTCCAAATTTTACAAAGTTTTTGCCAAGACTTAAGATACAACGAGGTAAATAATTGATGAATTTCTTCCAATGTTTATTTCTCCCAAGTTTGACCTGGAACCTTGCAGGAAAGTTTGTGAATGTTTCTTGCATTTCCATTAATTAATTAATTTTTTGTTCGTTCCCCCCGATTTTTTTCTTCTCTTGTTTATCATCATGTACAAAGGCACGCACTGGTGCAGTTGGGCTTATCATTTTATTTAATGGCTGTTCTATTCAACAGAGTATATTTAAAGGCATTATACATGATTGGTAAGGATAAAGTCATTAAAGAAAGTTTTTTCAATTCAATTCAATTCAGAGATTTTGTTTCCATACTTTTATGAAAAATAACGACAAATACATGTGATTATGGAGTAAGCCAAAATACATGATAAGTAACAATATACAATAGCAATAAATTTAAGTCTGAAAGCTTACTGGTTTTGAAGTTAATACTAGAACCGATTTTTCTGTGAATTATTTCTCCCTGAAATATTGTCACATTCGAGAAAATTGTATCTGAAAACCTAAAAAAAAACACAAAAAAAAAAACACGCAACAGCTGATTTCGGCTGTAACAACCCAAATTAAGGACAATGTATTTACATGCTGAAAAAATGTGCACGGTTTTTCACTATTTTCTGCTGACTCAGATGACGGATTGATCCCAAAAAAATTTTTCGGATTTTTTTTCGTGTATATATTGAATCAAACACTGCACTATCAGCTTTACCAATCCTGTATAGTGCATTTAAGTAAATCTACTAACAAAATCAAATTAAGCTATAATTCGTGCACGCCATGACACTTCGTTTATAAAATGTTTGAATAACGTCTACCCATTTGTTTTCATTCTAGGATATCAGCCGTGTTTTGTGTATAGACAATAATGATTGAGTAAAGTTTTAAATCGACGAATGTAATTGACTGAAACTTACACCTCTCGTAGTCCGTCGATGCCGTCAAACATGTTGTCATCCACTACAGAAATCGGATTGTTGGACAAGATTCTGTATGCAAAGAAATTAGCAAGAGTAATAACAAGTTTGATAAACAATAATTTGTTATCTATAAAGCTGCAACAAAGAAAAGAACAACGTTAATTTTCATGCGATGTAATAATTGCATCAGGGATGAAGAATATGATTTTGGTTTCATAGCGCAGCTAAGATTATAGTGTGATAATGATGCTGCTACAGTTTTACTTTTCCTACAATATAATAATAAGCAACATCTCGCACACGAAAAACTCAATATGGTTGAGACCAACATGGTCCCGGAAGTTTGAATACGCGCGAGACTTCCACAGTCTATACTCAGTGCTTTCCGTGTCCGGCGCTCGGGAAAACAAATCTAAAGGCTACTAGGGTGGGATTCGAACCCACAATCTGCGCAATTCTAGAGCAGATGTTTCAAACAATAAAACACTGCGCGTGCCCGTTGACGAGAGGCCAGTTCGTGCTATCCGCTGCTATCACGCTGCTTCACTATTTACAGGATACGGACTGGCCTCGGGACTCCGGGCAGACTCGGTGGTCTAGTGATTGAATCTAGATTGCGGGGGTCGTGAGTTCAAATCCTGCCCGTGTAGTCTGTGGAACTTTTCGCCCACAGGGATTGGAAAGCACTCGGACTCCACAGTGCTTATCACACATCGGTGTAAGGCTGAACAAACAAACAAAGTAAAATTATCTATAATCTCAAACGAAAGACAAATACTGTACCAAAACTCCCCGAAATGGCTAGGATGATATTGTCCTTTGGAGTTGACATTGACAGAAACTTACAAGATTGAAGTAGGTTTTCAGTGTTTGAGATTAAAAAGGCACGTTTTATTGTTTTATTTACGCGTTTTGTTTTGACGAAGCCACATAGTTTGCTAGACGCCTAGCACAACATATGGGCAGTTGATATCAGCAAAATTATAGCATCCGCCGATGACGTCACATACTCAAGATTCACAGCCAACCGTGCTGGACTGATTTCAGAACGCAATCCCGATCGGTTTCAAAACAGTTTGTCCATCTAACAGCTTATAAATTGACATACAAATTAAAGTGAAATAGCCTTTGGGTCCTACTTACAAGACCGTGATTTTAGCGCCGGAGAACACCCAGCCCGGAACTGTCGATATGTCATTTCCTGAGAGGGATCTGGAAGAAAAACACAAGTTCATTAGCATTGCTGCATTAAACGATTATGCATGTGGTGCTATCCCATTTAATTTTACAATTCACTGTGTGCCACATGTACATTTTCCCCATGCCATTAACAAGTGGATCTGTTAGATAAAAACATAGGCGTAATTTTTAATAAGTTATTTTCTTATTTTTATCTGTTTCAAATATCGTCGACATACAGGTTTTCCCCTCCTTCTTAGACATTCCGGGGGGGGGGGGGGGGTTGACTACTTGATTTAAATAACGGCACTAAATCTGGCCGGATGAACTCGAAATTTGATTTTACCCAATCAGTTCGATATCTCTATGTTATTTACTTTCAAGCTGTGAGCGGTGTATACAGTTTAAAATGCTACAACAATAAATGGAAGTTTCACTAGCCAGGCCTTTCGAAGAGGAAACGCATCCTGACATTCCTGAATAAGCAATGCAATCAAACGAGCTTTATCCCCACCCCTTGATTAAAAACAAAGAAAGGAAAACAAATCAATATTAATTGAGAAATGACTGGCAGTAAAATCTTTATCGGCAAGAGAACGATAAGAAGCACAAAATCTTGGCATTTTTTTTGATATTCTGCCTGAAAATATACAACACAGGTGAGTTGTGATAACAAGTGATGACATTGACTATGGATGAGGACCGTATCTGAATCCCCTGGATTTCAGAAGGTATTTCATAAATCCACTTCATCAAAATAAGTGTTTCATGCTTTTTAAAAGGAAATGACGTAAAAGCCGCGTCTTTCTATGATGATTCAAAGAAAAAAGAAGAAAACGAAAAACTGCCTGCAGTCGATTGTGATTCGGTAATCTCTTTCTCACATACAAAATCTCCAAGCAGATGTAAATAATTCAGCTTGAACAGTGTAGTTACTAAAAATTGACACCGGCCTAAATTGTTGTTTCTGTAATTAGGAAGGAGAAAATGAAGTGCTAAAGCCACCCTTCAATGATTATCCTGAAAGTCTCCTTACATCGGCAGATCCAGAATATTTTGAAAGGGGGTTGAGAATCAAGAGCAAATTTTTCAGTACTACAAAGCGCGAAGCCCTTACGGCGTGGGTCCCGGGCCGCTTAAGGGCCCGGACAATATTTGGTTCTAGATGCTCTTTGGTACAGTCTGAGACGATTCCCAGCCTCTTTCCCCTCGATTTTGAGTAAAGTTTTTGAAGGAGTAAAATGAGAATTCCATTTGATTGGTTTACTCTTACTGTTTGTATCTGATTCCCGCCTCTCTCTCTCTCGCTTAGCCCCCACCCCCCACCCCTGGATCGTTCAATGCCATACTTACAGTGTGTAGACTTCGAATGAGAACGTGTTAAAACTGTAAGACTCCAGCGAATATATCTTGTTATTGGAGAATACACTGCATAAAGAAAGCACAGAAAGGGTTATATTTATTCAGGCGTATAAATAATTTACAACAAACGTATCATAGGCCTCAGGTGAGCGTCGTTGCTCTGTCTTGCCTGATATAAAAAATGACAATTTAAAAGGACGATGTTTTCCCTTCCAAACTGTAAATACGACAATGGTTTCTGAAACAAAATTTTCATGACTTCTTAGGGCAAGAGAGGGGGTAGATTTTTTATGTACCTTCATGGTGTTTCTTTTTTTTAGTGTTATAATGAGAAATGATAGCATAACTCACTTCACGGGAATTGACGATGTATCAACATGGGTTGCCGAACTAAATGTAGCTACGGAGTGTGGGTATAGAAAATTAAGTTCTACTATAAAACAGAACAATAAAGATCTTAATTGTAAAAACTCAAGGGATTAAGTTATCATTTATTTTATTGACAATGCCGGTATCACACATCGGTGTAAAGGGTAAAACCCAAATAATATAAATGTTTTACCTTGCCAACCCAGGATTTGCGGGATTTGAACCAACGACCTATTACTTACAGTTTCTTCAGAGAGTTTTCGATGACCAGTGACGTCAGATTGGGTATTCTTTGCAGACCACAATTTTCAAATGACCTAAAAAAAGAAAAGACACAATCATATTAAGAAAAAGGATGATGAAGGTAAGACCTAGCAGGCAATGGTGCACCTAAAGGGGGGGGGGGGGGGGTTAAGACCCTGAGTGGCAGCAACAGTTTTCCAAAAACTTGACCTCAAGACTATGAATGCTAATGAAGCATTTAAAATAGTTGGAATTGGCCTAGAACTATTAAAACTTGCATACAGGAAATAAAATTGTTCCCATCCAGGAAGAACATGTTGTATGTTAGCAAAGGTAATACAGTGCCTTTGGAAAGTCTGTCCTGTTTACGCGAACGCATTATAAATCCATCACAACTTCCCTGAGGGTATGTACACACAACACACTGTCTTTCATGATGGGTCTTGTCAATGTGCGAGTTTTGATCCCATTTCCCACGGGGGGGTTGTCTTACGACTATGGGAGTTAACTCCAAGGAGAATAAAGCAAGGGTCTTGGTATCGGGTTCAAGACACACCGGTTTGCCGGAATTTCGGTTGAATTCGGCGCAGCCTGGGCGACCCCGCAGGGCTCGAAGACTGCCGAGTTAGTTAAGAAACTTGGTTTGTCTCGCCATGTGAATAACTTCGACAGCCTGGCCATACGACATGAGACTGGACATGACGTTACGGCTGAAACTGACGCAAACTACGAACGGCTCGAAGAAGGGATCAAACAACTTGACGAACTGCGACTGATATAATGGCTTCTGTGTACAGAACGTTTTGATGTCAACTAGCCATCTCTTATATGTAATGTTTTACCCATACACCGATGTGTGTTAAGCACTGTATACTCAGTACTTTCCCAAGTCCTGTGAAAAAAAAACCTCCACAGGCATTTTCCTCGGTAAAAAAACCGAAAAAACCCCGACATGATCGGTGGGTTTCTAAGGGAGAAAATAGAGAAAACAGGAGACTTTTCTTTAGTTATTTATTAACCTGTGTATGCTTTGGTTTGAGTCTGCAGTTGATGCTCCTAGATTTGATTTTGTTTGCTTCTCTTATAATGTATACTTACAAACTACTCAAGTGCGGCAGGTATCCGAAAACATCATGGTCCAACGTTTTCAAAACTGGCGAGTGGGTTACATCACTAATGGGTGTGGGGAGACAGAGAAAACCGAGTAATTAAAAACAAAATAGTAGTTTCGATCTACCTGCTATATGCAACGATGCGCCCTATATTGATATCATCAAGAGTTGTTGTTCGGTGAACAGTTCTTCAATGATTTATTAATTGAATTCAATATGAGAATTTTGAAGTCGGTAGGAATAATTGTCCCAAATCAAAATTAATCAGGATTAGAAAAGATGGCCCAGAAATACTTTTTTTTTTTCAATTTGAGAAAAAGACAAACCCACAGACTCTATGGCTCTTCCGCTGTGGTCAGATCAAGAGACAACGGTAAGTGGCAACTGGTACATAATCAAGGAAAGAATAATCTGTCCCCAATGTCTGAACACTCATACGTTCTGGAAATTATCCGGGTTAGACTTTATCGGGACGTGGGTCTGATTTGAGTCAGACAAACCTGTGTTTCAATAACTCCTCTTGATCATATTTGCACGCTAGGGCTAGGTTAGGGTTAGGGTAGGATTAGGATTAGGATTAGGGATAGGATTACGAAAATACATCAGGGGTGTCGGAACATAGGGGTGTCGGAGGTTACCCCCCCCCCCAAAAAAAAAAAAAAAAAAAAAAAAAAAAAAAAAAAAAAAAAACTCTAGAAAATTCCTGAGATTCTGCCCACTGCAGGCTTCATAATGAACAGAAACTATAAATCGAATGCAAGCCTAAACCAGTATCAAATCAAGAGATGAAATTGTCGAATTAAATTTGTCAGAAGACAATGTTGTTAAACACTTACATTCGTGTTACTTCGGCTAATTTATCGAATGTCCCTGGCTCAATACTCTTCAGTTTCGCATTTCCTGTTAGAATTCTTGGAGTAAAATGAATACAAATTAGCACAAATTATTAAGAACAAAAATAATGAATGAGTGCATTAATTTTTCAACGCTACGTTTGAATTAAAATGTTTAGTAGGAGACGGTTAAACACATCGGCCGCATATTAGCCACATATAAATAATGTAAAAGTAATTTTACAATATTAAAATATTATCCTTGTAATTAATCAAAGATAAATCATGCATTACGTTGAATGCGATCTTCAATAACTTTTCTTTTTAGTGACATCCATCGCAATCTGTCTCTTTGTTGATGTTTTGATATAAGACAGTTTAAAGGATTATTGGAAAGATGGCCCCAGCCAGGATTTTTTTATTTTATTATTCGTTATATATTTCTTTTTATGTTTTTATTATTATCATTATTTATATATAATTTTTTTTTAGGGGGAGGGGCACTGGGGACATGGCTTTTTTAGTATGTTTTTTTACTTGCTTTGAATTTTCTTCATGAAGGACTGGAAATTTGTGGGGGAGCAAGTGCCCCCCCCCCCTCCCCCACTAATGTCGCTTGCACGTCGCCAATGACACGTACTGTTTCAGCATCAATTAATTTACTGGTCATAACACGACCTTAGGGTTGTCTGTATGTGCATTGATACAGAAGCCTTTATGTGTTCGGGTGGGGGGGGGGATGAGGAGGTGCAAGCTAGTTAAGATCCACCGCTTTTAAGGAAAGATTTAACAACGAACTTTCGCGTTCGGCCAACAACTTCTTGTTAACAGTCTAATTTGAGGTCAATAAAGAAACAACAGTTTCTCTTGGAAATATTGATGAATTCAGCACCAATAGACTGTGTAAGTCTCGCGCGTATTCGAACATAAGGGTCCGTTAAAGCGCGTGATTTTATTTCCTTTACATGTTACAGCAATGTGTGAGGGACCAAAATGGTTCCAAAATATTCGAATACGCGCGAGACTTACACAGTCTTTTTCAAAGACAAAATGGTTTACTCATATCAAGCTGGATAAAAGACAACCCAGTGAATTTAAAAGCTGTCCCTGAAGGAAGATTTTTTATTTATGTTTTCTTCGTCATGAGTTCAAAAGGCAATTTATAGAAACAAACCCAGCTTAGTGGTTTTTGTGGACATCACATTAATATAACTTCATGTATTCCACGTGATATTACCTATTGGAACCACGTCATTGACACTTTAAAGTTGGCCCGTATTTTTGCCGAAAGAATTAGTTTTTAGAATTCTTTTCTCCGAACGAATTTTGACAGGATGCTGTTTCAAAACGAAAATATACACACAAACTTGTGCGAATGCAACGGACAGTGCACACACACTGTTTGTACATGGCTGGTGGACGTGGGGTAATGTCGGGATCTCGACAATGATACATTATTAGTTTTCGATTAACTTTATAGTTAATCAAAAACTACGACTTGGCACTGGCGAATTTATTTGTTTATTCGTTCTCGTGCAATACCTTAAATGAAAGCTTTTTACTTTCTCTAATCAATAGCTGAAATAACTATTTAAAATTGATATTTTCGGATAAAATCGGCCAAAAATCGGACCTAGCATCTTTGACTCTTTTCCTGCATAATTTGACAAAGCACTCTGGTTTAATGTTGCTGTGGAATTGTCATGTTTTCGAAATATTCATTTTCAATTCTAATTCGTGTAAATCTTTCACAATCCAGTCTCTGGGCTTCGACGAATTGATAATAAAAACCATGAATTGAAATGAGTTTTTGACATTATGGGAAACGAACCCACTGTCTTGCCTTAACTGTTGTTTTGGGGAACGGATTCAGTAGGATCACTATAACAAGCTCATAGTTTCCTGTTTAGATTGAATATACTTCAAATTACATCTAGGCCTAACATCAGAACAATTCCGGTCCGTTCAATCAATGTAATTTGAAAACGAACATTTACTTCCGTACTTTTATGGGGGGAAAAGGCAACAAATTGTATAGCCCTTGTCAGAAATGATAACGAAAGAAAGCAAAGTATCGACCAAATGCTTCTGGAAGCCTGTTGGGTTTGTGGCGAGATGCCTGCTGGTAGTGTAAAATAAACCATATAGGTTATAGGACAACAGCCAAAATGACAGATAGTTTGCCAGAAATACGGCCGGGGCTGGGCCTTGATCGCCCCTAACGGCTCCCCAATTACGTCACTGTTATTGGAAGCAGTTAGAGCAGACTTGTCGTCTTATTTGATGATAAACTAATTCGGTCATCAAAGATAATATTTTATTTAGAAGCCATTTTTATAATAAAGTTGTATTTTACAAGTTTACTTTTATACTTACATACTGTTTAGTACCGTCAAATTAACAAAGTCGTTAGCTGTCAGTCTCTCAATGTGTGTGTCTGTTAGGTACCTGCATAAGATCAATGGAAATAAACAAATTTGTTTAAAATCAATTATAAAACACCGATCCTTTAGATCACGCTTAAACTGCGCACGTAAGTAGCAAAACGTGCGCTTTGTCTCCCTTACGTACAAATTATTTTGATCAGATTTATTGGATGCGTGCAAGTACCTGTGGTCACAAGAGTGAGCCAAGACAACTGGGTGAAAAAAATTACAAAGTTATGTATAAAATCGCCTCTATAGAGCGGTTTCACGTGACGTCACCCGAGACTTTTTTTCTAATGATGCGTGCACAAACAGACTCTGGAAATCATTCAGCTGACAACGCGTCAGCCATTGAGTTTGTGCATAGCTGGACCCAAACATGGCTCCGAAAAGAACTTTTCCCGGGGTCACGCAACCTCTCTAAATGACCCCTTGCATATGACGTCACATTCTCAAACAGCGCCCTCACTGAGGCCCCCCGGTTGCGCCACTGCTTCAAAACCAGAGCAACTTATACGTATCATTCAACTATCCGGTTTCAGGCATTGTTAAATTTGTTATGAACCTAGTCAACTAAAACTTGTATCTACAGAACTGTAAAGAATTACACTAGATCTTACTCAAAACGAACCGGCCATTGTCCTTTCTGTGGTGTAACCGGGGGGGGGGGGGTGGGAGGGGGGCGCAGGGGGCGGGGCTGGAGCCACTCTCTCCGCCCCCTACTCTTGCCTCCTCCCAAATGAAATCGAAAAAAATGCTCAAATGAATGGTTGGAAATATTAAATAGCCACCCAAATTATGTCTTTGCCCCCGTTTGCCCACCCCCCCCCCCCAAAAAAAAATGAATACGCCTGGTTACGCCACTGTTCGTTGGGACTAATATTCCCAACACACTATACGCGACTCTGCGTGTTTGTAATACAAGCAGACTCCCGGGTCAAAAAGGCACGGCTTCTGACATTACGAATGAATTTGGCGAGTATAATGATCAATAATTCACATTGACATTTCAAACTCATCAATATCTTCCACAGCCTCATCTCCCTGATACAAGTGTCAAAAACATCACAAGACGCAAATTATGCGACTGCAGAAAATTGAATAAGTCTGAATTAATGCATGATTGGACTAACTACTGCAGAGGAATCCCGAAAGTCAGTAGACGGAATTGATGCACCGAGAAATCCCACGGGTGGAGTAGTGACTAAATTTGGCAGATGCGTTTACAAGCACGGCAGCGTTGGTGACGACCGCCATGCACTCCCGCTTCCCCCTCTGGTCGTCAACCGTGGCGTCAACGCCAACGCTACGCCGGTGAACTCCGTGTAAATAGAGACGAGATAAATTAGCCATGAAACGCTGGGCATGAGAAGGAAACGACGGTTGGGATGCGACGGTAAATGAAAGACGAGAGATAAGATGAGCCGGGGCAGGACAAGATGAAGGAGATGGGTGCCCTGGGGATTGAGTCGACGTCTACGTGTTCTCAAGTAAGATTTCACTACGAAACAAAGATGTTAATGTGTCAATCAGCCTTTAGTCTCTGTCTTTGGCAAATTCCACCACCGTGAGATTGAAAGAGAGGTCGTTTTTGTCCGACATGGTCATGTTCCTATTCAGCCATGTCCCCTGAATGCAACAGTAATTACATATGCAGAGTTACATCTGACGGTAAGGCCAACCCTTCCAGATTCAGTTCGGTTAAAGTGACTATGAGAGTAAAACCGAAATGATTGAGCAGTCACAAGAATTAGAATTTCAAGATCAATGTCCATTTGCGTTTGTTTTGAAGGAAAAATAAATGACGGGTCCTTTTCTGTAGTTAACGACCATTATAGTTGTAATGTGTAGGTTGGTTGGTACTCCAAAGCAATCCATACTAACGCCTGGGCAATTATAACGGAATGTTCAGTTCGAACGAGCTGAAGAGAGCGTGTTCCTCATCATTAACATTATTGAACTCAATGCTGACTGCGTACGACATAAGAAGTCTATGTTCGTGTCACTGATCTAGAAATTTAGCACACATGAAAGGCTACACACAGCTTGCTTTTATTTCAAACGGAGAATTTAATAGTTTCTTTCAAAATAGAGTCCTTAAACATCTATCACCGGAGCTCACTAAGGAGCCCGAACCGGATTTTCTTATGTTTATCCCCCCCCCCCCCAATAAATAACTAAGAATTGAGTTTGGCGTTAGTGAAACTCTGGAACAATGCAGAAAGTGCGCTGAAGAGGATGGTTGATAAACTGAATACAGCAGACACGTTCATTATCGATAAATGTTTCTCCGATTCTCAGAAACTCAATATTAGCATGGCGTGCTTAAAGGAGACTATTTTCTTCTTGCACCCATTTTGATGTCAACACCCGTAAGAAATCTGAACCTAAAGTACTCCGTTTCACGGATCGATGTTAATAACTCATTTACGGTACAAACCTCCTAATAGGAGCCCACCAGTTGAAAGGTAATTCTGGAAATTGTGGCTTGGAAAATGGCCACAAGCGATCGACCAGTACAAAACCACAATGGCTAGAGTTCAGGGAAATTGAGGCGCTTAATTTATTGTGCATTGGAACTAAAGATCTGCAATGGGTCTTTTGTGGAAAAAGTTCTTAAAATTAGATTGGCCTTTAAGTCTTAAAAGGCAAAGTATTGGTACATCAAAAAAAAAATATTTTGATTGCCGCAGTCGAATTAAGTCTGATATAAACTTGTACAAAGTCCCTGACAAAAAACATAAACTATTTTTCGTTGTTGACCGAATTTGTTACAATTTTTACAGGTTGCTTGTAAGATGTGGTTGTTGAAAACTGAGGTCGCAAAAAAGCCACTCCCCGCCCCCAACTGATTGGTACATTAAAACATGTACAAATTAGTGGGGGCTTGGGTGATTGGGGTTTGGGGTTGGAGTGGGTGGGGCGGGGCAGCGGTTGGTAGGATACGCTACAAATTGCTGAGGTGAAAGTTTGTCCATGTGAAAGATGTAGCTCAAAACGATGTACATCTTTAGAAGAAACTCCACACGAACAACGCGTGTTATAGAATTGCTCATCTTGGTTTTCTGATGATCCATTTGAATTTATCAAGACTTGAGAAAGTTTTATTATTATTCGTGCTTCATTTACATAATTCTTACACAATCAAATCTTCTGCGGGAAGGGGTTGTATACATTAAGTAAATAATAAAGATGTTATGGAATTGAAAAAAAAAAAAAAAAAAAAAAAAAACGTCAAAATCGTCCATGATCCTGCACCCTTTCAAACGTTTCAGACGTAGCGCTCTTGCTGTGTCGAATTCAATTCATTGGAGTTCGGCAATTGGCGCGGCATTGGCGCTGCAGTGGTTTCACACGTCGTGCTTCTGCCGAACTTTGCCAATAGCACGGCAGGGTCTGTCGAGCCATGGTCGAACTAAAATGTTAAGCCTCTGCCACGCCGAATGCCAAAGTGATTTCAAACGTCGCGCTCCTGCCGTGTCGAATCGAGAGAAGAACAAAATAATCGGAATATTGCGCGTCGACCATTACGGTTACATTTAAGACAGATTTGCTGTTTGATTGACAACTTGGACCTCCATGTGGGAAAAATCCTGGATGCTCAAAAATAGGTTAATAGCATCTTGAGATGATCACCTGTCAATCAAACCATTCTAGTGATTTGGTTTTGTACCGATATGTACTTTATCTCGACACATTTCTCCGAAATCATAGTAAACACCATAATGGACAGAAGAGCACTCCCAGTGGTCGTTGACGCAAGGTTAGTCACTGTAAATGGATACTCCTAACTGATTGTAAACATTTCCCCTTTACAGCGATTTCCGGCCAACTACGGATATAGCTGAGGTCAACGTCGAACCAGCTGCCAGACTTCACAAATACCCGGAGAGCTTCTGGTGTAACTAAGAACCCCACCTTTTTAAATCTGGGATACCACAAGTTTCCTCAGCTGGCTGAGCTCACCGGGACGAACGTGAGCTGTTTTATGCGGTCTTATTATTGGCCTCTCGTCTACACTGGCTGTCAGCAATTTCCTTTTCTGGAAAACAAGATTGATAAAATGACAGTAAAGAGTCATCCCCTACTTGAAGACGCTCTCCGCTGTAATTCATCTTGAGGAAAGGCTACCATCCCTACTTAAGATATAACTGATTGGCAAACACCTAGATGCGTCTTAGAGGCATAATATGTGGGTGATTGTCAGCAATTGTCTTAAAGCTGCTCTGGTAGCCTCGGCACCTAACAATGACCCAGCAAGAAATGTTTCGGATAATGTTTTCAAAATGATTTCACTAGGAATAAATAATACTGTGCCTCAGTCACGGCACCGTACTGATATTTAAAGATGCACGTCAAGAATAGTGTAAAATCGCAAGATTATACGTCATGAATCTGCACTGTGCGTTTTTTGTTTTAACTCAAAGAACTTTTGAAATTAAATTGTGTACTCCAATTTAGAGATTAAAACTTCGGTAATAACATTTCAGTCTGTACAACTTATTAGCACGACGCGTACGTTACGTTATGGATATAATCATTTCTTTATTTCTTTATTTCTTTATTTACTTATTCGTCTTTGTACATGATACATAAATACATCAGCTCAATGGCTGTTTTACATTTTGGTCTTGTGGTTAAAAGTACAGTAGAAAATACAAAAACATGACCAAGTTAAATTACAAATACGGGTATTGAAAAACGAACGACAGAAATGCACACTAGACCTTACCAGGTGCATGAAAATTATTCCATAAAATAGCACCATTTTTTTTAATGACAAAAAACAAGCCATGGTCCTGTGATTCGTGATAAAATTGTCTTCAAGTTTACTACACGAATACGAACGAGTTGCCATCACCACCTCGTGCATAACAACAATTCCTACGGGGGGGAAAATGCGACCGTTGATGAAGCACCGTATCCCCAAAACATACAAAGATGAGTGCATAATTGAATAAATTGGTTTAGTCATGACTCCATTGAGGGAAGCATCGACTACAGTGTTTCATTGTAAACCTCACGGAACGGCGTGGAATTAGTGGCCCCAAAGTAATCAGCAGATCTGACTTCAAACTGATTTCCCTCATCGAGAATTGCTTGACGATACATCATGCTAAGTACCGTCCACTTTAGAGGAGAACTCGCCAAACTGAAAGACGACATTTTGTTTCGTCTTCGGGTAAACATGTATACCTGATTTGGACTAATTTATAAAGGTCTGGGTTGCAATTTTAGTCGCATCGTTTCTCTAGTGTCCATTTATTTTAGCTTGAAACTGCAGGTTAAAGCGAGTTTGGGGTGGTAACTAATGGTCGACTGGTGATGGATCTCAGTCTGTGGTCTCAGTCAATCAACGCTCGGACCCAATAACTAATTCAACTTGAGACACTTTGGAGGACTCATTGGCATCATTACGCCAGGGAGGTACATGGACGGATCCACGGATTTTGTAGGGGAGGGGAGCAACGATGAAAAATCTAATTACGATGAAATAATCATGGAGATCGGGAGAGAAAAACAAAGCACAATGAGGGGAAATGAGGGGAAACGTGAGGGCTCCCCACCCCACCCCTCTCTCTCTCTTTCGTTTTTATTATTACTATCATTTTTTGACGATTTTATTATATTTTATTTATTTATCTATCTTATATATTTATTTATTTACTTATTTAACTTTTTAAAATTATTTATTCACTTTTTTTATTTTTATTTATTTCATTTATTTATTTATTACTTTCTTCTTCTTCTTCTTCTTCTTCTTCTTCTTCTTCTTCTTCTTCTTCTTCTTCTTCTTCTTCTTCTTGCGTGTGCGTGCGGGCAATTGAGATCATGTTTACAAGTTCATATCAATAATAAGTAAAACAGCGAACAATTAAATATTAAAATATTTATGCAAATCAGATTAGAAATACAAATTTAGGAAGACCATAAACAAATCTATACGTAAAAAAAAAGTTTCTTTATTTGATAATCAAATGTTGCTGTAAAGATCCGTTCCACACTGGGTGAGCTCCAAATTGAGTGTTAGAAAATTCATCCAAAGTGAAGTGTATTAGGACCGAGACAAAGTCATTATCAGCCTCAAAAACAAAATACGTTTGACATTGCAGCTGACATTTCGTGTGAACAAAGACACAAAATTAATGTCGTACACATGTCACAACAACATACCATGATCCTTGAATGCACCAAATCCAAAACGACGTAATCTGCAGCATAATCTCATCACAGCTTCAAACTCACAGAAACGAAAATTAACTAAATTTTAAGAGCGCATAAGTTCACACAATTCCCCCGAACGACAGTGACGAGGAGACGCTACAGTTTATGACCATCATGCGGCGGAGACTAATTAAATTTCGATGAAAAACACCTGACTAAAAAAAAAACAACACAGCTGCTTGCCCTTCACTAGTCGTGTGTCAAGCCGTTTTCTCAGCGTATGGAATTTCACATACGTCTTGAAGATCTTGAAACGTCCTTCTGGGCTCTTTTCGTGTTGTCAACAATATAACGTACTTTTCATGGAACGCTTCGAGAAAGACTCTATCGTATAATGTAGGAACTCCGAATATTAAGCACTTGGGAATATTCTTCGTAATGACTTTTCAAACATAATTAAACAAGGGGTCCAAGATCAAGAATAGCTTCTCGTTAGTCAGAGCCAGAACAAGAGCTAGAGATACAGTAGGAGCTGGGGCCGGGCCGGAGTTGATTCACACCGGGTTCACCTTGTATCTTTGACCTATACTTTCCTAAATAATTCATTATTGCGGGAGACTTAGCAACAACCTGTTCGGCATATGCTGTGAAGCTGTACTTCAGTTTAGGGATTAAAAATTATGAAATACTTCTTGCAAAAGCTGGAGCATTATGGCACCAGAGGAGTCGCTTTTAAATGGTTCGTTGCTTGTCTTCATTATCATAATATGCATAATTTACTATGGTAAAACATGGGAATCAATTCTTATAGAGTGCTGCATGTTGTTATTTGGCACTTGCATACGTGGGCATCGTAACCCTTCACCCGGAAATATTGTGAACCAACCTTCAATATCAAAATTCAAGCTAACTTTAGAAGAACATCTTAACTAGCGTAACTATCTTAACTAGCGTAACTTCTACCTCCATGGTCTGCACGATGGTAGATTCTTTGTCCATCACGTTTTGAGTAAGGTCGCATTGCATTATGGGATTACGTAGACATAAAAGCTAATTCTAATAAGCATATACCTGGGAGAAATCTGCCAGGTATATGCTATCTTTCATTATCTGCTACCGGTCCCTATATTCAGTCAGAACGAAAACGATGTAGGGACCGGGAACCAGTCTGTCTTTGGTCAGGGAACCAGACTAGACAGAATGAGGGAACATCGCGCCTTTTTGTGTGGGGCTAATGGTGGCTAACTGAGGTCGAATAGGCATCCTCGTCGCAAGTTTTAATTTTGTTTCATTGTCAATTTTAACGAATTATTTGAATTACGCAAACGTTAAAATTGTTTTTATAAAAAATTGATACGAGTATTTTTATTTTTATTTTTGATTTATTTTTTTATAAACAAAGTTTACAAAGAAAGATTTTATTTCAAACAAAATATACAGTCTTCTTTCAACTTGTACAGTCTGTTGATCATAAATGTTCCTGGACTTATCGCATTTCTTCACAATAATACTAAAGTCACTTCTCTACGGAGCGCCTACAGGGACAGGTAAAAAAAAATTAGGACAGGTTAGAAAGAAACAATTACAGGCCCAATGTATTTCATTCCCTTGAAACAATATTTCTTTCCCTCGAAATATATTTTGTTTCCTCGAACTCATTTTGCGAATTATTATTTCGAGGTAGCGAAATATAATTTCGAGGCAAAAAGTCCCCTTGTTTTTGTTTTTGTTTTTTTGTGTGTGTGTAAACCGGTTTTATTTTTTCTTCACCTGTCCCTTTGGGAGCTCCGCACTTCTCGTAATACATGTATTTCGTCTTAGTTCCGTTTTTGTTTTGTTTTTATCCGACCTTTTTTCTATGGTCAATCTCTTCAACTCTCTTAGTCCCCTTGGCTTAAACTATCGTAATTGTCTGGTGGGCTTAGTCAAGCAATAAACACCTTTCTCCTAGCGTCACTCAACAAACGGCTATCGGGGTATGAACTTCCTCACATCCCCGTGCACACACTGCACCGCTTAATTCATCTAAACACCCCGACCCTTTCTGGCATTTTTATAAAAATACACTTCACAATGGGATATCTATGTACAAATATTCCAGAAATCTTGTTCCTTATTTGTCTTCTGTCCAAGATCTGCATGGCTATAAAAACCCGATCTCGTAGTAATCTTTTGGTCACACAGTCAGCGCCACGCACCACACTGAAAAGTGCTTCCTTTTCTCTTTTTTTTTATGTATGCACGTTTCGATCGGCTCTGCGTATATAATGAGCTCGGGAGGCCTCTTTGAAAAAAAAGCTTCTCCACTTGGTATAGCTTAGATTTTATTGGATTTAATGTTTATATTCACTAGCTTTGCTTTATTTGATGGACACCCTTCGTTTCTAACTGTCCTCGCTTATGGAATGCAATTGATGGAGTAATCAAATGCCAGCTGTCAGTAGACTGTCTTAAAAACTCCTTCAAAAGAATCCTTCTCTCTCAATATGTCATACATTTTCTCATAATCCTGCTAGGTTCATCGTCGTTCATACCATTTATAATATCTTTTTTTCTCCTTCTTCCCATCACTATATTTAGTTAAACATGTAGTCTTGCTAGTTGATATTTTTGTCCGTTGGTCTTGTGCTGTCTGTCGAATCAACCTACATGCTGGTATCGAATCTTTTTTTTTTTTTTGACAGTAGGCTCCCTGTGGAAATAAACGTTCTATTGAAGACACTACACAGGACTACTTTGTGTGATTCAATGTATACATGAAAAACAAACTTGTGAAAATTTGGGCTCGATCCGTCGTCTGAGCCAGGAGAAAATATGAAAAACCGTGCACACTTTTCTGCATGTAAACACATTGTCCGTAATTTCGATTGTTACAACCGAAATCAGCTGTTGCGTTTTTTTTTTAAGGCTTTCCGATACAGTTTTCTCGAATATGACAGCATTCAGAGGGAAATATTTTACACAAAGACTGTTTCTAGTATTAACTTCATAAACAGTAAGCTTTTACACTGAAGCTAATCAAACATGTGTTTGTCCGTATGGCTTATTATCTCGCACGTATCTAATAATCTCATACGCACAACTTATTACCTCGTACGTACGATTAATACGATCGTACGTACAACTTGCTATCTCGGACGACTTATTATTTCGCCTGTACGACTTCTTCTTGACGTTTTTTTATTTTTTATTATTATTTCTTTTTTATATATTTATATGGCAGCAATACGCTTCGGTAGATTTCAACGTGACGGCCTTTTGAACGCGTGTCGCAGTAACGATTGGTAACTGCATTAAGGAGTCAGCCTATGTACTCAGACTCAACTACAGCGGCACCATTAAGCCGCTGATATTGGGTAAAACACACGTCACGCACATGTCTTCCTTAAAAGTAAGGATATAAGAAAAACAACGGGCCGAGAGATTTCATTACAGCAGCAGGTGATGTATGCTAGTTTGTGCAATAGTCACTGAAAGTAAGGTCAAGCTCCATGTGCCGACGATGGGCACCAGAGCTCTCTGACACCCGGCAATAAATTAACCAAAGGTGGGGTGGTGGGGTTGGGGGATGTTGGCCACGAAAACAATTAATAGATTATTGTATGTTCGATTGTAGTTTATCAAAAGAGATTTGAATGTAAAATACTCTCGCAGGTCACTCTCACATACGGCTTGTCCTAAGACAAGTTATGAGACTCAATGGAAACAATTTTATGTACATGACTTCGTGGAAGTTCAGGACGCTTGAAATAGCATTTTGCAACGCAACCCTGACCTTTCCCTCGTATTTTCACTGAAATTGCACGGATTATGCATTTGAAGGTGATTCGTTGCCTGTAGGTTGTCTTATTCTTCCTTAACACCGAGAGGATTGGAGCTACGTGGGCGACTGATAAGGTGATGAGGTCTTTTCCGTGTCGTTTTTTAAATTTTTTTTTTTACTTTATCTTATTTTTGTGTCGTTGGAGAAATTGTTCTCATGACAAGGAGAAAACATTTCGTATGTATTACTTCTACTTTTTGTCTCATCGCGTTGTTTAACTTTCCAAACCATTCAACGTTTAGAATTAGATTAGGCTCAGTCATCATCAACTGAGGTTGTTTTGTCAACTTTTTGTTTCATGTAAACTCATCAGCAAAGAAAAAACAACGTCACTCGCTGCTTAATTGACAGCTTAAGGCAAAACCCAACACTGAAAACGGAAAACCTGTTTAAATTATTCCCTTTGCGATATTTAGGCTTGAGTTCCGCTAATGTTCCCCCATCCCTGGACTCATAAAAAAAACTATACAACATCCGAGGTAGCCCCAATGATTCTGTCCTGTGAATGAACACCTCAAGGAGATTTTCCAAATTCATATCTAGCAGAAAGAGGCCAGTGGTTTTTCTTTCGTTTATAATTCCCAAGCAATTACTCGAAATGGAATGGTTTTTGCCACTCAACGCGTAATTGTCGGCTCGAATTCGGCATGTTCGCCAAGCAGCCCCGGGATTGGTAGCCCGGATACGTGATGAATCCGACGGTACGAATCGTTTCCAATTACGACAAAAATGCATTCCGTCCCCAGGACATCACACCGTCCGAAAAGATCAACTGTGACGCTGTATAAATTACCACAAGAACAACAATAATAATAGTAACAATGATAATAATGATAAAACAATGTTGTGTTTTATAATTGATTTAAAAAAGAAGACGAGTTGTATGACTTCGCTATAGGAGGATTATATGTGTATTCTTTATTTAAACTACTTAATGCAGCATGAGGTGAAAAACAAATGGCTGTATCAATAGGCTTTCTATATAGGTAAACAATACCATTCAGTTAAATAATTTTGGAATGAATTTAAAATTCCAGCTAAGCCTAAACTGATTCTTTATGAGAGTTTGGTTTCCACGAGGAATCACTCATCTAACGGACTGTTAATTGACGTTTTTATAATCAACAATGAGAAAGAGATGTTTGCACTTAAATAATCATGATGTATTGTTGTTATGCCGTGTCCTTATCATTCAACGTATGTTGATGCGGTGATCCAGCCGTAGCCGTAGCCGTAGCCGTAATCGCCAATTCCAACACGGAATTCATATACTGGCTGCTACCTAAAATGGATTTATAGCGAAGCATCTTCACTGTTCAGGATTTCATTTATATAATAAGATTTTGCACGTTTAAGGTGCGAACAAGCAAAATTGTTTTGAAATCAATCTTTAACAAATACAGTTAACGCCCTTTTCATTGAGAAAATGGTTTACCAGAGGGGCCTATACTTATTTAGACATTACCATTTGAACCAAACCAAACTCGCGAAAACGTGTACAACCAATGACCGGATCTCAAACAAGTTTCTTGTTCAGGTCGTCAAGACGCCCCCCGGTGTTGGGATTGCTCTCGCAGACACGTGGCATGGTTGGTGTTGACAATTTCACGGATAACAAGTTTAGCCCTCATGTCAAAAATTATCATTCTCTTGGACTGTAAGTGCAACGAAAGGAGCAAATGTTGTATCTCTCCTTCATAATGCATGACGCATGATTGGTAAGGATTTTTTTTTGAGTGATTCAAAATCTGATCATACCTTTTAAAACTTGATATCAAGACCCAATTTTGTCCGTCTGGAAAACTGTCAAATGGAAAACAATAACGTCCTTATAAAATTTGCCAAATCAAATTGAGAGCAGATTGAACATTACTGAACGAAATGCCTGGCAAAACACAAACCGGGAAATGTGACCAGATTGGTTGTAAAGACAGTGTAATTCTTGAAATAAAGATGAGTTACGATCAATGGTCCCTCCCAAACACAGCTGTAGATGAACTTTGGACTAAACACAGATTCAGAACAATTCCTCTCCGTCACTCATGACATGGTTCCCAGGAAAAGTGGCGTTTTCGCTTCCCCTAATAACTCGTTTCAACTGCACATTTAATTTGAAATGACAGTGGGATCGAGCAAGTCGATTCATCGCCCTGATTAATCAGTTGAGGCTAAATATAAACCAAGTTATCGCGACTGGGTCCAGCACACGAAAAGAGGAACACAATTAGTTCCACCTGGAAACAGACCGAGATCTAGTACAGCAACCCTAATTCATAGCTGTGACCCATTTTTTCTTTCTTTACTGTTTTTTTTTTCTTCTTTTGCTCAAGAAAAGAGAAATTCCAGGTTGTTTTTTTGGTTGCAGATTTCAAACTGAGTTGATGAGTTCAGTGGTATTTATAGATTGAATGACCCTGCGTTGGCATATCTTTTTTAATGACATTTCCCCCCCCCCTTTTTTTGGCCCTTCCCCGGATGGCCTCTGCGCGTATATTTTATTGTCCAAAGAATGAACATTTTAAAAATGTGAAATAAAAAAGATGCACCGATATTTAACAGTTTTTTTGTATGTACGCTTGAAGGACAATGCCATTAAAAAAAGTACAAAAGAGACCGGAGAACAAGATTTCTCTCCGCCATCATGGCGTGAGTACGGAGCTTTTAACGGGACATAGAAGAAAATAAATTGAAACAAATCTCCGTTCGAACGAACAAAATCTGTGTTCGAACCAAAAAAATGATTCGTGCGAACAAAAACAATCTTCGTTCGAACAAAAACAATCTTCGTGCTAGCGAAACAAATCTGGGTTCGAACGAAGAATGTTTTCCAATTTTTTCTGCTACGTCCCTTTAAAAGCTCCGTACATGAGCGTTTTTTATCCATTAAGCCAGTCGACTTTCCCCATCGAAATAGCTTATCGTGACCCAGTAATGTCTGACTTTCACAATTGAGAGTATAAACGCACGCTTTATGAACACACTGAAGTTTTAAAAGGTTTTTAGGAACGAATGCCTGGGGAAAATAATTGCCATGTTATCCGTGAACGACGATAACAGTTCCTCCTTTAAATTGAACATTATTCAAGCACATTTGTGACTCAAGTATCATCATTTTTTGACATTTTGTCTATAACCATGTGGAACCAAGGAATCCTTAGAAGGCTCAAGGCCCGACAGCATCCTTGTATTTTTGGAGGATCACAGTCTTCTGACTGACGTCACGTATGGCTTCCGACATTCACGATCTATTGGTGACGTTCTAGCTCTACCACTAAGCGTAAAATAGGGCCTTGTACTGTCGCAGTGAAGCCAAGCTTGTGGCCCTCTATATCAAAAACTTTTGAGGATGCTTGGAGGGGCTAATCGGCAACTTAAAATCATATGGTATCTCTGTCAACTGCTTGGCTTATTCGCGGAATTTCTTGATCGGTAAATCCCCCTGGTTCAAAAAGGTCACTCCTCCTGCACTCATAACATTATTGGGGGGGGGGGGTCCTCAGGGTTTAGTTTTTGGTCCTCATCTTGTACATCAATGACCCTATCTGATCGCATTCTATTATCATAATGGGTATGTTCACGTGAGTGGCTATCTTCTGCTAAATATCACAGCGGGGGTTCCCTTGAGAAAATGACTTAGCTAAAAAGTAACTTGGGTTCACACAGGGTAGAGTCACTGTTGGTTTTTTTGTAGTTTTTCCTCGCCATGGTACAAATTTGGTAAAAGAAAATTACTTGTTGGCTAGAAGAATACCCGGTAGCTCATAATAATACACATGTGAAGTTTCAGATTTTATCTAGAGCGATGGATGAAAACAATATTTAAGTTCGCAGCGATTCGGAATGAGAAACGTCTTTTGTTTCGGTCTGCTCTTGTCACTAAACCGTTACTGCATTAGCTCAGTCGGTTGCTACAGTTTTGTCAACTTTAGTGCACGATGTCATTGTGCCATTTTACCCGACAATAGAGAAGGGATGACACAGCGCCCGCGACGACCACAGGAAAGAGGTTGGTCGTTTGTCCACACGTAGCCGTACAAGTCCGTGCTATGAATCTGATTTAGCTGTTAAAGGGAATTATGTCAACTTAATTGTAAAACTTGCAACTCGACCAGGAGAACAAAATATACAGCGTTGTAAACATCGAGCTGAAATCACGTAACTGACTAGTCAGCCGCAGCTGAAGTCAGATACGTTCACAAGAAAAAGAAACAACACTGCTAAATTCCTTCCCCTCTGTGGACTTAGCAGCGAAGTTAGCAGCAAAGTATTAAGCCAACTTTTGTGCTCACACGGTCACTTGCTCTCCCCTACGTATACTCGGCAAAACCCTTTGTCATGATATCGCGACAAGAAATGTATGCGACCGATTAACACGACGGGCTATCCATAGCATGTTGTCATGTACAGGTACCACACTTGCGTTTCTCTTTCATGTGGTGGTCTTTCTCTGTCACAGGGACGATACGCCCACACTGGACTTTTTGGCTCGGTTAGATCGGCCAGGTTAGTTTACCCGGGCAGAAGGTGGCTGGTTGAACAAACCATTGGACTTGGTTCAGTTACCTGGTAACATTTTCTTAGTTTACCGTCCCCCCCCAAAAAAAGGGGAAAAAAAGAAAAAAAAGAAAAAAGAAAAGAATAATAATTATAAATAACCTCCATCGTCTTGTCAGGAGCACCGAGGAGAACTTGCTGAAAGTACACGAAGGCAGACGAAGCTGGGCCGGAGGAGTACAAGAGGGAAAGAAAAGAGGAAAGATACCAAGATTTGAGGAAGAAGCCACTCTATACGGCAGGTTCTTGAGATGTTCAGAAGAAGTGGCGAGTTCCAAATCCTGGAATTGGTTAAAGAGCGGAGAACTGAAGAAGGAAACCCAGGGCTTGATTACTATGGCGCAAGACCAGTCTCTAAGGATAAATGTAATGAAGGCGAGGATAGAGAAAGCAAACGTCTCTCCTATGTGTAGAATTTGTAACAAGGCGGAAAAGACTGTATTTCATATTGTCAGCGAATGTAGTATGATGGCCCAGACGGAGTATAAAGGAAGGCATGACAAGTTGCCAATGTGATTCACTGGGATTTGTGTAAGAAGTTTGGTGTCCAGGTGCATGCCAAGTGGTACGACCATGTTCCAGAGAAGTTGTAGAAACCAACCTGGTCAAGATCCTCTGGGACTTCAACATTCAGACTGGTCATGTTATAGAACATAGACGTCAGGATGTTAGTGTTAGATAAGACGAAGAAGATGTGTCATCTCATCGCCATAGCTGTGCCGGGTATTATAAGGGTAACTTCTAAGGAGATGGAAAAGATCCAGAAGTATCAGGGCTTGGCCAGGGAACTTCGTAAGATTTGGCAGGTGAACGTGAAAGTAGTCCATGTGGTGGTTGGAGCACTTGGCACCATTCCGAAGGTACTGGAAAAGCATCTAGACCAAATAGGCACAACTGTAAAGGGTAAATCTGCTGCAGAAGGCGGCACTTTTGGGAACAGCTATGATCCTGCTAAAGACCCTGGAGATCTAAGGCTACGGGACGTAGCCCAACTCGAGGAGTTACCGGCACAAAGGCAAATGTGATCTTTCTTATGCATGGTGTGATATCGTGAAATAATAATACATAAATAAATAAATAAATAAATAAATAAATAAATAAATAAATAAAATAAACGACAATACTTTAGATAATGATAGCTATACGAATCCTCACAAGAGCTACGATTTTTGTTAAATATTTATTGCTGATTTTATCGAGGTAATTAATCGAAGAAAGACTCTGAGAAAAGTGGAGACCTACATGAGAGTGTTCTGTGACTGATGCTTAGAGCGTTGTTTCCAAAATGATAAGTGAAGGTTTGTTTTTGTTACAGAAAAGGGAAATAGTCTTGCTGTGGCATTTCTCGACGTTGAATTTCACGCGCCCGCCAATTATCCGCTCAGGACTTTAGATAAATAATATCATTTGGAGGAAGGATTTATCATCATTAGCGACGATAGTTCTATACAGTAATCTGCAAAGAGACGAATGTCTGACTTAACATAATCGGAAAAGATCATGGATAAACGTGGGGGTCAGACGATTGTCCCCTGCGGAACTCCTGCAGTGCACCAGTCAGAGGCCTCTCTATCCACCACAACTCTTAGGAGTTTGGAGTCTGGAGTCAACTGAGGAGATGGTAGCGGATACCAGAGATCTTGGAGATACGTTTCATATGGGAGACCTTCTCGAATGCTTTGTAAAACATATTGGAAGATAGCATCCGCATGATATCGATTATCTGTGGCGAGAGTGAAGTCATTAACTATTGCGAGGAGTTGACTTTGGCAAGAATACCCAAGACGGAAGCCGTGTTGGACCGAATTTACGATATCATGTTCGTCGTAGTGGTCTATCACATTTACCACCCCCCTCCAAAAAAAAATGTACGATGAGTTTGCAGCATATAGATGCAACTGAGACAGACCGATAGTAAGATGGTTTTGATCCGATGTCTAGGTAATTGTAGGTTGGTGTACGATTACCTATGAGCCAGTCCAGAGGGATTTCAGTCTGTGTCCAGTGATTGTTATAATGTGGCCAGGATATAGGAGCTGAAACAGATAGACTGTGTTTAAGTATCCGTGCTGTGAGATTGTCTGGACCGGTTGCTTTTGTTTACGTCAGTGTCTGTAAAAGTTTGAGAACACCTTCCACATATAAATGTTAAAATTATCTAAATCAATAGATAAGAACGTTAAAAAAAGAATGTATTTGTCAAATTTTGGCAAGAATGTTTATTCAAAAGGTCCCAGATTTCATGAACCGACCTGGTTATGGTATATATGTGCGGCTTTAACACTTTTAATCTACAGCCGGAAAACTATTGATTAAATGCAGAAATGGCCAGATTAAGGTTTCCGTGGTCAACCTTGCTAAAGCGGAAAATTATCCGGGGTTTCTTTTTGTTAATTGTAGATTGAAGGTTCATTTTCAGGGAGACTATTTCATGGTCACTAATACCTGCTACTGACTGAGTAGTGAGAAATCAAGCTGGGTGGGAAGTGAGAGCGAGGTCTAGAACAATTTTCTGTAGAACCACAAACTCTGGAGACTATTGTCATCACCGGTTCTTTGCAGATCCACCACAACTTCTAAAAGAGTTTACGTACATGGTGTCTCCACAAACCTCACTAGACCGTATCTACCATGCACAGTTTCAAATCCTACTTCACAAACTACGACCATTACATCAAGAAGAAATGAGAATTTAGCAGCTTGATTACAGCACACGGTTTAACCAAAATTGGAAATGCTTCATCAGTAAAATAGTTGAGAAGCCTGTCAAAATCTGCTTGACGGCAAGGCGAACAAATGGCGGCAGTCCGACGAGACCAAGATACATTAAAAATACATGCAATGTACATCATCCATCCAAATATAGCTAGCAGTCTACGATGTTGTGACGATCCCATGAGGTGAAAAAACAATGTTAATAAATTTACCTGCATAACGAGACGAGGCCAAGTTTGCATATAAGGAAAAATTGTCGACTATAGGCTGAGTTTGCATGGTACCCAAACACGTGTCATTGAGCATGAGTACCAGTTAATCTCGGCCGCTAGTCGACAAATGGTCGTTGTGCTAACTTGGCGTAGATAGACGAAATTTCAGCATTAAAAAACACTCCACACCACAAAAGTCCATTAAATAATCTCATAAAATGATAAAGAACGGAAAATCTGAATTGTTAAAAAATTATAACAAATGGGCATTTAAAACCGAGATAAAAACAATCTTTTGTTGTTGTTGTTG
Source organism: Marthasterias glacialis (assembly GCA_911728455.2). Classification (NCBI taxonomy): domain Eukaryota; kingdom Metazoa; phylum Echinodermata; class Asteroidea; order Forcipulatida; family Asteriidae; genus Marthasterias; species Marthasterias glacialis. The sequence continues at coordinate 19,656,595 of OU452219.1, read as the reverse complement.
TTGTTGTAAACTCCGCCAAAAAAAGGGGAACAGTCTATACTTAATGGTCGCACAGCGCCCTCAACCAGGAGCTAACAAATATTATTGGCTGACGTTTTAACCTAATCTACAATTAAAGAAACTTAGTAATATCCGCCTACTTGCATTGGATGTTACTTCCAATCTTAATTTGGGATATATACGTACGTGATATAGCTTTTAAAAAAAAGAGCATCCCAGCGTCTTGGCTGTTAAGACGCGCGCTGGTATCTTCCACTTGCACTGTGCTCCATTTGTGCAAGGCCACAATACGACTAGTCATGGAATATTGAAGTGTCATCTGGGCCTGCAATTTATTCCCTTTTGACAGAATCCAGCAACGAGCTGTTTCTTTTTTGTTTTTTTTCTTCTTCTTCTCTTTTTAGTTATAGATGACGCTAAACCTGGCATCATATCTGGCACTATAGAGTTTCTTTCTGTTAGACGTTCTTTGGCTTCTCTTAGTTTCTCTACACGTCGTACCTGAACGCACCCTGTACTCGTAGTACAGACTTTGCTGCATCTTCTCATCTCTTCTCTGTATCTGTTTCAAAGGCACGTACTGTGAGCTATTTTTGTTTAGCTTTTCTCCCGTACTGCTGCACTTTGGAACGCCTTAACTGTATCTTGTTTTCCAACATCTAATAACCTACCCCAGTTCAAAAACAAAAATGTGAGCATGTATTTTCTACCTCTAACATTTCCATATTGTCTTTTCCCTCATCACCTTCAGTGGCCTGTTGGCACTGAGGTGGGCAATCTTTATTTAAAAAAAAAAGGAATCACTGCATCTTGAGGTAAGAGGGTCAAACGAACTGTACGAACAGAAAATGAAGAGACTGAAATTGGAGGATAGCTCCAAGTGCGCGAACTCACATTTGGATTTAGGTCAGAAATTAAAAAAACTAAATCCTCCTGCATGACTAAGGTCATAGGTTTGAACTTTCAAAGGCCAAGTTATTGCGGGGAATGCTGCCAATACGTGAACTAGATTCACAAGTCACTTTCAATTTCAAATCATCAGACTTGGTCCGGCCCTGTGCTGTGAAAGGCGGGATTCGAACCCGGAACTCCTAGGCAAAGATCAGGAAGTACAACCAAAACTACAGGAGGGCTTGACTATTAATCTCAGTGGCATCAACTCGAGGTTAACAGACACGTACCTGAACGGTGAAATAAAAAAACTCAAATCTACAATTCCCCCTTCAGAAATATTGGATGATATAGTGCTATAGACTACACTGACGAGGAAGATACAGTCGAGAGGCGTGCAGTGAAACGTGTACAGTTCCAAGAGGGTTGAAACTAATTCGACATTTCACAATTCTCCTCATTAGTTTGCACGTCACTTCGATGACATACTTTCAATGAAGTCCCCTTGAAACCAAAGAGTCCGGCGATTAAACGATTCTTATTATCCGACAAGAAGTTTAATCAATCAGTCAAATTTCATTTCTTCGTTTGCGGGGTGATTTTCTTAAGAAACTTGATCAACTCAAATAAGTGCAACGTGCACCCAAGTAAATCAATTTGCTTCATGTTATTGACCTAAGGAAATGTCACATAGCTTGTCAGTTAAATCACAGCTATGCTTGAATGACAAGGGGAAAAGGCTAATTTGTCATGGATATTGATTCGATCGATACCAGTTTACCGCTAAGTACCGTTTCCTCGTTCCTTCCTTTCAATTATTCGGTTTTACGGGGTCGTGAAACTGTAAATTACGAGACCTTTAATGACGGGGGAAGAGTACATCCTATTTACCCGCAATGTCAGTCATTGCAGCCTCACTTAAGATAAGAATCAAGAATTGTTTCTCAAAGATGAAAGGATTATAAACTGCATAGACACAACTTTATCCTGTCGGGAATCATTTACAGCAATGACGTATTGATACTCTCCACGAGAATGAGATGGGAACAGTTGTATGTTGATATTTGTCCTTCACCTCCTCAAAGAGTTCACGCTTTAATTCCATCATTCTTTATCATCTCAGTACTTGTCTATAGTTCTGATTGAGAATTTTGTCGGATCTGCCATTTTGTTTATGTGATGACCGTTACTGATCACAACCGATGTGATTTACATTTGCACACAGAATTAATGTATAATACGATTTTCAGTTCCATCATTCATGGGGCTATCTCGATTGGATTTAAACTCCGGAGAAAGTGCCGGAGATGAATGCTGGTTAGAACTGAAAACAAGGATGAACTCACACATAAAAACAAGTAAACGAAAACTTTGCCAAACAACAAGTGACTGGATAACGATAACAACAACTTAAAAACTAAACAACTAAACAACTAAACAACTAAACAACTAAACAACTAAACAACTAAACAACTAAACAACTAAACAACTAAACAACTAAACAACTAAACAACTAAACAACTAAACAACTAAACAACTAAACAACTAAACAACTAAACAACTAAACAACTAAACAACTAAACAACTAAACAACTAAACAACTAAACAACTAAACAACTAAACAACTAAACAACTAAACAACTAAACAACTAAACAACTAAACAACTAAACAACTAAACAACTAAACAACTAAACAACGGGTGGCAGCGGGTGGCAGCAGCAACAGCAACAGCAACAACAGCAACAGCAACAGCAACAACAGCAACAACAACAACAACAACAACAACAACAACAGCAACAGCAACAGCAACAACAACAACAAGAACAACAACAACAATAGCAACAAGTACAACAGCAACAACAAAACAATTGTTGTACTGCTAAACTTTCGGAAGGCAGAATCTTTTGATATGAAGAAAGATGTGCACGTGTTTGACAACTCTTAGAGAAACACTAAACGGGTGCAATTTATACATCAATCGCAAGGGCACAGAAGAGCCTTATCGAGCATCATCCAAACTCCTCCCTCTAAATCATTCACGTGGGAATGATAGGGAAAAAGTTAACTCTTCACCCTTTGCTTCTTTTCCCTGGTGACGCGTTCCATTATTCCTACCTCGTTACAAAGGGCTAGCGGCTAAACGGACCACCATCAGACCCAGACCCTCATGAACATCAAACGTAGTTCACGAGTGGGTAGGCCCCCACTCGTCTGACAGTTTCTAAAAGACGCTGTCTCGTCACAGTTTCCCTCGACGTTTCGACCCATAGTATCTTTATCGTCAAATATTCTTATTTCTCGTTATCATGTTGTTATGCAGTCATGTACGTCAATACGCATTGGTTGTAATGTGCAGCAGGTATACAGAGTTCTCGCTAACTTCAGCGAGCTGACATACACGAGTATGACCCACTGCCACCTCGGTTCACCGCTCGAAGGCAACCTATTCTCAACACTAAAATATTGCTGTTGCACCAAGCATCTCGCACACACCACGAAGCTTTGATCAAGCAATTCTTTCCGAGTGTTTTCGTTTTAGCCCCTCTTTTTGGGGGGTTCTTTTCCTTTTTCTGTTCTCTTCATCTGATAGGTGTATTTTAATTTTTTTCAGTGGCTTGTTTTTGTTTTAATACAATTTCTCCCACAGGGCAATCTTTATTATGCCCTGCGGGAAAGACAAGTCCAAACCTTACACTTTGTTGGCGGACTCAATGTGAGCCGGACGTAGTTTATTATAATGTGCATGGGATACTTTTGGTAATTACTCCAAAAAATAGCTGACCATAAACATTTACTTGGTAAGAAGCTGTTGATAGTAAAATACATTGTGAGAAACAAATCCCTTTAAAGTATAACGTAGTTTTTGAGAAAGAGGTAATTTCTCCCGAAAATATTTAAATCTGAGAAAGGCTGCAGGCACGCAGCTTTTTTCACGTTATGAAAAACAGGCAGCATTTTCGGATCCTTCTGCGTGGAAATAAACGCTCCATATTTTAACGCATATCTCAGGATGGCCATCATCTTTTGTAAAAAAAAAAGGAGTTTGTTTTATGGTATATATCTACGATTATAGACCTTTATCATGGCGCGGCCATCCTGATTTTCTCCCATTCGGTCCAATGTAACCAAACCGAGGCTGGAAGGGCAAATAGTCTGGTTCCTTTTTGTGCAATGAATATTAGCATCTATTACTGTTATTGGATAAAGGGAACATGGCCAAGATGGTGGCAGCATGATAAAGGTCTATACCCTGCCTTTAAGTCTATCTTTAAATTTGTGAGGGAGAGTGTGAAGAGATTCCTCCTTTATATGCTTCTTAAATTATTTAGTATACGTGTTGCCGTCAATGTCACATTACAAAAGTTCGTTATTAATGAGAGCAGTTTGGTTAATGTGCTGCGACATGCCGGCACCGTCGGCATAATATTGCATCGCGCGGTACGATCATGCATGCAGCGAGCATTAGGAGTCCGGTCTTCTCCTGAAGACAATCAGAGCATACTGATCGAAACGTCGGCTCGCAAGGCATCACACAGTGTTTTACCGGCCCGTTTTAGAGCCAGCGTAACGGGGAGACATTTAACATGGCGATGACGAAAACTCCACTCTTATTAAAGCATTTCAAACATTTTAAAACTAAACATTTCTACTTAATTCCTTCGCAAGTATGACCTGAGTTGTTTACAGCGCTAAAGTACCCCGTCGGTCCCCCATCATATCTCCCCCGCTCTCCAATCCCAAAGGCAAGCCAGTATCTGTCTGCTTCTCGTGCCAATCGCGAACATCTTGAGCGTCTTAACGGTGTATCACTGCGTGTTCCCATGTGAGCCACCCGGACAAGATTTATTAAGTTACTTTGAGGTAGTCCTGTTCGAATCATATCTCGGTTGGAATCTCAATTCTACGTGTACAAATCTACACGGACAGACGATAAGTTGGATTGACGTGCGGGGGGGGGGGGGGGGTGGAAGCATATAATACACATGAATAATACATTTTTCAAATGATATAATCCTTTTTTCCTTCGCTCCTTTGGGTGACTTCGTGCAATGCAAACAAGTATAATCCAGTCAAATACCAGGAGATTTTAGTTTTTCCAGAATTTCTACCTTTTGTTCGGAGCTTGATTGTACTCGTGCATAAGCCTACCCACGTTATGTAAATCTTGCAGATTATAAAAGTTATACAAGAACGACAAAATCTCGTCGATTTTATACTTCATCCCCCCCCCCCAGCGTGACAGCACGCAGGCATCTTTCGGGTACGATTGATTGAACGAATGCATCTGAAACCAGGCGCGGATCAGGGGAGGGGACATGGGGCACGTGGCCCCCTGGTAAAATTTGCATTAAAAACAATAAGAGGAAGAGAAAAAGAGAAGCGAAAAGCAAGGGCTGACCTTCACTTAATCCCATTTCTCTAAAAACTTTTGAATAAAGAATCCTTGATTTTTTAAGCTTCTAGCTCCATGACACTAATGATTAATTTGCTTATTTGGTCTGTGAAAGGGTTTTTTCACCCTAATTTTATTCCTAATTTGGGTGGGCTTGCCTGTTTTTGTTTTTGTTTAGTTTTTTTTGTTTTTTTGTTTTTTAAATCTGTGACACTGTTTCTGTTTTATGTATAGTTTGCCATCTTGTTTGCCATGTTTTATATTTTATGATTAGTTTTTGTAATTTTGTCTTTTTTCCCTCTGTATTAATGAATTTTTAAAACATTTTTTACCTCTTGTAAATGCCACATGATTCAGCCTTGTGCTGCCAATTGGTTTTTATGAAAATGAATGAATGAATAAATTAATATAGTATGGGCTTTTATAAACTTATCAGACTATTGAAACATATTTTTTGCTGATTTTTCTGATGGGAAAAACAAATAAATAAATCAAAATCGGAAATCAGACTAAAGTAGGAAGATTACCATGCCTGACTGTGACTACCGCGAAGCCTGTTCCAAAATTACACAACAGGCCGCTGGTTGTCTTCAATAGATTATTTTCTCCCCTGAAAACCGGAAAACTGTTGACCAGATAGTCCTTCCTGAAAACCACATTCCGATAGGTTTTTGATACATTATAATTGTCATGTTTTCATGTGCGTGACAAAGAGAATTTGATATCGAGATAGCCTCGACGTCAAAATTGTTCAACGATGCCACGCCGACGTTACGAAAAAAACATAAAACAATGTGAGATCTTGGTGATCTTATAACGTATAAAGCCGTACTTGATCTCTCATGTCGCTCGGAATGATGTGCTGAAGTAAACATGGAGTAGAATTTAGGGAAGGGTCGCACTGTGCGCGCTCCCCTTTATTTTCGCCTGGGGAAAAAATAAAATAAAAGGCAAATAAAACAAAAACCTTTTTTTTTAAACTGGGTAAAAATAATGTGTTAACCGCCTCTGCAATGTACTGGATTGCACCACAGAGCATCTGATGTTCAACAAATTTCCAAGGGCCCTAAAACGGGCCACAGACCCCACGTCGCATAGTGTTCGCGTTCACTCGTTTGTCTCGTAGAATGCTGTTTCTAGATAAACGACAACCGTGTTTTCCCCTTTCTTTATGCCACCCGACAACCCCCCCCCCCATAAAAAACAACAACAATAGAATAAAATAAAATATTTACTAAAACAATTGTTAAAAGGCAAATAAAGAAAATGTTTAACTAGGTAAAAAATAATGTAAAATGTTCTAGATTGCACCGGAGAGCAATTAATGTCTTAATTTTTTCCTGATGGGCCCTAAAGCGGGCTCCGGACCACACGCCGCAAAGGCTTTGCGGTTCGCGCTCGCTGGTTCGTCTCGTAGAAATGCCCCTAGGCCCACACACTGTCATTTCATCCCGGCTAGAACGCTGTTTGTACATACACGGCTAAGGGTGTGGCACAATATAATATACCAAAGGTAGTTAACTTGAGCAACCACCCACACCAGTCGTAAAAGGACCGTGTCTCTATGCACCGTTGCCCAGCCCGACAAGGATCACACTTGGTAGGCATAAGTACATAAAACCAATGGTACACTTGGGTCTCGGCACGGAATGGATGTTTTGCTGAACATTAAACGTTTTTAGGTGTGTTCCCGCTTAAAAAAAAATCCTGGATCGGCAATTGAAAACCTTTCACATACTAATATTGGCCTTATCCGCTCTGTCAACAAGTAACTATAAATTTAATCGATGACAACAAGAAAAAATTACTGGCTCAATAATATTCTGCATGAATAAGAAGAGAAAGCCTGCGTCATAGCAATCTGATATTCGGTGTAAAGTAAGAGATTTAACCTTTATCATGGTGCGGACATAAAGTTAAATGTCAACCAAGGGCTTGGAAGGGAGAACATTCGAACTTAGAGCATCGTGATAACATCTGATAAAAGGTTTCAACTGCGTGTGATGAAATACATGTCTATGCCTCAACCTTGTACTTGAATGTAGCCCAAATCTTGTACCTAAATGTAGCCGCAACCTTGAACCTAAATGAAGCCTTAACCCTGTACCTAAAAGAAGCCCCAAACTTGTACCTCAATGAAACCTTGACCCTGTACCTAAATGTAGCCCCAAACTTGTACCTAAATGGAACCCAAACATTGTACCTAAAGGAAGCCTTAACCCTGTACCTAAAAGAAGCCCCAACCTTGTACCTAAATGAAACCTTAACACTGTACCTAAATGTAGCCCCAAACTTGTACCTAAATGAAGCCCATACCTTGTACCTAAATGAAACCTTAACCCTTTACCTAAATGCAGCCCCAACCCTGCACCTAAATGTAGCCCAAACCCTGCACCTAAATGCAACCCCAACCCTGCACCTAAATGCAGCCCAGCCCTGCACCTAAATGCAGCCCAACCCTGCACCTAAATGAAGCCCAACCCTGCACCTAAATGCAGCCCAACCCTGCACCTAAATGCAGCCCATCCCTGTACCTAAACGCAGCCCAACCCTGCACCTAAATGAAGCCCCAACCCTGCACCTAAATGTAGCCCCAACCCTGCACCTAAATGCAACCCCAACCCTGCACCTAAATGCAGCCCCAACCCTGCACCTAAATGCAGCCCAACCCTGCACCTAAATGCAGCCCATCCCTGTACCTAAACGCAGCCCCAACCCTATACCTAAATGCAGTCCACACTAATTTACATTGCTGGTATACACATTTAGCTACACGGTCCGTTCAGCAATCGAAATTGTTCGATATGAGCGGGCACAAAATCTCTGAGAAAACCTTAGCACCTAAAACCTGACCACTTGAGTTGATGAAATTTTCACTGGTGTGTTTGTTGAAACTTATGAGAGGATGCGAATTAATTTGGTCTTCCAAAAATAAAAAAAAATAAAAAAGATGTGTACCTCTAACTACATAAAAACCGCTTACTTTGAGCCGGACTTTTCGCTCCAAGTTCTTTAATAATTATTATACAACACCAGTTTGATCAAGATAACTGATGATGAGATGATTCCCTGAGGCATTCAGCACCCATCATTACTGTTCCGTACAAAAGTAACTACATCTGCATAAATTAATATGAATGAATAACAGGTGCAAATGAAGCTTTGCCTATGCTATACAATACCCTCACAACACAAGACAACTTAGCTCCCATGGGGAACGTGCGGGCCATCGTGATGGATGTATAATGCATAGTGATATATTTTGTTAAACAAAAACTGTGCCAAGTAATATTGATTGATGTTTTAATATCAAAGAACAGAGTCTCAAAAGCGATTCTTTAGGCTCATCCATATTTGATCGGGATCAGGGGAGATCGACGAACAAAAACTATCTCGATACCCTGAAGCTTCCGCGTTTGAATCCTCGCGAGAGATTTCACAAACTTTTATACAATTTTACAAGCGCACAACAAAAAAGCAGAAAAAACATTACATTGACAAAGGGCGCATTTATTCGCCGCACCAGTAATTACTGTTGATCCCCGTTGACAGTGATAATGACATTTAAAAACATTCTGTAACTGACAAGCTGCATACTTCAGTGAAAAGAGCCCCAGTTTAACAGCACCGTTTCAGTCCGACAATGAATAAACTAGATATCGCCTTTTCTTTAAACTCACCAAAGAGCATCGCCATTTTGAATGTGAGGTCGTCTCTCCAAACAGACACGTCTGATTATCATAATGGGCACTGCATGCTTACAAAACCTTTGTACAGGTGGAACCAGACCAAAGATGAAAACCTCGTGAATGAGTCGAATAGAAGTTGAAAGTATTCATTAGTTACCATCAGCAGTCAGCGCACTGGCCATCCAATTATCTTCCTGCGCATTCCCGGGAGGACATTATAACTCGCGTTCAATTCTTGATAATAAAACTAGGCATCTATCTCTGGATTAGAATTTGTGCTAAATTGTGTCAATGATCTGTGCTTGAAGAAGTTTGGCCCAGAAAGAGTTTGATATTTCATGTTAACTTAATTTCACAGAGAACTCAATATTTGACCAACATCTCCGGTCACAGTTGTACCGTGATCTTTGAAGTGCAGACCGTGGGAAAAATATAAGAGGGACGGTGAGCCGTAACATTTCGGTCGTCTCGTCTTCACCCATCGTGACCAACTTTGCAAATTAAAATTCCGATTGCTATCTTCCCGCTTTTTCTAAAATAAGAACTTTTTTTCACCCTGAACGATTTCCAAGTACGGTACGCTGGCAGGGAGGCCCGGCCGTGTACACCACGGCAGGGAGAAACGTCCCAACGGAACCCCACGCGTCCCTTTGACGTACCGCTCCGTTATTTCAGACCCACTCAAGATTCAAGTACAGGAAAACCCACTCCTTGCAGCGAATGGATAATGTATGTATGAGCCTTGGTGGTTATATCACATTGTATAGCAGGTGGCCGTAGGGTGACGAATCGGGTATAGTTGTAGAGGTATTTATCAAGCCCGTTGGGAGTCATTTAGACGCTGGATGTTGTACGTGTAATGATTTCATGATCACCCGACACCAGTTACACGGTGGGCAAAGCAGTAATTCCTATAAAAAAGAACAGCAGAACGAAGGGGTCCGTGCAGATGGCCGTGCAAGGCAGTCTACATTTAGGGGTATCAAACCAAACACTCATCTTTCAGGTGTAGGTTGAACCGCAGATATTCTGAGGCGGTGCAGGGGGGCGTGTACCTAGAGTTAGTTATCCCCCACGCAAAGTAATTTTTGGGGCCCCTTGTTATTGTGCCTTGAATCCTCCTCAGTACAATTACTATACAGTACAAAACAACTTTCCATCATTTTAAGCTTATCATATTTTTCTCCGATATTGTCTCCGATCTTGAATCATTTTAAACTTACGGTCGATTTCCTACAACAACAAAAGTCAAACAGAAGTTTAATCCGTTTTGTATGGGTTAATAATAATAATCAACTTTTTTCTGAACTCTGTGCGACTGTATTATAATCAAGACTCACTGCTGATAAATTGGATATCAAGTCAGAGAATCAGTCATTGATTCACGATGAGTTATACTCCGTCCATAGTTCATTTCTAAATATAACATCCCTTACAGTCAGAATGTGCATTCGGTGAAACAGGAGGACAAAGTTAAAAGAACATCACGTAATTTACGGTTGTTAAACAAATGACCGTAAATTACTGCATAATTAACGTTTTTAAATGCACCGTTGGCAGGACACAACCGTTAACATTTTACACCGCAATAACCGTGTCTTCAAAACTGAAACTACATATTCATGCCCCCTTTTTCTTACGTTACAACCCCCTCCACTTACGCGTCTCACTTGGTATTGAAGGCACTACAGCGGGATAAATTCACTATTCTAGGACCCAATATTGTATAGAGCTGAATAAGCACAGATAGGCCTATCAGCGAAGCGCAGACAATATTGTGCTTACAAGAAGAAAAGGGATATATCATTAATATTGTTTGCAGCTGGTTTCATGCATAGCAGAAAAGTGTCAAACACTATTTTCTGCTCCATGAAATTGGGCCCACGCCTTATAGAATTGAGAGAGAGAGTGTCATCGTGGACAACGACTGAAAGAAAGTAAAACGCACCCAAATATCATGTTGAAAGCAATGATACGACTAATAAGTTAATTTTACCTTCGACGCGAGCGTAATTATTCAGGGGAAAAAATCAGGAGAGATAATCTATACAGAGATAGGTTATACGGTCAGTGGCGGTTCTCAATGATTCTTGAATTCTGAGGCCATGACAATCAACTAAAGTGCTTAGGCACAAAGCTGCGCTTCCGTCTGGCGCATTTTGTAACGAGTAGATCAATCCGTGGTGTCAATGACTCTCACCATACTACACCACTCACAACAGTTTCACATTAATTTGACTCGTTCTCAGGGGAATTTCAACGCCCGTGCGTTAATAATAGAGCTGCGGGGGTCGTGAAGTCCCACTGACAAATAAAGTCCCTATCTTTCTGTGCAATTGTCCGAAAATAACAGCTTTTGCAGATAAACAAAATGAAGGGACAATATACATTAACTGATGGAAATTGCTTTTGTGCTTCCAGAAAGTTAAATAGACAAGCTCGATGCACGGGGAAAGAAAACATAAACGGATGGGGTTATCCCTGGGCATGTTCCCATGGGCACTTAAAGTTTGAATACTCTGGGGAAGTTGATAATTATTGTAAGCCGTTAAGATTCAACGATTCGACCATGTTGACTTCCATCACAATTTCGTGGCCGCTGAGGAATTGAAAGGAGATGCACACACACAGACACACACACACACACACACACACAAGAAAATCTTCTTCTTTTTTTCACTGACAACGACGGAAACAAAGTTTGCATAATAACGATTGGCGATCTCTGTTGCGATTGGGGAATAAAATATCCCGTGGAAATAAATCAAAATTTGTAAATTCCTTATCAATACGTACGGTCAGAAATCTTTCAACCAAGAACCAATGAATACAAGTCGCACTATCCACAATCGCTATAAGAAGAAGATCGAGGGGTCCCACAGCTGAGACATGCGTAAACACGAAAGATACTTCTGAATTCATTCAGATCAAGGCTTTACCCTGGCACCCCCATGAGACCTAAATCCATGAGACCTAAATTCAGTCAGCCTCAAACAGGGATCCAGTTCGTGGGAGGCGGTCACCAGAGGCTCAGGATTATCATATACTTACCGAAGTTTGCAAGCTTTTTGACTTTTAAACCGCATACCGCGCAGGTCCTAAACTCCCCACTACATATTTTTATAATTATACTTTTAAATGAGTAATTTCCTCGGTCACATTATGAAATGCTCTGTTCAGTGCTCTAAATAGACCTTACGCATTGACGACATCACGCTGCCATCTTGGAGGTAAAACGATGATGAAACAATAGAAACGCGCATTTATGTTATGTACACAGGATAGGCCAATTATTAAAAGCAACCTTGTTTTGACCTCCAGCCGAGGGCGCCCTACTCAAATGACGTATTGTGCATAATGTCTTTAAAGTGGGGCTCTAACGAGCTTTTACAAAACAAGTTATTACATTATTGTGACTAAGTAGACATCATAGATAGCGATTTATTTAGCGCTGGAAAATACCGTCCAAAAATACACTCTTTCGAGCGGCCTTTGCAAACGAAAGTCAAAACGGCTCACAGCGCTAATGCTAATAATATGCATATGACCCAAGGTGCTCTAAGGTCGGATCACGGATGGATCAAGAAATAATAAACGCTTGTCTTATCTCAGCAGTTGACGAGCTACAAATCAACGATATTCGTTCAGAGCAGAGACAGTCCTTCAACATTTCAATTCAAGTATAGGCTAATGCTGTCCTTGAAAAAGTAAATAATTATATACACTCAGTTGAAGGACATAATTCGAGAAGGGAATCATTTTAGGGCATGACACATTTGTAATTTTGCCAACTGGTTATAGCAAATCCGCTATTTTTCAGGTAGCCCCGTACGTTATAGTTTTATCTTTCTGTCACGTGTACACATTGTAAGCAACAGGTTGTGATTGACGTCGTAGTGAGGAGTCGTGGGGCCAACCAGTTACATTAGCATAATGAGCTACGCCTTGTTTTTTTTAGCAAGTACAGAAGCATCAAGGCGCGACACCGAAAAGTCATACCCACACTGTGTAGGCCTACTGTATAAGTGCTGCTGGAGATTTGGGCATAGCATACTCGATGGGGCATAGGAATGGCAAAACGCGACTAAACCGCTCCGTCCGGCTGGCGCGCCTTGATCAAGACTATGGTATCACCTTTAGGTCATCAATGCTCCCCAATGCTCAGTACGACTCATATCTTAACTGGCGCACGAAATGCTCCATTGTGATTTTCAAAAGCTTACGAAAATGATTATCAGTATTTGTGCAGATTTAGACAATTTCAAGCAGAAGCTATTTACAGACACGGTGTTTGTACCATTTTTATATCAATTGAGATTGAGAAAACTTGTCTGATCATTCTGAACTTCCCAGTGTTGTATCGATCTCAAATTGGGTATTGCTCATGCATTCAAATAATGATATTCGGCTCACTGCGCTTTAGCAGCACAATTTGCACCCTGCAAGCCCCACCCCGAATCAACTTCGAGGGGATGAACACTCCGTCTTTATCAACACAACTGCAGGTGCGTTAAAATACCAATGAATCGACAGTCAAAGATGCACATAGCGTGAGGACACGCTGAGTATTCCAAGCAAGAAGCCACCCGTAAGAGTTTCTTTGCTCAAATACACCCGGATATGTGCTCAGCTGCCTTACACAGTGCAAGCCACTCTGTGGTTTCCCTCAAGTGAAACAATAATGCGTCTGCGTAAACCAAGCTAGACAAGATCCGAAGACCTCTGTAGTAGGCTACCCTCAGTCCTCAGTAGGCTACCTTCAGTCCTTGGAAGCGACTACCCGATGGTTTAGGCTGTCAGGTTACCACACACTGCGGAAAATGCAATGTACAGTAATCTTTGACAATCAAAATGGCGTCTGAAATCTTGGAGGCGTGTACGGTAGTTAGATTGTAACACTTCATCTAACGAAGCAATTCATACAATAATGTATTCTAAATTTAGATTTGAAGGCTTAGAAAGTAATAATTACAGAGTAATGTTTCTGATCTATCTGATCTACTGTTTCCTATAATATGCATTCTGCAAATCCTAAGATATTTTTTAATAAAATAATCATATGAACATAATAGTATGGTATTGATGCAAAATAATCAGAGATTAAGAGAGCGTCCAAATTTGCAGCTTTGTGGATACGGCTAGATCACTACAAATACCTAACGTTACGTAGTGCAGCCATATAGCAGCTATATAGCCGAATTTTGCATTGAACACATTATTTGGCTATTACTTATAGCTCCATGTGTGACTAACAATGAGCAAGTGTCGGCCGTATCCAGGATTGAAAAAAAATACTAAGTTATGATTAGCTACGAGAACCGGGGACGTCCCCACAAGCTGTTTTGATTAATGTTAGTTGAGGTCAAAGATTAGTTGATGTTGGCAATGCGACTTGAGACTAACCGCGACGTGAAAAAAAAACACATGCCATGGGTACTTAGACTTAGAGTGAAGTTTAATGTTAGATTCTAACAGGCTTTCGATGCCCTACAGAACAATTCATGCATCTCATCCAAAAACCATTACACAGGGGTTAACATTAACACCACAGGCCATCACAAGGTAGTCTTCATTCAAGAAAATTTTAAGTGTCTGACGCATCATTCTGTGTGTCTAACACATAGAGAAGCATTTAGGCCAGTTCACTGAGGTGATTTTGACATAAGAACCGCTGGTAAAATCCTGCCTTATCATGGCGTGTTTCTCATTTTTTCCCCTTCTTTTTTCAAGTTTCCTTTCGAGAAAGCACGTACCCACCATTGGCTGACTGTAGTCACAGCATCATGCTCAAGGCACTGATTTTATCAAATCAAAAACCCCTCACGGAAAGCCACTAACAGATAATCCTCTTCATCAGATTATACTCTCTTTTTTTCATGTGGATATGAAAAAAAGAGGATAGAAATAACTTATTCTCCAAAGAATCCAGCATGAATAAAGTTATGCAAAGCTACAATTTTAGCGTCTGGATGGGGGAAAAACACTTCCAACTTCCAGGCAGGGCCACCAAAGGGCACTGGGTTTTTCCTGAGGAGGTAAGTGAATGAACTCCGTAGCTTGAACAGAGTACAGTTGCCTAACTCTAGAAAAGGTCAGTTTCCAAGATGGCGATCGCTTGGCACAAAAGATAACGTAGCAATGCTGTAATCTCTTAATTTGTTTGCGGGATTCAACGAAAACAAGTGCTGTTCACAACGTCAACGGCAAAAGTACAAGAGTGCAATGCACTGAATTTATGAATTTAGAAATCCATCAAATTTTTCAGCTGACGATGATGAAAAGTACACTAGTGGAAAAGTTGAAGGGGCTAAAGACAATTCACCTCCTCAAGACGTCGGATCATTGCTCCTTCTAACAAGAGAGTCTAACGACCGAGAAAATTAACCTTTAATGCTTGTTTTTACTTCCCCGTCAATTGTATTCATTTATTTGACCATGCTTTAAAATGTCGCTTAAAAGCCAAGGTTTTACATATTCAATTAGATAACAAAAGTCCCCCAGCTAACTTACTTCATTATCAAGGGAACACCATCTTTAGGGCAAACAAAAAATGTGTTATTTTAACTATTGTCGTCAAAACGGTTCTATGTGGGAGTAAAGTTTGAAAAAACACGTTGTATTGAGAGTCTGCTTCATTATAGCTACTTAAGTTGTTCCTTGACCTTTAACAATATAGATAACAGAAAAAAAACACAAAAAAACGCGATTGGATTCCATTGTTCCTTTAGGAAAATTGGTCGGGAGACGTCGTCACAACCGCTCAACAAAACCTACGTCACGGAGAGCACGTTATTACGCACCGTTATGTCCGACATGAATTTTTATGACCGACAAGTTTGAACCATTATGTTCGAACCATTGTCATAATGGGTCGGACATAAAGGTCCGTCGGACAAAATGGGTCAGACGTAATGGTTTGTCGGACGCATAATGGTTTGTCGGACACAATGGGTCGGACATAATGGTCCATATCGTTCATAACGATGCGTAAAAGGCACGTTCAATCCACAGAACATTGCTCAGTGTTGACAAGAAAACTAAGAACAAGAATTTCGTCCAGAACTACCCAATCAAAACCACAACACAATGACATGTGACAAAAACACGTCATGGACTGCACCAACAGATCATAATCAAAGAATCAGCAATTTCCCCTTTAAAACCCATTTGCACTGAATTCCGAACGTCTTCATTTCAAAATGTGTGTAATTTTATCCCTGAATTGAGAGTTGTTCACGTCCCATTAATTGACAGAGAGGCAAGAGTTATAGCCTTAACGAACCCCGAACGATTGAGTTGCTTTCTCATTTTAATTGCCTTCAACTGCAATGAAACGTCGGGTTTCTGGGCTCCAGGCAGTAAAGCTAGACAGTGATGCCCCAAAAAAGAAAACAACATGTCCCTGTAAATGTTCTAAAGCACTAACAAAAAAGGTTGAAAGAAAGAGGGGAAAAAATCCGGACAGGCGAATCAAATAATGAATTCTTATAATCCATGGGCGTCACCACTACCATAGCTTTTGAGCACAGTTTAACTCGCCATTCAGCGTGGTGCCATGTTGATTAGTCGGTCTGTTTCAGCGAACCTTTTATTATTTGTGTTTCAAATAATAATACATCCCCACAGATGGGACTGATATCTTGCCTTGTTCAGTGGGGCACTGATCTTTCTCCATTCTTCTTCAATTTATTATTACTATTATTTTGCACTTGTTTAATTGTATACCCGACAAAGACATCGGAATAGGATCGCCGGGTTGTGCGAGTCAGTTGATTGAATACACACGACGTGAAGACACGAGCTTGGTATCAAGATACCACAACAATGATAACGTACAAAACAGTTCATTTCTGTGGATTTAAGTCCGTGCACACAAACTAATTCTGCTGTTGTCAACAGTAAACAAGTAGATGTATCATCTGCAATCCGAGAGAAATAGCCGACCAATTTATTTTCCTGTTTGTACTAAATCCAAATGTGCACACGTTTCCAAACAAACCATGTGTCCAATGTAAACGGCCTAATTGTTTGAAAAAACAATAGTGAATGAACTATGCCGCGTGAGAGTTTACAACACAGTAAGATGGTGTTATTTAAAGCAACACTTTGCAGTCGTGGCTGACAAAATGGAATGTACACTTTGACTGTATTTTTTTTCACGACGAATTAATTTGATGAATGTGTTATTTATAAGCTCTGTAGTAAAAGAGCAGCTCTAAAGTAAGTTCTATAATAAATAAAAAAAATATATATATATATATATCATTCAAACAAAAATTGGGTACATGGCAAACATTCAAGCGAGTTCGTGTAAGGTCAGTTTTTAGTGCTCGCGTGTTTCTTATTTTCCAACATTCGATAGACAATCAAGAATTCTAGAGTCATTTTAGAAAGAAACTTATTTCAGCGCTGACGTACTGTAATCATGCCAACTCGAAAAAGTTGCCAAGGATGTGGCGAAACACTACCCGGACAATGGTTCTTATGACCATCACAGACATCAATGCTTTCCAACATACAGACACCCGATCGCGCGTACGTACCATGGTAAACTTGAGACCGAGGAGAGAAAAAAACTTGAACGCTCAAAGCAACATGAAGTTAACTAAATTATCCAGTAATTACAGGTGATTAGAACTTGCCAGGGTTATCAGGTCTTTCTTTGCCGGTACCCTGGGAGTCGTAGCTCAAATCGTTTCAGGTATCAGGTTACGGTTGCGCAAGCTCGAAGGTGAATCATCGCGATTGGCTATCCAGCCGGCAATTGTTTCACAAGGCGAGTTAAAAAGAGGGGAACGCAAAATAGTTATACTTTGAAGGCATCACTAGAGATGAAGAAGCAATTCTTAAAACAAACCCTTTACAATGTTCCCCAACTCCAACCAGTGTCGAATTTGCGACTCCCGACTCGCGAAACAATCTGCTCTCCACAGCCGACGTATCCAATTCCCAAACCCCAATTATTTAAAATGAAATACAAATTAAAAAAACCAATAGAAAACTAAGCAATTCTTTCATCCACTTCGGTTAAAATGCGCTGGGGAAAATATCTTGAAACATTCATGAGCGAGAATCAGCAAAATAACCACTTGGTGACGAGGCAGTGTGTGTTCCACTACTTGTGATTGATCTTGACACACAGAGCCTAGGATAAGGTGCGTTAGTCACGTACATTCCAACCGGGAATAGACAACCAACATACACGGCGAAACCCGACTTCTTCGCGTGTGTCTCCTCTCGTGTTACCGACCGGGAACCTGGATATAAAACCCATCCAAGACATGTATAAATAAATATACAAAATAGTTTACTGTATTTCTGTGGTGACTTTGTACTTTACCTTAAAGTGGACCCACAAAGTTTGGAGAGTGGTCGATAATACACGATGTATGCTTGTCTCATTCTGCCTCTAAATTTGTAATGCTGATCAGGTTGAAACTTCATGAACCTTATTCCGTCACAACATGAAGCACCAGAATAAATTATTTAGTGAAATAAGGTTACCAGTCAAAATATCATGGATTGTTTAATGCCCTTGACTGGACCCCTCTTAATCTGTTCAGCAGACATATTGTCTAAGCACCAATTTAAACTATTTACATGTACAGCACAAATCAACTAAGCAAATAAGACACAAAACATGAAACGGAATGAAAAGATCTTTACCGTTACCGTCCTATAAATAAATAAATATATGTGTATAAATATGAAGGATTGGAAATCGGATGCGTAGGCCTACATGTTTAATGCAAATATATTTTAGTAAAATAAATGCATAAACCTTAAACAATACGGGAAGACATCTACTTAACCGTGTATTTTGTTCCGGAGATGTATAGATGGGGCATATCAACCAACTCTCTGAGGAAATGCTGAGGAAATCAGAGTTTCAGTGATCAGTGAACAACAAATAATTAGGGTTTACATTGTAATTGAGGAGTTCAGGAAGGTGAAATTACTTTGATGTTTATGCGCTTTTTCTTTATTTCGAAACACATCGTGGGCGGATTCTTGTGAAGGAAAGGTCCCTGCGTTTTGCTTCACAAAACATTGTCGTTTTTAATTGCGATGAATCATGGAAGTATCAAAGCCAAACTCCCAAGTTTCATGGTTTCAGGGTTTGTTTGTTTGTTTGTTTTTGTTTGTTTGTTTTTGTTTGTTTGTTTGTTTGTATTTGTTTTTTTCCCTCTACAAACTTAAAGAATTTAACATATTGTCCCGTTCATAACTGCCTACCTGTGAGGTGATTATCTTTTGGATCTAACAAGATAGCTTTGTCGGATTTGCCTATCGTACCTGATGTAAATATTCCCTTCCAATCTATGTTGGTTGAATTGATTGAAGTAATAACAGACAGGGATAGAAAGGTATCTGACTGACCGCGCAAACCGTCGTGGGAATGAAATAAGTCAACAGCGAAGTGGTAACAGTCATTTTCAAACATTTCCCTGCGATGCATATCGACTTAGGCTACATCTCAACTATTATGATGAGTTGTTTTTACGTTAGGCCCATAATATGAGCCTCAAAAATGAACCACTGGCACTTACTTTCAAGCGCCCCCTCTTGTGAGCATTTTATGGTTTAGACTACTTGAGGCGGATACGACTCAAGACGTCATGGGCGGCCAATAAAAATAGTTGGTCATGGCGGATTAAAGGCATCAGTTTATTTTGCTTAAAAACCAAAACCGAAACAAAACAAACGAACACAAACAAACACCCCAACAACCCCACAAACAAACAAACAAACAAATAGGCAAACCAGTAACAAAATTTAATATAATTTAACTTTAATTATGTGCAATAGGTTACGCATTTTCTTCTATTTGGCTTATAAGAAATTTCGTCAAAGAAAATCTACAATTGACGGCGCTTCTTTTTTCCAGGGTGTAAGATTTCGTACAAAATTGTTATATTAACCTTAAATTTAACATGTGATGGGTTAATCCATCAAAAGAAAATTCTGCATAATTAAATCTAGCTCTAAAGTTCCTCATTTGGGCATACTTTACGAGTGTGAGAGACGCAACTCGCGTGAGCAACCGGACACCAAAGATTACAGATTTGAAATAAGACTGGTTCCTCATCCTTTCAATTCAATTTGATTCTCATCGTCTCCTTCGGGATAAAGCATTACCAAAAGTGATGATCTGAACAGGACGCCAGACAACTTGACGGTTGACCAACTCATCTCGAGACATCTCGACGGTTGAGACAAGTCGACGGTTGGGACAACTCGACGGCCAAGTTCTAGCTTAAGACGACTCGACAGTTGAACCAGCAGACGGAGAACGGGGTGAGATATCTCTGTATTTGCCGTCGACTTGTCGTGTCTGGGCCCGTCGAGTTGGCGAACCGTCGAGTCGTCTCAACCTTCCAGTTGTTCCAACCATCGAGTTGTCTCAACTGTCGAGTCGGTCAACCGTCCAGTTGTCCAACCAGTCTGTTATTGCATTCACGCACTTAGTACTGTGTCGGTCAAACAGACAGATTTCACAAACGCAGCAGTCAGTAAGTAAAAGTATTCGCTTTGTTATAACGTTTAGGTACCAACGAAACCCCGTTTACGGGTTGTCAGGGATTTTGCGCAAGTCCATAGTGTCCTCATTGCGATTTACTGTAAACAAATAATAATAAACAACTGCAATTCTGTTCGGCTGGTACTGTTATAAACTAGAGTGAGCTTTAAAAGGTTGAATCCTTTGTCTTTTAGAAAAGTTGTTTCTCATTTTTTAATAATAATAATAAAGCGCCCTAATAACAATGCATGCATGCTTTATAGCACGATGAACACAATTAATATAATAAAATGAATAGTTGTGTGTTGTGTTGAATAAACAAATTATAATGTGGAATTATTATGTTGAATGAATAAATTGAAGAAAAAAAATTGCTTTTCAAATGTTTTATAGTTACTGACGTTTATGGAGTAGGAAAGTTAGCGGTATACACGTACTTAACTAACTGCATAGATTGTATCAAAACCAATTTGTAATTGGAAATTTACCAATCTCCGTGAGTTATCATTCTATTTTGCAAAACAAGAATCCTATCAGAAAATAACCAGTTTGTGGGTGACCAATCTATCCTAAAGAATAGTCCACAACAGGCACCATTCTCAATTCTTGCAAAATGCGTGGATTGGTACTCCGTCCGATGCCTGTATTGTACCAAGTATCAGATTTAAAATCTAATTGCATATTTCAGGAAACATTTTTTTTAATAAATTAAGCTCATGGCAAAAACTGACTATAAATACTGGGTTTGAATCGAATGTCTAAAATTCGAAGAACAAAATACTTCGAAAAGACGTCTATTGGGAGTAAAGATAACGTTCCAATAACTACATGCATTCTAATCATTATAGTGTTTCCAAATATAATTTTAGGCTTTTCAAGTATCAGATTTAAAATCTAATTGCATATTTCAGGAAACATTTTTTTTAATAAAGCTCATGGCAAAAACTGACTATAAATACTGGGTTTGAATCGAATGTCTAAAATTCGAAGAACAAAATACTTCGAAAAGACGTCTATTGGGAGTAAGATAACGTTCCAATAACTACATGCATTCTAATCATATAGTGTTTCCAAATATAATTTCAGGCTTTTCAATGATTGCAAATTTAAAGTTGCACTAATACCCGCTATTCTGAAATTAAACGACTCGAAAGTACGCTTTGTTTAAGTATGTCCGTACCCTCGAGCCGGTTTAAAGGCAAAGTATACCTTTGGTTTTTGGAACCGTACATTTGCCTTAATGCTATATAATTGTAGATATATGCCATACAACTAACCTGTGTAAATTTCAGTACAAAAGGTGGCAGCGTTTTTGAGATATCACCAAAAATCTGGAGCGGTTGTGTTCACGCGGAAGAAGTATCCGTCATTGGAATACACATTCTGAGAAGCGTTACGGCCATAACGCTTCTCAGATTCAAATTTTGGTGGGATAAAAAGTGATGTATTTTTCCATAACTGCAGTACTTCGAAGTGAAACGTTTCTCAAAATGCATTATACTATCCAAAGCTGCTGTACTTCTTACCAATTGAGTTATTATTGCCATAAATTTTCAGAGTCATTACCAAACGTATACAGACCCTTTAACCAATACTCTCCACACCTTGTCTGAATCATTGACAATACATATACAAGATTCGCTTTATACTGATTGCAAACGGGAAAGGGTACCGGTAGTTTCCCCATAGGTAAATAAGAAAAACAAACTGCGCTATTTTAACTCCTTCAAGTATGTATGGGCCATGTCCGAATTCATGGTTTGGGTAGTGGCCAACGGCCATTAGCCGTAGCCGAAATCACTTTATTCACACGTGGCAATCTCTATGATATTTGAAAACAGGTTCTTCAATAAATTAATCGACATCTTGTACTCTGAACCCCATTTTGTCAAACTGTTGATATAGGCAAAATAAGCGTCTGCTTTTAGTTTAATGCACTTTGCATGTGTTCTGAACGATTTACTTAGGGTTGCGCTCTTCTTTTTGTAAGAACTGTTTACCCTGGGCCCAATCAATGGTATTGATTTTACTCCCAGTACGAAACAAAATAGCTACGGGTGTTTATCACTTTTGGTTATATGGGGTTAATGAAAGCAAAGGGGACATAAAGTAGCTATGTTTTTCAGACAGTCCGATGGTTCTCTTTTTCTCTGGGCCAGTGGCAGGTTCAAGAGTGAGTGTTGGGTTGATCGTGGGTCTTGGGAACAAGGAATTCGCGTCTTTTCTTGCAGCAGCTATTTTGAATGAATTCAGTGTAAGTTGTTACTGTATGCCGATAGCATTATCCCGATCCCATCATCTACCCCAGCATCTCATTTGAGATTTACAATCACCGTCTGCTACTACAAATGAAAAAATACATTGTCTCTAAAAAAGAGTTTATATTTTTCGAGCTAGAACTTGTCTTTGGTAGGACAGGTTTTAAACCTTGGCTTTTTGTTATAAAAACAAAAAGAGTCTTTTAAAACTTACCACGTTAATGGTATTCTTAGTTTTCTATTTTTCATACAAAAGAAAAGCACATATGTTTTGGGGAATTTTAGCGCATGTTACCAACTATAGCTTTATGAAACACGGCTATAGGACTATTTGTGAACTAAGATTTAACTGTCATACAAAGTTAATGAGTTCAAAATAAATCCAAGAAAATATGTTTCCTCCAACACTGTTCCTCGATTCGAAAGTCACAACATGCAATTCGGGTTCCTTCTTTTGGAAGTCAACAAATTGATTTTTGAGTTTAACTAGCACTGTGCAAATTTATCCGGATCAAGCAGTATGTTTCTGTGTTGACCATCAATCTCCCCTAGAGACGGGCCGTCTAAACAGTCTTTACATCCCCAGTAAGATTTGACAAAGAAGATTACCTTCTGTTTGCTTAACGGTGAAGGGGGGACATCCAGGTAATTGTGTTTGTCCATTAGTAAAACCACGTAGAGCGCGTATACACGAAGAGGACGTTAAGACCGTACTAAAAGTGACAGCAGATTCTTGCAAGGAAAAAAAAAACACGGCAGCAACTCTCATGAGCTAGCTGAAGGGAGCAGGGCAAATCCTCTATTGGGTTAGATTGATCACACTCACAAGACGTCTCATCCGGGTCTAAGTTTTGTAAACTATGTAGGCCTGGGAATGACCATGAAGTCATGTCACTCGACATGCATTATTTTGTTGTGATACCTGCACAAAATGTTGGGGATACTAGTGTAGTCGGTGCAAGTGAAAACAAAGGGGACAGAGACCCTACATTCCTACCAGTTATTATGTTCAGACTGCCCAAGTTACTGTCATTTATTTATTCATTTATTTTTATGAGAACCCATTATGTCAATAATACTATATGTAAATTGAATTGCAGAAATGTCCTTCAGTCGGAAAGAATAAGAGTATAAAAGTGTGTTACACCAGGCCAAGCAACTGAACCGCCTCCACGAATTGAGAACGTCCTACAGTCGTGGCTGAAATCAATCTTGATCATTTCAACACAGGCCGGCCAACATTATCTCCAGTGCAAATGGACCCGTTTAATTGGGACAGAAGGACGTACAGGACAATATAATATAGCTACCGGTATTTAAACGGACAGATAATAATGGCACTCGAATGTTCCTATATAGTGTTATCAAAAAGTTTCAAATTTCATAGTGGTATTTGTCTCTTGCAGGTGTTTTTGGTTTAACCACACAACTCAACTTAACTATACAGCGGCCAACTAAGCTTGCTATTAGGGTAGTTACAGATTGCCTTCAGTGTTGAAGCATTTTGTCCAAATGGTGAGAAAAGCCCAGACAGCTGGTTTACCAAAATGGCATTTAAAAATATATACAAAAAACCTCCCTCGAAGATATCTCTGGAAAAAAAATATATCAGTTTTGTCCACTGATGTCCAGTATGTAACTCAGAGACGCCCCCAAGCGTCATTTTGGATCAAATAACCGGATAATGCAAGCAATTTCTCCCACGTTCAAATGTGCATCTTCATAAATATCTTACAGCTCCCCTTCGTATTAGGTTTCGAGGAAAGTTATTACCCTGCAGATCTAATTGCAGACTTGCAAAGCATGTGAAAGGTCATCTTCTCGTCGATATATTGTTTGCATGGCTTGGGTACCTTGTTAAACACACCATCTGCGGAACACGAAATGATATATTACGAACAATAGGGAAGGAGGACACGAAGGGTAGGGTCAATCTATCGGGGAGGGGGTTATTAAAAACATGTTGTCTCCTCCCCTAAGGAATCTAGCATGTCTTCATTTATTTCATTTAATAATTCTGGTTGTGAAGCCAACTTGGGTTCTCAGAAAAGCGAACTTAATCAACTTAACCACGAAACTAAGAACCTCATGGAGAGAAGACGAGGAAGTTCCAGTTTTAGGCGTGGGAGGAAAACCCCAGAGATTTATTCAATGGCAAACAGACGCGATCAGGTAGGGACTGGAAACCCAATCCACATTATAGTGTCCCGGCAGGATTCGAACCTGGTTCCTATAGAGGTGGAAGGCAAGGAAAGGTACCACCACGCCCAGCCGACCCCAGTCGATAGATTGGCACATCTCATCATCCTCTTTTAGAATGCCAATGGTTACTTTGTGTTGTTTTGTATCTTGTTTTCCTTTCCGTCTCAACTCGAAGCACACTGTACTTAAGGAAAAACGAGTTGCTGTAATAATTCCAAAATTGCAGAAAAAAACAAGTTTGTGTATTAATCAGTTAGTTCAATATACCACAGCCAGCACGCACGCGTAGCGTATTTGTAATTCCCGCTGTGTTGGTGTAAGTAAGGTTTCTACAATTGTTATTTCATGCTTTTTACTTTTATTTAAATATTTCTGATTACGAAACCAAGGGATCCTCAAAACGAGTAGCACTGTGATCCGAAGGCCATAAGAAAACTGTGTGAAGACAGTGATAAAGAAACGCTTAGTTTTAGATGTAGGAGAAAAACACAATAGGGGAAACCCACGTTAGGTATGGGACTGAAAACCCAATCCACATGTGATGCTCCGATCCGTGGAAAGATTCGAACCGGGATCCACAGAGGTGGACGGCAGGGCAAGATACCACTAAACCAACCTGAATTACCTTTCTTAAATAGGTGGTGGGTTGAAAAGCAAAATTTAAAAAAATGTCCATACCAAAATAACATAAAAAATGCGGACATTTAGAAAAAGAATAAAAATCTGTCCTTAACATAGCACATATACTAGTAGCTAGATCAAGGTGCTTTACAACATTATTATTAAAACCTGTTCATCAGGCATACTTAGACCATACCTAAAAATGTTCTCCCTAAGGGGCATACCACCCCAAGCTGCATATATTAGCGCTAATGGGTTAATTCAACACAACACTACGGTATCGCACAGCCCTTGCAGGCTCCCATATACACCTGGGTAAGAGAAGCAACTATGGTTCAGTGCAGCTAATAAGCTAATTGTGGGCCATGCCGATATTTTAGCGGAAAGTGACACATTAACATATAAATAAGGCGTATACGCTAATACGATATGGTAATTAAGCATACAGCATGCAGCTTCTGGCATAAGGTTGACACGGTACATTATAGAACACAGCATAGGAGAGTGTTTCCGGTTTTAACACCGGTTATGACACCCATTATTGTCTACACCGGTGACCTCTTACTGCTAAGCATGAATTTCAATGCTTAGAAAATATGTGTATCAGCAGTTTTCCGAAGTTAGGTCACGTGGTTGATACGAAGTGGTTGATACGAGGTGGTAACAGGTACATTCTAAAGGCCAGTCGACGTATCTTCTGCACACAACTTATTTTTGCCAACTCTGATGTTCTGGCATATCAATTTCATGACGGCTCTCTTCTAGGAATATTTCCCAAAATAGGTGTCGAATGAGGTTCCGAAGACGGACAACGTATTGTCCAAGAGTCTCACAAAACACAACCGTTACACAAGACTGATTGTCACTACTTAGACCAAAACCAATCTCGCCCGATGAGTTCACCCGGGGCATGAGGAATTCTCACCCATTCAAGTCGAAGGCAGCTTGACGCCGACGCACCCAACATACGTAGGTATAGACGAGAGCTCTGGCATGCTGGAAGTACCTGCTGCGTGGAATCATAGCAATTTGTCCATTCATTAAAAAATGATATCAATTAATTAAGACTGTCCACACAGTGACAAGGCCTCGAGGATGCCTACATCGTTTAACGTCACCCTCCAAGACAGTTATAGATTAAAAGATATCACAGTGAGTTGCTGACCCGTCAGCTGTCTGCCTGAAATTGTGGCTGCAGGACGGTTGATAAAGAGGGCTCTCGCCCAAGGATACAAAAGTGCGCATTAAGAATGCCATTGATGAAAAGATAAGGTTTTTTACAATTCCTACAGAAACTGATATCGAGATGGAGTTTCTGTGATGTTTGCGAAGATTGTAAAAGAGAAAGGTTGATGGAAAATCAACCATCATTTCGATTTAATTTTATCCTAAACTAAACAAAATACATTTACTTTTGCATGTATTTCTTAGGGTTGTTTTTGCTTCTGAAACAACAGTGTTCCTCCTTTGATGCAGGAAAGACATATTCGTGCAAACACTCTTTGGGAATGTCATCATTTTTCCTCCAAGAAATGTTGCCGACGAAATTGATTTGATTCCGAAGAGTTAGCGCTTTCGTTTGTCTACTTGCAAAAGCATATATGCTCACGCCTTTACTCACTACCGAGTTACGATACGCTGGACGCCTTCTATTTGTGTTTTCTAATAAACTAATTACGACGAATTATGTTTGTCCCTACGTGCTTGTCATAATGCTTGCAAAAGCACTTTTTTCCTCTCTTTTTGCCAAACACAAGCAGAAACTAGAGCGTACACCGTATCTACCTTTTCTCCATTCTGGACGACGTGTTGAATTACATTCATCAATAGTTCACGACCGGAGGACTTTATTGTCGGTTTGAAGGTGTCAAATTCTGCCGACAAGTCACATTTCTCACCTTGTGTCTAGGCCTACCTGTTAAAGCGAAATGTCTCTTGTCGAGAAAACTCAAAGTGAAATGTATTTATTTATTACTGACAAAGAGGGATGCATACATCATTGGTATTTGTAGAAGTCTATTCATTTCCATCCTTTAATTTTTCAGTCAACACAATAATATAAAACCAACGTGTGAACACTTTATCAGATTTTGTGGTCACGTACATGCGACTTAACGGGAAACGATCCGAGTGAGTCTTATCTCAACGATTATCAATTATGTATGTTATAGCCCCAGCTCAGCGTTCGTAAGAAAGTAAAACATAAATGTTCACAGATTTACATATACTTAGCATAAAGATAATGATGGTAGAAAATTTTCCTCAAATTTATTTCTGCCTGGAGTGATATCGTTTTTTGAATAATAAATGAAATAAGATCCAAGAATTAATTTTCGTCTCATGAGAACAGAAATAATGAATGCATTTTTACCGTTTTCTCGCAAATGAAACAATGAAATGAGCTGAGATTTTTAAAAGGTTGGTTTGATTACATATCTTGGTTTTTGCAAAGAATGGAAGCATTGATTACAGACACTTTACCAATGTTGACACAGATTAATCAAATCTGTAACGATGGGCAAGAAATATTTCAATGATCGAAATTAGCCAGTTTTAAGTTTATTCCTACAGTTAAAAATATTCATTAAAATTTGCAACTGATATTAACTGACCTATAGTGAAACGCTACTTTATTTGCCTACTGGGTGCCAAAAATATTTGTCCCTAAACACTTGGTTTTTTGTTTAACACTTTGCCGAATCAAAGTAAGCACATACAAACGACCGAAATACTTCGACAAACATGCTTTTTGGCGTTTTGTCGAAAACATCCACCTACAAATATGTCGAAACGGCATCGACGAAACTATGGTAAAGTTTTAAGGGGGCACAAGGCAGTGCATCAAGGGTGTGTGTGGAGGGGGGGGGGGGGGTAATGGCACTTCTGGCCATTTAAACTGAAGTATCCGTTTGTATTTCTCATAAACAAGCCCCTTCTTCAGTGCTCTTGGCCTGCCGTTTATAAGATAATCTGACGTGGAGGGAAAAACAAATACACTGTCTGCGTGTATTTTTTTTTTTCTATTTATAAAAAAAATAGAAAAAAAAATTAAACATCGAAATTAGTAACAAAAACTCTTATAAAATGTAACATTTATTTCCGGTAATTTTTAATCTTAAAAAGTCCGGATTTTAAAAGGGGGCACAAGGGGGCACAAACATCAACTGGAGGGGGCACGTGCCCTCCCCCTTCTTCGTTAAGCCACCGCGAAACGGTTATTGGGTTGGTTGTAAGGTGTGTTTACTGAAGACTTTGGGATAGGAATGGAATGTATTCCTCCCAGAAACACAAACAACATTGCGTCTTTACTCTCTGAAGGATAAAATATGACGGTATGTGAAGTTGAATAACAGCCGTTCGTGTTGTCTATCTCACAGCAACACGCGAGAGTAGTTTTAGTTACACCGATTACTTCCCCCATCAATACGTAATTCCATCGGCTTTTGAACACTCGGTGTTCACTTTTTGCGTTTCTGGTCAACTCGTGTTTCGTTTATTTGTGAGGAACATGATGCGTGCGCTCTCAATGAAACATGGGCTTCACCGGAATTAATTTCATTAAATGTTTTTCTTTTCTTTCTCCAAGATATTTATATTTGCACACCTCCTGTCTCAAGTTACAAATTATTGAATGCTTCCCCGTAGATTATTTTCGATGTTTGAAATCATTTCTTTTATAATTATTTTATGAATTTGTTTGTTTTGTTTCGGGGTCCCCCCCCCAAAAAAAAAAAAAAAAAAAAAAAAAAAAAAAGAGATATTCATGTTGGTACACAACAATACCTCCTGTCTATAGTGTACAAATTATGGAATTTTTCCCTGTACAAAAAATAAATTTCTTTTATATTTCAGTAGCAAAGAAAAGTTCGAAAAACCCGATTTTGTACTGTGACCTATGGGCTCCTACAGTGGGTTAAGATGACAATCTTTAGTTAAAGATGCTAGGTCCGACTTTTTGCCAATTTGACCCGAAATTTTGTGGGGGGTTGTCTTGAACTACTTCATGTGGTATATTTATACATAATTGAGTAATCTATTTTACTGTCCTGTTTTAGAGCTTAAATCATCTTAAGACAATAAATTTTTCATTGTTATCTAATTAGTGGACAATAAATAAATGAGTAGAATTGCATTGAAACAGTTTATATTTAAATTTTAAATAGCTATTTTCATAGACTTGGGAAAATTGCAAGCTTTCTTCTTTGAGGCATTGAACAAAAAAAAACAACCAGCCAATGACTGGTGGTAGTTAATTAAAAATTAAACATTAATTTATGTCCGGATCCTGACATTAATTCACGTCCATTGGGCATGTTACATGTACTTTGTGCTTTGTCCGTAGCATATGCGAACGTTTTTGTATGTTTTTCGTTTTGAAACAGCATCATCTGTCAGAGAAATACAAAACCAAAAATCGGGCCAGGCAACTTGTATTCCCTTGGCAACAACTTTTTAAATTGGAGGAACTAGAATTAGACCATATTATTTGAACTTAAACAAGTTAAAATAGCATATGCGAAAGTTTTTGTATGTTTTTCGTTTTGAAACAGCATCATCTGTCAGAGAAATACAAAACCAAAAATCGGGCCAGGCAACTTGTATTCCCTTGGCAACAACTTTTTAAATTGGAGGAACTAGAATTAGACCATATTATTTGAACTTAAACAAGTTAAAATAGCATATGCGAAAGTTTTTGTATGTTTTTCGTTTTGAAACAGCATCATCTGTCAGAGAAATACAAAACCAAAAATCGGGCCAGGCAACTTGTATTCCCTTGGCAACAACTTTTTAAATTGGAGGAACTAGAATTAGACCATATTATTTGAACTTAAACAAGTTAAAATACGTAGCAAACATTGTTCATCCGTAATTTCTTACATTTTTTAAGGTAGTATCGATTCATTAAATGACATTTTATGGAAAGTATTCAAGAAGGTCCAATCTCATTCCTAAATAAATATCAAATCGTTGGTAAACAAAGACATGGTGGGGGCCTTCTTGGAAGACGATGTTATTATCCTTCGCGAGCGAACCAACACCGAGCGTCCGTTGTCAAGACACGGTGTTCTCAACGCTTTGAGTAAACACGTCGTCCTGTTCACAATTAAGACCGTAGTAGTACACCAAAGAAGAGATAATCCACCGAGGGATTAAAAACATGTTTCCGTATGGATTCCTCTTCATTATAAACATCCGAAAGTGAAAAAAAACTT
The DNA here is from genome assembly GCA_911728455.2 of Marthasterias glacialis. Taxonomy (NCBI): domain Eukaryota; kingdom Metazoa; phylum Echinodermata; class Asteroidea; order Forcipulatida; family Asteriidae; genus Marthasterias; species Marthasterias glacialis. The sequence goes on along the minus strand of OU452219.1, from coordinate 19,625,806 downwards.
TAAAATTTCAAACAGAGCTTTGAAATTGAAAACGTACGGTGACATAGCTTTGCAAAATTACGGTCTGCGGCTGACAAAATTCTGGGGAAATTCACTGGATGGATTGTCAACAATGATTGAAATGCATTGCTCGACAGTAGCATTTCCCTCGAGTTCCATGAGATGTGGAATTCTGAGCAAATTTGTTTCGGGGTCAGGCCCGTAGTTGCTTGTACTTATACCGTTAAGTGTGAACACAAGCCTCTCACACACCCCAGACTCATCCAATAAATAAGCAGGTTTCTGTTTTGATAGATGTAGAAAAACGTGGACTGTTTCTATAAGGACCATGACGTGGGGAGGGGGGGGGGACGACGAAAGACCTTCGTGGGATTTATCTTTGCACAGCAACATCGGCTGCATCACAAGAGTGACTGATCAGAGGCCGAGATGAATCCTTTGCGACACAAAAGCATACGAAAAGCCAACAGTAAAGCATTGTACATGTAATGTCATTGAGTGGACAATGTCTGCTTAACACTACAGCGTCTACAGGGATGTGTACATTTTGTAGAAGTTTATATTGATCCCTGTTGACGAGTCTTGGATTATCCAGCTGGCCAGGTATATCCATATTGATAAACCAACCGGAGTGAGTTCTCGGTATCTACCTCGTTTTTGACCGCAGTAGTCCCATGCTAATAATCCATCGTCGACCCTGATACATTATTCATAAAACTGTCCTAATCATCACTGCAACAGACCTATCCATTAAGCCCCGCCCCCTGGCGTGTCGACCAATCACAGCCTTGGCTACGCCACCGAAAGTCCCACAAAAGTACGACACAATAAAATCCTATTGGAAAATATAAGCATGCGCGTGAGTATAACGCGCGCGTTCATGTCTACTTCTCAGTGTGGCGTTGAAGAGACGCACATTGTTCTGCGCACGTGTACAGTGGTGATAGCCAATGCTGTGATTGGTCAATATGTTTAGGGGCGGGGCTTAATGAATCGGTCTACTGACCATGCACAAAAAGAACTAACTTCAAGCTTCCCCTGAAATCATAGTCAAAAGAGTATAGAATGAGAAGTAATAAAACTCCCGGGTCAGACTTGACTCGGATTCTGGGTCGGTCCCAGGGTGCCTGATCAATTTCTAAGTCAGGCTGACCCGGAAACTGGTTAAATATTTGGATTTTGACTCGTCAGTTTGACACAGTTTTGGGTCATACTGACCCAAAAATGGGTCAGGCCCTCTGACCCGGGAATTTTTAGAGTGATTTCGTCTTATGCAAGGCCCCACAGCGCTTTACAAAAAAACTAAAAATTATTTCAAACATAAATCTAGCAGTGTGCAGACTAAAAAATTAAAATAAATCAAAAATAAACTTACAAGTTTTCAAATTAAAATTACAGTTAAAAAATCCACAGAAAAATAAATAAATCATAAGAGGGAAGAGGTTACCACCACATTCACCCTCACTCAAGGTACCCATTTTCGGTGACATAGAATAAAAAAAGTCTGTCAGTAGAAATAATGCTCGAACAGATGTTTCAAGGAAATGTCTTAAAAATGAGGAGTGGGGAGGCTGCGCATAGGGCTGTGGCAAACTGTTTTAAAAGAAACGTTTCTTTGTAAATCTTATGAGTCATTGATTTTCTGCGGAGTTGACTAAAATTGTGTTGATTTTTGTTAACGTTTACTTTACATGTTGTTTATAAATTTGTAAACAGTTTGTTTATGTGTTTATTATAATTAATCGTTAAAAGTTCCTTAAACTTAGAGAATGTACAGTAACTATTATTTGACGCCTGTAAACTTCACTGAAGAAAAAGTACCACAGCACGACAGTCCTTTCGGAAAATCTAATTTACTCAGTTCTGAAATGACAGCGTGTCAGACAGAAACCACCTACAAATAACATTCGTTAATGCATTGTCAAATAATAACCAAAAACAAATCAAGTTTTCTGAAACACAAAAAGGTCGGCATCAGTCAACCCATGGTTAAGGCTTTACAAGTGAGGATACTCCGGGATAGGTAAAGGTTATTTGATTTGGTATTTGAGATTAATTTTTTGTGCAAGGCTTGCTGAAAGTTCCGTTCGCGACGATCCGTATTGATTTTCCCCTAGTAATTGCAGTGCTTTCACTTCACTCTGATTGCCTGAGTTCCATTTGACAGTTTACTGTGACTCTCTAAAGAAAAAGAAGAAAAAAACTTGAACTTCCTGACGTGTATTTTTCAATGTACTTAAAGTCTTGTAACCCATTTTGTCCATTGATGTCAAATTTGCATAACGGTCAAAGTGTTTTGAGCTCACCGACTCCGCAATATAAATGAATGTTTTATCGACATTAAAAAAACATTTCTAATTTTTTTCAAACTGTACATTTTTGTTGTTTTAACAGACCCTTATCATGCTGCCGCCATATTTTAGTCTTGCTCCTAGTGTGAAAAATAACATTACCGAATACTGATTCTCATTCTACTGGAGACTGTTTTGCCCTTCCAGTCTCGGTGTGGTTCACATTGGTTTGAATTGTAGGGAAAACAAAATGGCGGTACAATGACAAAGGTTCATAAAGGTTATCGTACGTACACTTTAAAAAAGCATTAGTCAGATTGACTAGAAACCAGTTAGATTTGGGTAATAAATAAAGGTCAGCTGGGTGAGACTGAGAATCAGTCAGTATGACTAGTTTTTTTCTAGTCAGGGTTATTTAAATAACTAAAATTGGAGGCAAACCCAATTACTTTTTCGAGTTGGTATGACTAAATCCGCTTTTTATTTTGTTAATTTTCGTATGCTTAACTAATTTCCTAGTCAGTTTTCAACAACTAGGAAAACCAGTCAATGTTTTGACTATAGGTCGTTATAAGTGTATCAAAGCTATTTAATACACATATTAAACCAGTATTGATATTTGATACAAACACTGTATTATATTCATCACGGGAAGTTGTATAAGATGCGCTTAAAGTAAGTCATTATTTTTTGGAATGCTAAATTAATTCCCTGCAGTTTTCAATAAACACAACTTTCAACCAATCCGTGGTGGTCACCTTTTCGGCGGTCACGTTTTAATGAAAACAACAACAACGGTTTTTTTTGTCAGGGATCTTGTGCTCCTTGGTGTTGAGCTTGTTTCAATCACGACAATGGAAATGAGCAACGGTGGTCGGGGTGCTTCAAATGCTATTTCCTCGCCTTTGACAGTGTTTCATACGGAATTATTTATTTGAGGGATTTGCACCCTGGAATGAACTTTATAGTCGGTGAGCTTTCAGATTAAAACTGACAAATTTTCAAAGAAATTTAACCAGTCCCAGTGCATTGCCTTTAACGATCCCAAGTTTGGTTCATTTTTAATTTTATATATTATTAGCGTTAGTGAAGAAGGCATCGCATTTTTTCATTATTCAGAGAGACTGATATGCGTGACGAGTGGATTCTGTCAATATTATTTGTGTTCATAACGCATCTCATCCATTAAATATCAAGATCTAATGAACGGGTCTTTGATGTATACGGTTTGAGGCATGGCATTGTGGCTCGCAGAACATTGCGGGGACAGTGGGCGGGGTAACTGGGAATAGATACCAATACTACTAAAAGCAAATCGCAATTAAGCTCGTAAAAACCTGACCCTCTGATGTTGTATTATACTTGAAACTGCTCTGTGCTCTATGACATCACTCAGTGCATTATTGAACCATGAAAGTCTTTTCGAAACCCTGGATTCGGCTTGGGCTGTGCCGCTTTTGGTGCGAAGTTCAAACAGGTGGACGGAGCCTAAACCGGAGCCCATAGCCGAAACCTTGACTTCGAAAGGGCTATACACTGCAAAAACTGGGGTATTAAATTGATTCTCTTGGTATCTATATGTGACAACACCGACACGGTGTTAATAGTTGACCAACAATAAAGCAATGGGTATAGCTAACACCATGTCGGTGTTGTCACGATACTAACAGAATCAACAAACATCCCCGTTTTTGCAGTGTAGAATATGGCTTTAAAGGGACATCGCTGATTGACGCCAATATTGGCGTCAATATTCACGTTTTCTACCCCACGTCGCAAATATTGACGCCAATTACATTTTCCGTGAATAGTGGCGTAAATATTTGCGAGTTTGGGCCAAGTCGTGAATATTGGCGTCAATATTTGCGACTTGGGGTACAAATCGTGAATATTGACGCCAATATTGGCGTCAATATATTATGTGTGATGTCCCTTTAAAGCCACCATAGTGTAGCCTCGCACATTACATCTACATCACGTCTCAGTGCATGAGCAATACAAGTAGGCCTTTATTAAACTTATCAAACATGAAACCATTCAACTGGTATAATAACAAAGTCTGTCCTTATCCTCCATCAGGGACAAGGAGCGGGGATCAGTCTAAACTCAGCAAAGAATGATGAACAATCGAAATGTCATGCGATCGCATATTTTCTGGTACAGGCAGCTCTATTCGGCTCACCAGGGCTTCTTCAACCAGGGGTTTCAAATCCACCGTGTTGGATTTAGAAACAGAATGATTTCAAACAATGAAAAGCACCAAAGTATTATAGACCGTTCGGACGTGGACTCCCAAGCATCTCTTATTTGGGTTATTTAAAAAAAAATCATGTAAAAATCATGTTGGAATGAATTTGTTGACGGTGCTATCGTTATGCATGCGGTATTCATAATGTTTCGGCGCCAGCTTTGTTACTGGCTGCCAAGCATTGAACAAGTTTCTTACCGCGAAAACAGAATTGTCTCAACTACTATGAGATGATGAAACGGATGAACTTGTCAAAGGTGCATGGAACTTGTATACTAAACGAATAAAACATTCCTATATTAGAGGTTTTCCGGTCAATTTTAGCAAAAATTCATTAAGTTTCATTGACATGAACTCAAATTCACGCATGTTTCCCTAATTCATTCAAACAAGGGTTTTGCTTTAGCTACCGTTGCATTCCATTTCGTTTTCGTGCACACGTGATTTCATTCTACTCTTTCAGGTTCGTTTAATAGCCATTTCATTTCACTCATAGACATTCAAGACTACATCTTCACCATTCTTAAGTTGAATTTCTACAACCAACTCTGATGGAATTAAATGGTCGACCAAACCTCTTGCTGTTTGACTGTTGAATGCTGATGCAATGGAGCATTCATTTTTCAAACGAAATCGATTAAGCTGGGTGATGGGCCAAATTTACGTTAAAATTGGACGGGAAAACCCATAGTAAATCAAGACTGCTTGGCGTCCTATTATAATACATACAGCTTTGGTTTAGGCCTAATAGCAGGGACAAGAATTTATTATTTTTAACCAAAACAGTTAACCGTTGATATAACGTTTTCGGTATTTTCAAATTTTTTTTGACAGCAAGAAAATAAGACCAACACATGTCGGTTGATTGAATCAGCCGATATGTTTTGGTCTCATTTTCTTGCTTTCAATGAATTTGAAAAGTAAATATCAAATCTTTACAAGTCATTTTCGTTGAAACGTGATCCCCTATTCATTATACATGACCCTCTTCAGATTTCAGCCACAAGGCAAGTCCTAGCTTTGAAAAAACTAGACGGATCTAAATTGGAAAGAATTTGCTCTCTCCTTAGATGTCGTTCTGCCTCCCTAACAGTACAAAATGATTAATCTCCGACATCCAGCGGTCATTTAACAAATAAAAAGGATGAAATATTGATACAGGCCCTAAAGATGACACCGTGTCCGCACTTACATCCCATAGGCACGAAACTTAAAGGTAAAATATAGGATTAGTAAAGCTGATAGAGCAGTGTTCTTACTTTGTGTGAATCGATTTATACACGAGCAAAAAAACCTTTTGACAAATTTGGGCTCAATACGGTGTCCGAGTCAGGAGAAAATAGTGAAAAACCGTGCACACTTTTCAGCATGGAAACACATTGTCCCTAATTTCGATTGTTACAACCGACATTAAAATCGTTTTTTTTTTAAATTCTGTTTGCTCGACTTTGACAGTATTTCAGACAGAACTGTTTTTTGGAAGATTGGTACTGGTATGAGCTTTACAATCAGTAAGCTTTCAGACTGATACTAATAAACATTGTTGTTGATGAATACAATCTTTTAGGCAACTAACTTTAACCCCTTTTCTGTAAAAAAAAAAAAGAGACTGATGATTTTAAAGACAAAAATACAACCACAATACGGTTGAATCGCTTGTGTAATTCATGAAACTTTTCATTTTTACTCAAGAGAAAAAAACACTAGCCCGTTCATCTTCCATTCTTTGCTCTGTTTTCTCCTATCAGATGGGATATTCAAACAACCAAACAAAACGAATTCTCGAGTGTCGTTTCAAACATTCATCCACAACCAATTTGCTTGAAGTGTCAGTGTTACTACAGCCACATCAAAAGCCATCTTTTGTGACAAGATATAGGACATCCCATCCTCTCCAAATTATTTACATCTTAAAGTGCTTCCTCTTTATGCATTTTTCCCCCCTGATCGTTCGAGTGTCAAAAATGTGCCCGGTAACCGAAGCGATATGCAAGTGGATTCTTTCAACGGTCGGGGGGTAACAATTCCGTTGAAAAATTCATTGCCTTTATGGAGTTATAGACAGGGCGATGATTAGGCCTATGTAGAAAGAAGACGGGGAAAAAATCGTGACATTGGTCCCTGGGAATAGAATATCTCAAGCAAATTGGTGGGATGTCGTCTCCTCGAATAAAGAAATAATCACCGGCAATATGTCACAATGGTCGTCTAGCGTATAGCGCACCTGAAGCTGATAAAAGTAACAGCTTTAGTGAATGCAAAGACCTGGCATTTCTTCGAAATGTTGCTTAACTTGAGTGAGACTTTTACGGTTTTTTTATGTAGTTGTTTGGTAAAGCCAACATAAATATAAATCAGAGTAATTGAGATTATAGAGCAAAATGCAGTACACAAGTGGTAAATGATTACTGGTCTTGATAAGACATTCAGGTTGGCTCATTGGTTTCTTTCCTTGCCTTTCACCCCCGGACTGGAGCCTTGCATGTGGATTGGGTTTTCAGTCCCTACCTGATTGCGTGCGGGCTTGCCCTATTTGGGGTTTTCCTCCCACATCTAAAACTGACATTTCTTCAACATCTTCTCTACACAGGTACCTTCAGGCCTACGGGTCACAGTGCAAGTCACTTTTGAGGGTCCCTTGGTTTCATTACCACAAACATACAACGATAATAACAATAACAATAACAACAACAACAACAACAACAACAACAACAACAACAACAACAACAACAACAACAACAACAACAACAACAACAACAACAACAACAACAACAACAACAACAACAACAACAACAACAACAACAACAACAACAACAACAGCAACAGCAACAGCAACAGCAACAGCAACAGCAACAGCAACAGCAACAGCAACAGCAACAGCAACAGCAACAGCAACAGCAACAGCAACAGCAACAGCAACAGCAACAGCAACAGCAACAGCAACAGCAACAGCAACAGCAACAGCAACAGCAACAGCAACAGCAACAGCAACAGCAACAGCAACAGCAACAGCAACAGCAACAGCAACAGCAACAGCAACAGCAACAGCAACAGCAACAGCAACAGCAACAGCAACAGCAACAGCAACAGCAACAGCAACAGCAACAGCAACAGCAACAGCAACAGCAACAGCAACAGCAACAGCAACAGCAACAGCAACAGCAACAGCAACAGCAACAGCAACAGCAACAGCAACAGCAACAGCAACAGCAACAGCAACAGCAACAGCAACAGCAACAGCAACAGCAACAGCAACAGCAACAGCAACAGCAACAGCAACAGCAACAGCAACAGCAACAGCAACAGCAACAGCAACAGCAACAGCAACAGCAACAGCAACAGCAACAGCAACAGCAACAGCAACAGCATCAGCAACAGCAACAGCCTCGGCAACGGCAACGGCAACGGCAACGGCAACGGCAACGGCAACAGCAACATCAACAGCAACAGCATGCAACAGCAACAGCAACAGCAACAGCAACAGCAACAGCAACAGCAACAGCAACAGTAACAGTAACAGTAATAGCAATAGTAATAGTAATAATAATAATAATAATAATAATAATAATAATAATAATAATAATGATAATGCCGTAAACTCAGACAGTGACCCCCTATATGCTGAAACTTCTTTTCGAGTGTTTGTCGTTTTCTCCATGGAAATTGTGGATCCGTGGAGTGGATGAGATAAGACGACTGATAAATCTTTAAAATGCAGTCATTGCAAAAGGAGGATGGACTGTCAAAGCGAAGTCTAATCATGAAAGGATAATGTGATAACGGGATAAGATAGGATCGGCTATGGTCATTAGTAATTGGACCCGCTATCGGCTTCCAGGGGGGCTCACGTTGTAAATAATTCCCTAGCCGGTGTCTTCATTGCTATAGCGTGCATAACAGTCGTGATGCGGCGAGGGCTCTAAACCCCCTAACGCAGGAGGATTGATATCTGGTAGGTGGCGTTGTGTATTCATAAACAGGGCGCCAACTGTCGCCGTTATAGTGTCTATTTTCAAACTCATTCAAAGTTCAATACACTTCAGCGTAATTAAGAACGTCCACAGCTCTTAGTGAAACCCACAGTTCAAGTTGAACCAGAAATTTTTGGAAATCATTTTCTGTTTATAGATGTATTTGCATTTGTTTCCCTTCCCCCCACCCCCGCAAATTTCTTAACAGAAGCTACACGCGCTACAGCTTCAACGTTACGTTCCCAGATGTTCGTCGTGTCCCAGAAACTTGTGCTAAAGGTCAAGCTGCACACTCCGGTAAAAGCGACAAGAAGGGAGACTTATAGACCGGCAGGTTGTTACCAATTCATTATTTGTCTTAATAATTCATACACTTCTTTTAATGGCTTCCGTATGAAGTTCATATCCAATATGGCAGCAGCTGATCGCCATCCATACGCACGTAGGATTTAGATCCCCTTCGATTTTCAATACTGCCCAAAACACAATGATTCTAACATGATAAATATTCATGAAGCTCATTACGTTTTCAATGACGTAAAAGTCCTCGTTGATAGCAGCAAATGTGCCAGCGAATAAGAGGAGTTAAAACTTTATCCAAACTACAAAACTAATAATGTAGCACTTGAATTGCCATTGCAGAATTAATCCGCACAGAACAAGTATTATATTTCTTAATGTAGTTAGATATAACTGTATTATATGAAACGAAATCTCATCAATTGCAGCTGCAAACTTGAGTAAGGTGAAATTACGTATACTGAGTTCCAAACTTAATTTCCCTATGTTCTTTCCAATAACATTAATGGGAAAAGGCACCATTAAACTGTCCAAGCAAATTACCAAAATGTCATACCTGCAAAGGATAGATTACTCCGCCCTGCAGGTTCGTCAAAAGGAAGGGAAAAAGCTATTTTTCTATAGTTGATTGCATTTATTGAGAATTTTGCTATACAGCATACCGACGGCATTAATAATTCGACAACTCCAGAATAAGATGATCAGAAATGACCACTCAGGAATGATATCTGTTGAAACGGGGCAGTGAACCAATCAAACACATTAGTACACGATGTGACATTTTGACTGGTAAGCCGTTTCTGTTGATGATAACTAATTTCTTCTTCTTTATTTTCTGTGCTTAGCAAGTTTTTACGTTTGAGAAGCTCCGTGAAATGTTAACCCCGGTGTCAAGTTGCCAGACGTGACAACCCTTAGACTAATGTGGCTTATGGGCATGAATCCGTGTCCAGCCCCGCCTCACGATTTCATCAACACTGATATGTCGAAATGAGGAGTATAGATGGTTTTTCAGCTTTACGACACTATACGTAGTGAAAACTTCATATGTCAAAGGAGAAGACAGTTTTCTATCATGTGTTTTACCTATCCACCGATGTGTACCAAGAACTGTACTTAGTATACTTTCCAGAGTCCTGTGACAAACAAAATCCATAGGGAATATCTTAAAAGAGGGTGAATTCATTTGCAATTTGCGCTTTCAGTGTTAAAGGAAGTGTGTGTTAAAAAAAATGGATGGAAAAGGTTGAACATAACGTTCTGCTTAAAGAAAGCAGTGGGAACTTCGTATTATGGCGTTTTATATCATGGTGAAGCCATCATCCACCCAAAATCACACTACCGAACAGAGGGAGAAGTATAAAAAATTATAATAAATAAATAAAAAAATAAATAAATAAATAGTCAGGTCTCGTCATGTATATAGTAAGTAATTGAGACTGGTAGACCGTGTCCGAATGGCGGCGGCTGCGGCTGTTGTAGGATGTTACTAAGTGCAGCCTATACTTCAACGCACGTTGACGCGGTGACCCAGCTGTAGCCGTAGCCGTAGCCATAGCCGTCAATATGGACACGGCCTTAATAACAGCTCAGGAAAATGCAAAGATGGTTGCAGCATTAATGAACGATATTTCAACGCTCATGTGCATAATATACCACCTTCTTCAAGCTAAGACATAGAATCGCGATTATTTGTTTCCTTTGCACATCATACCTCATCGCTTAATTTTTTTTATGGAAACACACCTACAGCCTGCAGACAACATTGGTAAATGTCAAAGACCAGTTACCGCACTTTGTGTGACCCCATACATGAATTAATGACAAACCTGGGAACGATCATCGGAGTCAAGAGTTAAAACCCATATGTCTTCACTCTTTTTTCAAACATCGAGTTTTGGACTCACGCCATCAAAATCATAGCATTTCAAACACCAAAATATCTCAAGGGAAGTTTTCCACCATGACCATCTTTATACCATGTAAGTCATGTGCACATCTGTGAACATTCGTTTTCCAATTTTACTGATGTTGTGCACACCCTTTTAATTTGTACCACCATGCCAATGCAGAAGCAACAAAACGTTTGACGTATCTTTAATGTAAAGAAGAATTTCAAAATTGTCGAGTCGGAAACGTGAACAAATGACCAGGAGCCAGAAGTACCTTTAGTTGACTTATTTCATAAAAGTCACACAGCACTTCGGACATAGGACCTCCAGGGGGTTGTCTTACATCGCATCCGTCGTCAGACTCGAGAGGGTTTACGTAAACCAGTGATGAAACAAACAAGTTCGAGTTATTAATAGTCCGAAGCGTTTTTAATTTGCAATTTATCTACACGATGAAAAACCTTCAAAAGCACAGCTAAAACAGCTTTGATTCGATTCTACACACTAATACATGCTCGTGGTAATAAATTAATTTCCTCGGCTTATGTATTTTAGTACATTCCTTTTTGAAAATTTGTGCCTATCTAGGGAAATAATATAGGCTCGGGAAAGCTTCAAATTACACCGTTTTAATGAATGACTTTAAAATGAAGAGCCGGGAGGCTTCGCCAATTTGTCAGTACTCTAAAAAAAAAAATACAATAAAAAAATTATGCAGTTAGAATAAGTAACGCCTTGGTGCTACAGTGGTGAAACTATTGCAATGGGAAACATCACTTAATACTATGAACATCTGTTTCTCTGAAATCAGCTTTGTCTCGGCAGTGACGGTTTAGATGATTGTCTCGCCGTGTTGCTTATAAAAGAAAGTAAGATGTGGGGTTTTGATCGTGCGCACTATCTAAACAATCTCTGCTTGGAACAAGTACATGGATTCTGAAAGCTGCCGAGTTTTTCAGTTAAATCACTGCAAGGGCACAACATGACAAAAAGCCTAGACAATATTTTCCGGTCAAAACGCTTCTATCTTGGATAAATATAAGAAATTTCTCCGTCGATGCACGATATAATTCCTAAATGGATGGTTTGCTACAATTTCTCCTGAATCGCTGCAAGTGGGCTGCATCGACACATTTTAAATGGTACTGTTTATACTTCTTAAAGTACAACTCCAAGCTTTGCCAATAATCGATGCAGATATTTCAAGATTATACTCCACCGGCGTAGGGGTTTGCCGTTTTAATATGCGCTTTGCCTCGAGGGACGGCGACACTGTTAATAAAACATTACCGAAGACATTAATGCAGAGGGATGGGGGAATTCGGTGTTATTTACGGCTGGTTACACTGCCACAAGATAGCTCTCCAGTGAACCGTCATCATTCCCCGCGCCCGTTCACACTCACTAACACTGTTGTTTTTTCACTGCTTGTCAGCGACTGTGTACATAGCCTTTGGACAAGAGTTGTCTGACATGTCGCCTTCAATGGTGCCGCTGTTGGCGATGGAAGACTTTGGCTATAGGGTTAGAATCAGAAAGTAATGTTCCAACCCATCAGCTTGAATTATTTGTATTGTTTTAACGGTTTTTATTTCAGGAGGCGGTTGTAAAATGATACCGTTACACATCAACTAGCCTGCAAAATACAAAGTAGTAGTAGAAGAAGTAGTAGTCCCCACGTTACAGAAGAGTAAAGATGTCAGAGAAAATCTACAAATAGAACATAGTAATCTCTGACTTTACTTTAGTAGAATATTGCTTCGTATAAATCAAGATTCGTTCTAGTCCAACGTCAGAATTTCTCTCAAAATTCCCAATGTAATTACCCCCTGTTTTTTTTTTTTTTCCCTTTCTTTTTTTGTGTGTATCTTTCATGTTTATAGAAGGCTCTCCGGCTACAAAGTTAAAACATAAACAGCAAGTTGGTGATGTCCCTGTTTGTCTTGCAACCACAGCGGTGGGATCTGGGGTGAGTAGCCCCGTGCTTCCACTGAAGCGAGCACGCCACAAGTAGCGGCAAGTGTAATTTCCGCTGGGAGATTCTCTTTCTTGTGCGGGGTGTTTTTCTACGCAGCACGATACGTGCTCTGTCTCGTTTGTTTATACAATCAAAGGCAAAAACATGGAGAATGAAAACAAAACTCCTTATCCAGAGGCTACGTGGCTGCATGTCTTATGTTTCTTTATGGATTATGGTCAGATATTTTGTTTTGCTCCCGATTGTGTACGGGCCTACATCCAAGTACTAACAAAACTGTTTTGGTACATATTTCATAAAACTATCAATATAACTACCTGAAGGAGTTATCAAGATCATTGTATTCCTAAATATAGTCGATAAATGATATCTACAGAAGTTTATGATGGCACAATTTCTTGCAGAGTTCCAAGCATTTCAAGTTCCAAACCAAAGAGTCACAATATTTGTACGTTGAGTGACCCAAGCCTGGAGGATTTGTGAACATCTCTGGTTGTGGACCGTTCACCTCAGGGAAGTTTAAGTACATGGTTATCTAACACTGCGAAGGAGCTGAATAATGTTACCTCTCTCGCGTAGATTTTTGTTATTCAGGCATTGCAACAACGGCTTCAGTCCTCCGAGAGTTCTCTATGTCTCATAATTACGTTTAATCAAACAATAATTGCACTGCTGATTCTCGCTCGTGGGAACCCGTCGAAAGAATTTGCCACATTATTACAGTCGAGTATATCAATCTAAAGACACAGTTGACCGTTGATGAGTAAAACAGAGTTTGGATACGTAATCGCTCATCAGTTACTCAAAGGCGAAGCCGGAATTGTTTTTATTATTTATTTAATGGTTTTTATTCTTATTTATTGTATTATTATTATTTATTATTATTATTATTATTTTTTTTTTTAAATTAATTAATTTATTTATTTACTTCTTTTTTTTTTTTTTAGAGGGGGGGGGGGGGGGGTGTTGAGACACGATTTTTATAGCTACGAATTACAATGAGATAATCAAGGGAGAGCAACACAGTGCACAGTGAGAGGGGAAATGATGGGAACCATGTGGGACCCTACCGTTTGAATCTAATTCCATAGGCGTATGGAGACTCTTTGGTTAAAGGGAAGCCAAGGGGTTGATTTGCACAAAATTGTAAACAGAGGAAAAACACAAATACCAATCTCTAATAAGAAGTATTTTTATTATTATTTTTTTCTTCTTCTTGCTTCGCCCGAATTTTTCCCACTGTTTTGCCCGAATTTTATATTTATGTTTTATTTTATTTTATTTATTTATATTTATTTATATTTTGTTATTATTTTATTATTATTATTATTATTATTGTTATTATTACTATTATTATTATTATCATTTTTTTGGGGGGGGGGGGAGGGCGACTGCCCCCTGATCCTCCCCAGCTCTTATGCTTATGTCTGATTATGTTTTCCCTTCCCCCTCAAATGCTTATCTCTCCCTCCCCCTCTCTCTCTCTTTCCATCTCTATCTCTTTTTATTATTTATTTTTACGAATTTAGGTGGGCTACAGCCCCTGCTCCCCTGGATCTGCCAATGTGACTCACTATAATATACGTACCTAGAATAACTACACAATAACTTGCATCTACACGACCCGACTTGACTCTATCCGTGTGGAGGAAAACTCCACTCAAGTTTCTCCTCCGGTAGACAGCAAAACAGTAAATTACAATTCAGAGTCAATGGTCCCAAGCATTGTAACAACCACAGGTATATAGTAATTTAGGAGTCTACATCGAAAAAAAAAAATGTGATTCAAATGGTTGGCCTGGATAATGTTCCTGACAGTCTTGGCTCGAGACGCTGCTGTCTGTGTTTTTAATTTAACGACTTCATTCATAATTGTTTTTAGATTTTGGAATGAAAGTTTTTAACGCCTGTTGCGCCTCGTTGTACGAGGTTGAAAACACACTCCTCATAAACGCCTCGTATATAAACGCGTACCACGTATATTACACGAAAGCGCACTATATTTCGTACGGGTTATTATGGGCCTCGCGTCAAGGCTATATAGCCTACATATATTATTATTGGCAGCGAGTATTAAAAAAAGGTGAATCGTATCAATAATGCCATGAAAGTGCAGATTCGTTATATTTTCATATTATACATGTACATGCACGTGTAGCCAGTTCCATTTGATTAATTTTGGAAGCCGTTTTGCCTGTAAAGCAAGGTTTTCATGTATTGGTTCTTATTACCAAAGTCATGTAGCCCCACGATGTGTGGCTGACGGGGTCCCTTGACCTGCATATCTGATATTTAGGTTCGTTGGTCACGTAGCTCTCGGTGAATGTGCATCCCAGGAACTGGGACTCCATACCATTTACAATATATTTAATATTCAGCCTCATCGTGCAAGGTTCAGTGCGTCAAGTGCGTGAGGGAAATTTGATCATTTCGGGCGCTATCAAGAATTCTGACAGCGGAGAGTTTTTGTCTCCTCTCGCTCTCGATTGGAGGGTCTCTGGGCAAGTTGCATTTTGCGTTGTTATTTCTAGAACTCGAGTGCCCGATAGGAGCTCTGTAAGAGATGATGTTGACGTTGAACGTGATCGTCCAGTACAACAACTCAACCTGATCCGAAGGTGATTATCTACAAACCCTCCCCTTTTAACAAACCACCAAGAAGAGGAAGGAAAGAAGAAATATAATTACAGTATAGGAATTACACAAAGAAGAAACGATGCTAAATCAAGGAAAATATGCGCACTAAGAGAGCCTGACTCTCAACCGAACATTTAAAAGAAAGATGTGATTTTGTAATGTTGCGTACACTAGGAATTCATCCTCATGTTTTTTTTTATTATACAAAACAGTACTGCGGTTTTTTTCGAGGCAAAATGATTGCAGCCATTTTAAATCACACAAGCAATTAAATACATAGACCAACAAGTGAGATTTGATTTCTTCTTTTTAGGCAACTGCAGTTTTAAAATACTGGGTCCATAAACCCCTCATCGCGTTGGGACCGTACGGTTGCAATATTACAATTTACAGTGATTAAAATAAATACATGGGATTTGTGTATACACTGACAGCTAACAAGCGATGGATCATGCATTACCAGCCTCATTATACGGCTGATGACCCCGGCTTAATTTACTAGTGTCCAACATGATGTGTTTTGAGAAAATAAAACAAACTAAGCCCAAGACAGTTTGCAGTTTCAAATTAGTTTCAGGCAGTTCGTGGAAATATGAATGCATTTGTATCTCAAGCGGATTGTATTGGATCCTTGATTAATGCACGGACCATAAACTTGGTTGGGGGGGGGGGTTGAGTATACCACAATGAATGGCAAACTACGTTCACCTTGAGAAGCACACGTTGAGAGCAATGGGTATTCGTACGTTTGTGGGCGTTACCTAGATTAGGCCTGAGTGTGGTTAGAGGGGGCACGCAGTTATATGAATACTGTGTGCTGCTGGCTGATGTATATCAAACGCACAGGAGAAAAATTGTCCTCCCCTTTTCGATTCAGTTACAAAGTCTATCATTGCCCTCGCCAACATTCTGGGATGAGACAACGGACAATGACACAACCGTCTTCTGTTATGAAAACATATACAAGGCTAGCCTATGATTGGTCTTCTTGCATCAACAACGTATGGTTTAACATTTACCTTCAATGACTCCCTGATGTTTAGTTTGTCCCTGTTAACTTCTTCTCAAAACAGTCCAGCCTGTTATCCCCCTCTTTTTTAGATACAAAGTTGTTACTACATTTCGGAAAAAGTGTTATTATATTCTAGAAGAGGTGACCTCGGGTCGATGGGGTGCTGACGGCGGGATTGGCTAATACCCATTAAAACAAGGTTCTAAGGCCATGTTCGAATTGGTGGCTACGGCTACGGCTGGATTGCTGCGTCATCCCGCCGTGAAGTACAGGTATAGGACGTCCTTATAGCAAAACCCGTGGCAACAGTCGTAGCTGTAGCTGTAGCCGCAGCCGCCAATACGGCAAGAGTCCGTTTATCGAAACCACGGCTTAGGCTTCAGCTCCGGCTTAGGCTCCGTCTGCCTGTTTGAAGTCAAAATTACTGACGGAGCCCAGGCTGGAGCCTAGAAGCCGAAGCCGAAGCCGTGGTTCAGTCGAAAAGGGCGTTAGTCTTTTAAAATGTTCAACTGAAATTTAATCTTTTTGATTGAAACTAGGGACACACTGCAAAAGATTTGTCCCTGGCCTCAATCGAAAAGAGTGATTTTCAGTCTAATTAGAGTGATTTTCAGTCTAATTAGAGTGATTTTCAGTCTAATTAGAGTGATTTTCAGTCTAATTAGAGTGATTTTCAGTCTAATTAGAGTGATTTTCAGTCTAATTAGAGTGATTTTCAGTCTAATTAGAGTGATTTTCAGTCTAACTATTCAAGAGAGATATAAGGCGCATGTTCGGGTATCTTCAATATCGTCTCGGAATTACATCAATTTACAGTAACAAGAACAACCTATCCCTTTAAGTTTAGTACATGTATAATAGAGATAGCCGTGCTAGTCTACCAGATGAAATATAAAAACTTAGTGGTAACACTTAAAGACTAACTCATAGTAATAATAAAACTGCATGAACGTTCATAGCAACAGCTACTTCATCAGACGCGATGAAGGGGACAAGCTAAGTACAAGCTACAAGTTCAAGAAAGTTTAGTGAAACATCCGGAGACACTTGAATTGTAACCTTCTGTAGCAGCACATTTCAAATGCATCATCCGTTATCATATCATTCTTTGTCATAGTCCATGATTATACATGTGGGAATATTCCATTTTAGTTCTGAATCCAATGGACTACCATATTCCCTCCACCAACACCCTGTGTCTTTTAAATCTAAGTGCAATCTTCCAAATATAGTCTGCAACTTAAATATTCGAGAGAAAATTTACGCACCAGATTAAAATATTCTTCCACAGAGACGGTTTGTGTACAATCCAAGCTAAATTGGTAAACCACGCGAGGCTGTGCATGGGTGACTTTATTTGAGATTGCTTTTTTCCCAATTCAATTTCGAACATCTAATAACGTACACATCGAAATGGCAATTTCCTGAATTTGTCAAGACCATGTAAATGGGAATAAAATGAGTTGAAAAAATGCCGTAATAATGCGATCTCAGAGTAATTGTCCTATAGGCCTACCGAGTAGACCTATTGGTTGTTATATTAATGCTCGATATTACAGTAACGTTTGATCTTCAAATTGGATTTTTCCCCCACCAGCCTAACAAGAAAAGAGAAGCCGCATTGGTGACACGCTGCTGACTGGCCAATATAAACTGAACAGTGAATAGATATACCATGGATAGCTCCTGCCTCTACGGCTCGACAAATCAACTGATGAAT
The DNA here is from genome assembly GCA_911728455.2 of Marthasterias glacialis. Lineage (NCBI taxonomy): Eukaryota > Metazoa > Echinodermata > Asteroidea > Forcipulatida > Asteriidae > Marthasterias > Marthasterias glacialis. The sequence continues at coordinate 19,607,757 of OU452219.1, read as the reverse complement.
TTATATGAACTGAATGTAAGCGATATAGGGATATTAAAGTGTGTCCTTACAGATTCGCCTTAGGGCTCAGGGTTGGGTGGGGTTCCTGATGGGAGACTATACGAGGGAGTCGGGGGGGGGGAGTATGCGCTGCCCAATTTCCTTCGTTTTGTTTGTTTGATTGGGTATGGTCAGAGGAGCCCACCAACCCATTGCCACAGAGGACTTTAATACAAAAGGGATCCGTGTGTGTGCGTGTCTGTGTAGGACTGGCCCCTTTTTCGAAACTAAACGGCTTGGGCTTGGACTTAGGCTCCGCCCGACTGTTTGAAGCCGTGTACCGACAGCACACGTTTCTAAAATGACTGACGGGGCCTTTACACCGGAGCACAAGCCCAAGACCTTGGTTAGGAAAAGGGCCATGTGTAAAAACAAAACACAGTAACAGAGAGAAGCTCCCGGACTGGTAGGCACATGGAGCACGACTCACATGAACACCTCCATTACAAATAGTACAATGTAATTTTTAAAAAATAATATTATTAATAATAATAAACAAACAAGCGCATTAAGGTATCTAAGTTTAATCAAACTTGAAGGGAAATTGAACTTTAGACAAAGCCTATTCTCAAAAGTTGGGTAAGCGCTTAACAAGCGGTGCATTCATTGAAACCATGCATAATAAAGGAGGTTGTATTTATTCTGGCCGAAAGCGGTCATTGCCTTCAGTAAGGTTTTAAACATCTTTGCCCCAGCTCAACACTGGTAAACTGACAGCAAATGTTTCCATTCTTTGCACAAATGAAGATGAAAATTTCAGCTTGTTTCGTTCTTTCATTTGCGAGAAAACAGTAAAAATGCGTTCAGCATTTAGAAACGATAACACCTCAGACAAAAATATTTTAAAGAAAGTTTTCAACCATCATTATCTTTATACCATGTAAGGTATATGTAAATCTGTGAACATTCATGTTGTTTTTCTTATTACCAATGTTGAGCTTGGGCTTTAACCGTGTTTTTTTTTTAATTACTGACGTCTGATGGCTAAAATGTTTTTATCGAGACTGATTATTCCTAAACCGTCATTTCAGTAAAAGTCGCGCAGACTTCTGGTCCGCCTCTCATGAAGACAGACCGTCTGGAAAACCAGCCTGATCCAAGGTTTTACATTCTGCAAAAGCCACTTCTTTCACCAAGGGAAATCATGTTCGCTAGGGATTTATTTTTCAGATGGAGAACTTCTCCAACTTAAATGCGTAATCTATGGAGACATATATACACGACTATATATCACGGCTAACCGTTACGACGAGTTCATTTACGTTTTTTTTTTACAGAATGATGTACGACCACTGCGGTTTATTTCTCGGTGGAATGATATGGTGCTGTTAGGCAATGTTGAAGGGAATACACGTGTATTCAACATGAAGTATAAAACAGTTGTTTCCCTAAAACAATTGTTATCCAAACCAGGGCCCCCAAAACACACTATGAGAATAATCTGTAAAAAAGCAGCACTCTATTGTGGTTTCACATTTGTTTCCTTTTTTGTTTAAATATATATAGTGTACAATAGGAAATATAATACTCATAGCAAAATTGGCACTTGTGCCGACGCCGAGGCCTGTGCCGATCATCTTTCACATTAATGATCAGTCAGCAAATGTTCTCTTTTTGCATTACTTCATTTATTGTTATCTTTTTATCATTTCTGTCTTTGCTCAACATGTTTGTCCATATGTTCTTGTTCCTGTTTACGTATTGTTTGTCTGTACATCAAGCATCTTACCACGAGCCCCGGCCTCTAGACGATGCCTCTGGTACCTACTTTGTTCTGTTTTGTAAAAATATGCATTTATGGTTACTTATTTAATTATGTTATTTCTTTTCATGTGTTTAGAAATTTTCGGGGAGTGTGAAACTCATTTGAGTTTGAATTTAATTTAATTGAATTAAAAACGAAAAAAAATTAAATAAACGTAAAAGAAAAGAGAAAAAAGTAAAGCTCTCAACAAATTAACCCATACAATAATCACAAAGAACAAATCGCTTGAAAATGAAATTGTTCATAGGGTTGTTTTGATCGATTTTATCTTGAATGTTGGTCAACACATCAGCTTAGATCAGGCTGCTCTAGTTTATTCACTGTTCCATATCCCTGGGCCTGGAATGATCCGCACATCCATAATATAACGTTACGTAGTCTCGTTCCGCACGGAGTAAATTACTATTATTTTACCTTCTGTCCATTATATAATTTCACTTGGATAACCACAATGGCATCTGCTTTGTTATGGTATTAGGAGACTGTAAAAAGCATCGTTCCGCATTACGTTTCCGCAACCACCATGTGGCAGTTCGCATCTGATGATCCATTTGAAATTCAGGAATAGTTGAATATATTTTTCGAAAAGTGTTCAACCAGAATGGTCCTTGTATTGTAATAGTGAGTCACAACCAGGCATAGACATACGACGCATTCAGTGCTGATTCCGTTTCATCTTGAGACGAACATTCTTCCAGATGATTTCTCGCTGTTACAAGGAATTTGTTAGACCCCCAGGGGAACCCCAGTCTAGGTTGGGGGCGTCATTTTAATAAATAATCCTCAACAATCAATCCAGGTGCATTGTTTAGCGCAACACCTTTTTCCAAATGAAAATTAAAAATCACAATTCAGTTGTGATACGACCACAAGGTTCACAGTATGGTACATCCCCGAGATTGTTAAAAAAAATTGATTAAATGCGAATAAATATATTTTGCCCAAATTCTTCTCCATCGATGCTCTGCATACAACGTAATTTGTTAATAACATCACTGCCAAACTAAATGACCCAAAACAACAGTACGCGTTTACCTTACAGATTCAACGGAGGGCACTTTTCTGCAGCGACGTGACTAGGGTACCGGTAAACATTTTAGGGGGCACGAGGGGGTGCACTGTTTTTTTTTAGGGGGCACTTTTGGCCAATTGAAGCTGTAGTTTCCGTCTGTATTTTTTCTAAGCATGCCCCTTCTAATGCTCGTTATACCATTTACTATTTTTTTTTTTTTTTATAATCTGACGTAGGCCTACAGGTAAACAAAATACATTGTCTGTGTGTAAAAAATAACGAGAACTAAATAGTTTTAAAAACATTAAAAAGACTGCATACAAGCTTATAAAATGTAACATTTTATTCTGGTATTTTTTTAATCTAAAAAGTCAAGATTTCAAATGGGGGGTAGGCCTACCTTGGGCACGGACATAAGTTGGGGCAATGGCGGCACGTGCCCAAGGTACCCCCCCCCCTATTTAGTTACGCCACTGCTTGTCTGATGAGTTAACGTCACGGTAAAATCACCAAAGCGTCAACAAGACCTATCTTTAAATTTTATTACGGAAACATTTTTACGTGCAGGCACGAAAACGGGCAGTTATAGAGTGACATTGGACTTAAGTACGATGTTCGTCAGCGTCAGTGCTCGGTCGTATGATGGTCGATTAATGCCGGTCAATTGGGCATAACACGTATAGAACGACTACACAAGGTTGGCATTAACGTTCAATTTCAATTATACTTTAAAACCGCCCATACATGAGACGATAGTTTTGCGTGTCGATTTCTAGAGAACCAGAGTTTGTTTCAGATGAAATATTTTGTTGTGGGATACTGGTCCAAAGGGGAGTTTAGACTAACGGGAAGGACACAATGTTCTAAGGGGTTTGGAATTTCAAGTGATGAACAAGTGGGTTGGATTAAAGGCCCCCCCCCCCCCCCCACCACCACACCAAATCAGTCATTTCACTCGTGATCTATAGAACGTTCGATCCCGCGCACAGCATTTTATTAATAGTATACTGGGACAATAAAGAACCGCATCCCACTTTACCAACAAAGGTGTCTCCACATATTTGATTATTTTCATTCAAATCGATTTAGTGTTTAATCAAACACAGAAGCTGCCACAAAATATACTACTGTATAACACTGGGATGGGGGAAATGAAAACAAAAACGGCAGGAAACTTACAGATGTTTGGTGTGGTTGGACAGCTTCAGTTGATCCACTGAATATATTTGATCTCCGGAACATTCAACAGTTTGAGTATTGTCCAGAGAGTCACACTCGCAGGCCTCGGGGCAGGAAAAGCCATCATCAAGGCCGGCCTCAGTCGGGTAGGAGGTGCCCCACTTATCAGTGGAGTCCACGATGTCTTTGCTCGGTGCAACTTCCGAAACCCAGGGCTGTTCGGTGGCACTGACGGGGTGGACTACACACAGACACACGATGAAAAGAGACAGTGTCACGGCTGGTACATCACGGTGTACCGCCATTTTAAAAGTCACTCTTATCTTGAATGGTGAGAAAAGCTTCTTCGAGAATCACGAAGCACGAGTTGGGTGTACTTACGAAACAGCCCAAAGCCTAAGAGATCAGAACGGCAATGCATACACGTGCATGTACATGTTGCTTGTTCATGATGACAGAGAATGGCAGCGAGCTTTGAGTGCAGGTTTATGTACATAAATGTTACACGTGTGTGCAAGGAGACAATACGGCTCTCTGCGCATCAATACTGCACGGACCTGTCATTAATGCGGATCGGTGACATGCAGAACACGTCCATCTGTGCAGTCAAACTAAATTTACAGAACCCGGAATGGCGAGATTAAAGACTCAACTAACCCGATGGGTGATTTAATATGCACAAGAATATTATAACTTGTGGAATTCGGCTGTGGACTAGTGTAGTGGTGATGGGTGCCTCGAACGCGGCAGCCAATCAAGCCTTGCGACAAGCTACATATAGTCACGCCTACTTTTAGTGTCAATACAAATGATGGATGTGGCTTCAGCCAATCAGTTAACGAATCGGGACATAAATATTCAAACTATCTACTTCTAACGAATAACGGTGGTGTCCACCTGCTGGTCAGCTGGGAGGAAACGCCTGACGAAGCACGAGGAATTCATGCCTCATAATGCTGTGAATGTAATCCTAAAGCCTATACTTGCATCGTATCACTTATAAACAAGTTAGTAAATTTAAACAGATATAATTAATGTGTTACGAAAGACACAATTGTGTTTCTTATTATTAATCAATCAGTGACTATTACAGCTGACTTTGTATGACAGAGGCCATTCTCACAATTATAATAATTAATGTTGTCTTGTGAGTATTTTGAGTTATTGGTATAATTGCTTTATTTAGTATCAATATCATATACAGTAATTTATGGCAAAAATATTCTGTGAAAAAACACACATAATAAACCTAGAAAATTTGTGAATTTGCTGGCAGATAGTTGCGTTTAAACATGAGTATTTCACAATAAAAACATGTAACGAGGCAATCATTAAAATGTAAGACCATTTCAGCATGACATTTACTCCGTTCATTGAACTTTCCCATTCTTTCTTTCTGTTTGAAGTGTTTTTCTTGTGAATTTCTTGCGTTTATTATTTTTTTTTCTTTATCCATTTTTTAATTTTTCTTTTATTGTTATTATAATTTTTTTCTTCATAAAGCTTTGCGTCACATTTCATTAATTACGCGTCGGTATCTTTACGGTAGCTTATGGTTCAATGGTTAATTGCAATAACTGCATGAAGGATCTGCAGTTGTAATTTGTAGTATAAATATATCCGGTTGAGTTCCTTCTTGCTTGCCTTGGAACTTGCAGTGCCCGGTGATTTATTGCGTTTACGGAGACCAAAAACATCGCAAATTTAGCTAACTAGCTAATTACTTATTGATCATTAGATGGACTTGACAATTTACGCTTCGCCCGGTAGTGTCAGGAGGGATGGTCTTGAAATCCGTTAATATGATATGCTTTTATTTCTCATGTTCGTTTGCTATCTTGCTATTTTGGTTTTTTTATTTTGTTGATTGAATGAATGATTGATTGGTGCTGTTGTTGTTGTTGTTGTTGTTGTTGTTGTTGTTGTTGTTGTTGTTGTTGTTTTGTTTGTTTGTTGTTGTTTTGGGGGTGTAGGTTGGAGGTTTATGGTTATATTTAAATGACGTTTTTTTTTAACAGCAATGTTTCACTCGTTTTCATTTTTATAATCCTAATGTTATAGTTAATTAAATGTACCGCATATTGTTATAATTTTCATATTCGTCTCACGTCAAAGCCATTGGAATTTATTAATTTCCTTTCTTTTTTCCGAGGGTAAAATATTGGCACTAATTCATGGTAAACCAACAAGAAACATTGCATAGTCCTGATATAGTTAAGCGTACGTTGTCATTTTACATTCTCCTCACGTCCAAGCCATTTATATTTAATTTATGAGAATTTTTTTCTCAAGGTGAAGTATCAGCACAAATCCATGGTGAAACCACACACCATGACTTTGGACCCCAAATGAAACAAAATACTCATTAATTCAGGATGATACCACAAATATATTTATTACTATTTTTTATGGTGAACCCGCCTATTTTCCATTTTGCCATTGAATTGACCAACCCATCAACTGCATGGGCTATGACACAACTGTGTAATGTGTAGATGCATTCGCCACATGACACATCATCATTGCGATCATCATTGCGCAGGCTGCACAAACCATGTAACTGAATAGATAGTTTAGCAGGATACAGGTGTAAATTTAAACCAACCCAAAAATATATCCGGTTTGCGGTAACAGCATGCTGTGTAGCACAGGTGTTATCTACCGCTTCGGAATAGAACTTGTCCTGCCGCGGTGTGAACTGTACGAATTACCGTGAGGCTATTATCTAGTTCTTAACACCAGAACTAATTAGTCTCTCCCTATATATATCGATACGCCACCATGCAATGCCTCCAGCTTATATATGCTTTAATTCAAATGTAGAACCTCTCCCCAGTAGAAAGATACTAATTACCATTTCAATCGGGGTGGGTAAAAGGTCAATACATACAATTAATTTTATAATAAGAAAAATAATTGTGCGGGCTTTTTCTGGAATCAACATTTATGCATGGAATTTATTCGGGTGTGGCAAAAAATGTATATGTGCGGGTTGTTGTTGTTGTTGTTGTTTTTTTGGGAGGGGGCATCTCTTAATTTATGACAATTAATTATTGTAGGAAGTCGGCCTAATTTTCATGTTTATCAATTGTTTACAATTTAGCCTTTGGGCTGCGACGAATCGATCATAAAATCTTCAGTTGAATTGAATTGAATACTGGAAAACACGCTTCCAACTGCATGGAGTAAAAATGGCATTTTGCAGGTAATAACGTTAGAGTATGAATTGCCTGCAATTAACTAAGATTACATCATTTCCTATTAGTGCGAAAGAAGCCTCCCGAGTTATCAAGCCAGCACGATGAAGCACCTGAGAAACGCACAGACGCAGTCAGATTTGAACCTCAAGTCATGTACGTCTGTAACTGAGAGTAAGTCACAAACGTTGCACACTCCGTAACTCTTGGGCAAAGTACACGATTTAAAATTCAGATTCAGATTCAGATGTATTCACCATCATGAAAAAACATGAAATTCATTATCCCGTGTGTTTAAAAACATTAGAGACAAACTACAAAAATACACATTGAGAGAGAGAGGAAAAAAAATAATAAAATAAAGCCTTTTAAAATGAGAAAAGCAAAATTTAACCATAACATACATTTTAAAATGAAGCTCATACAATCACATACAGAAATGGCAAATAAACATGAGAGAAATATTACACATCCCTGTTAAAAATGATCGTTGAAATACTCGGGAGAAAATGAAGTTTTAGTCTGAAAACAGAGTGATTGTAATGTTAATGCCAGTACCAATCCTCCAGAGAAACAAATAATCCCACTGATTTACTGTGAACGTCGATCGAGGAAATAGCATAATACAGACCCCAAAAATCGATGCGGAGTGTGCCATACATTCTTCCTGATCTTGGTGATCGAAATAGGGCCTAAACATCCAAACTAAGTATAGGCCTAGGTCTTCCCGGCCAGTTTCGGCAAAAGATCATTCAGCTTCATTATTGCACTTTCAAATTCACCAGATTTCTCTAACTCAGTCGGACTAGGGTTTCTCTTTGGGTATTATTGCATTCAATTTCGTTTCCGTGCACTCAGGATCTCTTTCCTTTCATTCTATTTCGTTTGTGGGCATTCGAGACTACAAGATCGCCATTCTTATGTTGGATATCCATCACCTTTTCCTAATAAGTGCAATCAAATTCAGAGTCATCAAAGCGCACTGCGAGTTTGTACCTATTGTTCTTTTCTTTTTCGTTTATGGGCAACGGATTTCAACATTTGAGCGTTCAAACTCAACATGAGTATGATACGGCTTATGCAATTGCGTTTAAAGTTAGCAATAATGTTCTTTTTCTGGCAGTTGTGTGGATTATCTGTATTATGCGTTTCATTTAGTTCTTATTTTTGATCTTAATTGCTAATGTGTTCCTTTTGCTTCGTTACCCTCAAAATTAAACTTTAAAATATGTCTAAGAACAGTTAAATAAAGTATAAGTAGTCAGCATGGTGTCCTCCAATGCTTCAATCAGCCTTCCTCTGTTTACATTGCTCACTTTTCTGTAATGAACACGGGTAGCCATTTTTGCTTCAAAATCGTACATTTAGTGATAGGTATAACTCGGCAACAGTGTCGAATGCTTCAATCAAACTTCCTCTATCTACATTGCTCATTCTTCTGTAATGACCACGGGCAGCCATTTTTGCTTCAAAACCGTATATTAAGTGAGAAGTATAACTCGGCAACAGTGTAGAAATTAATTCCCCTCATAATATTCTACCTTTATATAGGCAAATACGAACCAGAAAGCGTATACCAAAGAAACGAATTTGAATGCAAACATTTTAAAAATGTTTGCCAATAATTGACGAACATGAACAGTCGACCAGCCCGTTGCTGCTGGATTTGACGAAATTGAATGAACTAAGTGACCATTTTAAATTGAATGATTTTATTTGTTGAATGAATGCTCAAGTGTCGAAATTGAATGACTCTTTTTAACTGTTGAATGCTGATGTACCCGAGGATTTATTTTCAAGCGAAATCACATGACCCAGGTATTAACTTGAATGGATTTTTGTTGAAATTGGCCGGGAAAACCTATATTAATTAAAATTTTCCAAGATTTTTTTTGCTGGGAATAATGTGACTTGCGAATCACGAGTCCTTAGTACCATGCACGAGTCGTGATGATCGAGTACGTGTCCGAAACACTATCGTGAAGCGGGCGGGTCAAACTCAAGTCCCAGTTTATTGAACAGCTAGTCTGGTTCCCAGACCCCAAAATCTCCAACTGTTCTCTGACGATTTTAGGGTCCGGTATCACCCAAATGTCACGTGACAAAAAAGGAGGAATTTCTCCTTTCCCGGAAATATCCGAAATGCTCCAAACTCGTTGTCATCAACATTCGGACAGTGTCGTTGATGGACGGACATTTCTTTTGTTGATAAAAACTCAAAAATTTTGCAGACACACCCCATGATCGTTTTTCTTTTCTTTTTTTCCCCAACAAATTTAACACTATACAGTGTATTTGGATATATTTGTAACATTTTTACAATCCCAGACTTTTTGACAGTAAACAAAGCCTGTCATCTGCGCTCCGTTTTTTTTTATCCAATAACATCGTCCACCGTTGATGACAAGTAAAGAATATTTATGTTGCCTAACCTAAGGCCGTGTCTGAATGAATGACTTCGGGGCAGTGGCTACGGCCGGAACGCCGAGGATTCATATTCTTCAACGTTGTCGTTTAAGCTATCGGCCATAGCCGTAGCCGAAGTCGCCTGATTCAGACATGGCCTAAGATTTTTAACAAGAGTCGTCTGAGAATCTTTGGTCAGGAAACCAGACTTTTAGACAAGCCGACGCGAGGCAGATTTTCAATAGAGGGCGCACCATACTTTCAGAATACATTTAAAAGCGGTATCTGAATTTATGGCTGGCGGCAGTGGCTACGAATGGAACGCCAAAAGGTGCTATTCTTCAATGTTGTCATTGCAGCCAGCGGCCAAAGCCGTAGCCAAAGTCGCTTGAAGCCTACGCGGCATTGTCAAATTATACTGCTTCTCATGCTGGTTAGTCCAATAATGTATATACATGTATACACGTGCGTCCATTATGTCATGCACTGTACATTGTTAATACCGCGCTCGGATAATACGAGGTTCGGTTAATACGAGAAAAACTGGCCAGTCCGGCGGACCTCGTATTAACGAGAGTCGACTGTAGATGGCGCCCGACAAAGACATGGGCTTGGATCAGATAAAAATGTCTTATAGTGGCTTTAAAAAACAGGCTTCGTGTCAAATCAAACGCTTCCGTATGAACACAAAATTGTGTCAAGACCAGCTCTGACATCCACATCTTCATGAATATGACTCTTTTAAAAATTATACCACAGATTTGATGTAAGTGTTCCGGATTGTCAGCCGAAAGCGAAAATCACATTCTTTTTTTTAAATTATTATTATTTAATTTCTTTTTTAGAATACAATTGTGACGGTTTACTCAATTGTTTTTCACAATTTATTCTACATTTTTTTGCCTTGACAGGCACAACCTCGAACACACTTCTTTTTTAAAAAACGTTTATATTTTCCACGAAATATATCTGTCTGAAATACTGTCAAAGTCGAAAAAATAGAATGTGTTTACATGCTGAAATGTGTGCACGTTTTTTTATTACTATTTTGTCCTGACTCCGAGGACGGATTGGATCCAAATTTTCACAGGTTTAGTTTCTCCATTGAATCACACAAAGTAAGAACACTCACTACCAGCTTAACCAATCCTGTATTTTACCTTTATATTAGTGCCATTTACTGGCACTTGTGATGAAAATCTACATAAACATGCACACACGTCGATCACCTTTTTGTTAACTGCTTCTCTTAAAGACGCCCACTCGTCAACGCGCGACAAACAAATTTGTGCCACGAAAGATCACCTTTGACCTGTGCATGCGTTGTACGGCCTGTGCACGCGTTTTTGTGCCACAGAAATAGTCGTCGGGTAATGGTGACGAGCGGGCGTCTTTAAGCATTGAACATTTTACTTTTCGCAGAAAAACATAATTTGTGTATCAGCACAAAGGACAAGACCAGGACAGCCAGTCCATGGCCTCAGTGTAATTGTAGGCTTCATTTGACATTGCAGAAAGAAAGAAATCCATCACATAAAACGTGATTACATCTCAATGGGACCCAAAGTATTACGTTCTAACTTAAAATCAGATTCCTAGGGGAACCTGTGCCAAGAACTACGTAACTATGGAATTTTAACCAGTATTAACTCTCTTGCCACATTGTGTCTAAAAGGCTTCCATTGAGGTTGGTTAAAAAGGTAATTAAGACATAGGGTTACTTGAAATAGGGCCTCTGTATCCACATTGGGGGCATGAGTTCTGATGCATGGAAACGGTATACCCCAAATGGGAGTTTGACCGAAGGTGTAACTTGGCACAACGATCACATGAAATGAAACCTCTGGTATCCTCATTGGATTGAAAAGCGTGGGTTCTGATTCATGGCAAAGGTGTGTCCCAATTGGGATAGTTTGAGGTGTAACTTAGCACAACAATCCCAGGAAATGAGACCTCTGGTATCCTCACTTGATTGGAAAGCGCGGGTTGTTACATGGCAAAGATATATCCCGAATGGGATAGTTATCCCGAATGGGATAGTTATCCCGAATCGGATAGTTATCCCGAATGAGATAGCCTAGAATGAAAGAAGGTTTTCATGTTGCAAAGATGTTTCCATACTGGGGACCACTGACAGTCTCGGAGTAAATACAACTATACAATTATTACACTATTCTCATAAAATTAGTAAAACTCTTATTAATCACCATTTCTAATTGTGTGTCAGTTTTGATTAAAAAAAAGGGCCAGGAGTTAAATTTCGAGCTAAATCTGCACTCCCATCATATTTTACACATTATGAACGGTAATGTAATTTCACTTCATATTGTTTGGTATTGTGCCCCATGAGCTTTATGCATGGCGGATACTGGCGCCTTATATATCATTATTACTATTATTATTAATATTACAAGATTTACAAAAGGTACCTCTTTCAACATTATGTCAGGGATTGTACATTGTTTGTTTTCTAATAGTTTTTTTTTAGTACAGGTAATGCATGGTAACTGGCAGGTTGTAGAGAAACATTTGTCTGTGGAAATCCCATGAGTTTAGGTGCTACCGTTTTTCAAGAGAACGATTTACAATTAACAATTCTGAAACTCCTCATGGTCAGCACGCAAAGGGTTCTGGGTGAAAATCGGAGTCCAGAGAACATCAACAACCATTATGGCGCACTGATTTTGAAACTATGTGTTACCCAATACGAACAACCTGACATATTACATGTTAACTATGGCACGGCGTCCATCTTAGCAACTTGATTTCTTTTTTAGCTGTACTCGGCTTCCCAAGATGCATTGCGGTATATATTTGAGATGGCGCTCACGCATATGGGCTATTGTTCCCATTACCAACAGCATTTGCTGGGTTAATTTGTTCTTCCTGGTTTTACCAACAAGGGCCAAAACTTTTCCGAATAGAGCTGCTTAATAGAACAAAGTGCTTAAAGAATTTATTTAAAAAGCAAAAGTCAGTCGGAGTCCAGTCAAAAAAACAGTACACATCACACTGCATTTCAGCTGGTAAAAATTGTTTTTGCCAGACAGCTCGGTTTTCTGTGCTAAAGTAAAACTGTTGGCTAAAAACTGCTCACTGCTGAAATCCATCTCAGGGCCCACTTTCATGAAGCTGTCCAGCACAACAAAAAATGCTTAGCACGGAGAAAACATACCATCCACTGGTTCACTGTTAGTATTTGCTCAGCAGAAACATTTTCTAAGCACCATTTTCTGCTAACCAACAATATGCACTTCTGATTTGAAACAGCATCAATTACTAATAATCACAAATGACCTTAAAACCGAACTATGTACAGACTCTAAACTTATTTGAAGAGCATAGCAAATAACTTCCTCTTTTGGAGTTCCAAGTTGGTGTGTGTTGTTAGCAGTGTATCCTCCAAATCTTTCCTCAACTCTACTAGCGATGGCAACGTATCACAGCTTGGGATATTCAGCAGGGTATCAAAGAAGTTCTTCCAACTAGCGGTGTAAAACCTATTCATAAATCAAAGTTCAAACGAGACACTTTTAAGAATAGGATAACAAGTAGAATTTTCGGTCAAACTTAGGCCCTTCCTGAATTGGCGGCTGCAGCTGCATCTGTTGTTAAGAGTGGCCTATTCTTCAACGCATAATTAACACGTTGATCCAGCCAGCCGCAGCCGTGGTTTGCACACAAACATTCCGCAACACAGAAACCACTTGCTTAGAACCAAAGTTTATAGAGCGCCTGAAGGCGCAAGATGGGAAGCCTAAGCTGAAATGTGAAATGTGCACTGGATGCCATTTCAGCAAGTAACTCTTTTGATACAACAATTACATCAGTGCAAACAACGACCATTGTTATCAATGACATAACAAAACATTTGCTTGCTGAAATGGCACCATGCATATTTCGCGTTCCAGTAGACAGATCTCCTGTGCCCCATCTTGTGCCTTTATCACTCTTTAATCTTTGCTCTACAGAAAACAAAAGTTACCAGCCAAAATGCTGTGTAATCCACATTGTTGGGAATGGTACTTATTTATTTATTTTTTTTTTTTGGGGGGGGGGGCGGGGGTAACATTTGGGCTCCACATCAGAAAAGTAAGCACACAAATTCAAAAAATTTGAACAAAGCATAGAACATAAGATTGCTTAAAAGTAACAAATCACCAAGCCAAAATAACATGATATATACTTGTATACTGCCTATCACTGGCTCCAAGTACAGTGTTCTGCTTACCTCATACATTTATTGAGCAACGCTCTCTACAAGCTTTTATTGTTATTGATTCTTTCTCTGGTAATGTAACCAAGTGATCCTCAAAAGTGGCTACCAGTGTAACCCATAGGCCTGAAGATACCTTCAAAACTTCAAATGAAATAGTGTTGGAAACACAAGTCTGTACCAATGCGAACCAGCTGGGAGGGAAGGGTTATCTGCCCAATATGGACTCCCTAAACTCACCTTTTGATATTGGAGGTGTGTCGCCAGCGTCCAGATTCCCCGTATACCTTCATGTAGGATCCAAACATCAGACAATGCACCGTGGCAGCAATCCCAAATAAATCCGTCTGCAAAATCATTTAATCAAAGATACATTTTGGTATTCAAGTTGTATTCAGCGCGTCTCACTATACTATAAACCGAAGTGACTCTCTTTCAAGATTTTTTTTTTTTTAACTACTTGTATCTTGTGACAATGTCACCTGTTTTGTAAACTACAATGTGTTACATATTTGTAAGTGAACATTTAAACACCGATGATCACTGGTTTAAAAAAATTACTAAAAAGAGGAAAACATTACATCTTAATTGATTTGAAATAAGCCTTTAACTTCATACTAAAATTACATTTTAAAAAAAGTACTTGGTTATCAGACTATCTGCACAAAATGTGAATTTGTGATCTCTTCACAGAACTAAACCAGAGAGCCGGGACTTCGCCGCCATTGCTGTCCGTCTATGGAGCACACAATAGTGTACCCTCCGCATGCCTCGGCTGATGCCGAAACGCATTCGGTTACCCTCACTGTGAATGCGTATCATAACAAAAACACATGAAATGACATGAACATACACACTGCGATTGCGCCAAAGCTGCGGATCACCCATTGAAAACGTGCCATAATTTTTTCAGGCTTGCTATTTCTATGCGCTGTCTACCAGTCGATTTTCGGCAAATGTTGGGTTTTTCTGAGGGTATACTATTTGAGATGCCACAAGGAACGATGCAGTTACACCCGGCGGTATAGAAGTCCCAGTTCTCTGGTTTATTTCTATGAATCTCTCCCATAGATTCTACTACTACTAGTACTACTACACAGTTTAACATCGCTTGTTCCCCGAACTGGAGGGTTGGAGGCATTCGTGATCATGTCAGCCTGGCTTGATTGCATACTCCATGCCTCCCGGTCTTGGATAAGGTTTGAGTCAATGTACTCGAGTTCAACTGAGATGTTGTCCGTCCAGCACTTTCTTTGGCGACAACAGGGGTGAACACCTTCAACCTGTATTTCAAGCACCTTCTTGGGCCACTATTAATCACTCTTGTGTTGGATGTGCCCAAACCGAGGCAGTCTACCCCATCTGACTACTTCCTCAACACCAAGAACACTTAGATGCGCTCTCAGTCCATCCAGTGGCACTATCAAAAATCTAGGCTGAGTACATTCAACGCACCATAGCGTTGTCATTTTGAGTCAGACGAGAGATTTTCTCACCATATATTTGTATATGCTAACTCGTGTCAACCAATTTAATCTTTTACAAACTTGCTATGTCTCAAGTCACTTCTATAGGAAGTTTGATCATTGATATACAGTTACCTGATAAGTCCACGGACGGCCAGACTGCATCTCTGGGCACATGAAACCTTCAGTGTCGCACGTAGCCATGAAGGTTGTGCCCTGCGGGAATAATCGCATATCAATGCTGCGGCCGAAATCGATAAGCTTGATGTGCTTAGTACTTGTCATCAACACGTTACCCGAGTGACTCTCTGTTTCATCATCCTCCCTGAGCAAGATAGAGTTAGGGGTAGAGGTGTAAGTCATTCTAACATCTGAGAGTGGATTGAAAGTGACAGGACTAGTTTGAAGGCCGGTTTATAGTCGGTCGTGTGATGCCAGTGTTTTTAGCATCTTCAGCGACTAGTCACTGATGCCTTAGAAATAACTATAAATTATTTTTATCACCTATCAAATTTTCAGTCACCCGTGACCATCTAGTGGCCGACTAAGAACCGGCCATAAGATACAATTTCTTGTAGAACTGGCTCATTATAAGGCAAACAAAAATAAATAAATTGCTGAGTTGCCCTCCCTTCGATTCCTGTCACGTCCTCAGCCTCCGTTTCGCAAAGCGTCAAATTGCATGCGACGCTCAACCGTTGCGCATATGCGCGCGTTTAGACTTTGAGTACTGTCGGTATGTATTGACTGCGCTACACGTAAATTAGCACCCGCTTAATTACGGACTAGTTATAAACACTCTCGGCCATGTTTTTATCAGCCGTTTAAACACCCCCATGTGACATGCTCTCGACCAATCAGAATGGATAAACTGTCTGGGGTATTTATGAATTATTGTTAATAAGGAATTTTTCTCTGTGTGTCTGGTTCACATAGCAAGAACTCAGCCCTTTTATTGCCTGTTCTTTGGATGAGATGTAAATATGATTGAATTAATCACTGAACTTACAATGGTAAGTATTACTGAATTAATCACTGAACTTACAATGACAGAAGAAGGAAATTATCAGGTTTGATGTCACCATGGATGATGTTGCAGGTGTGCATCTGTTCCACCACATGGAGAATCTCTATGGTGATGAGCAGTAGCAGAGGCTCAGGCATGACACTCTTGGTTCTGTTGTATTCGTTGATGGCATCCAGCAAGGTCAGGTTCTTGTGCTTCTTTGTGACCAGGCAGCTACCATCGGGGAAGACGTGAATGCCGTTGGCGTACATGAGGGATGTTCTCTGAAGACCAGAAAATGATGAAGTGAAACTGAGGCGGGTGTCTTTAAATAACAGACAATCTATTTGCAGGTAGATGGCAAGCAACTTAAAAAAAAAAACGTAATAAATAAAGGTATCCTTTGAAGAGAACATTCACTTGCCATTCTCCATTTTCCAACAAACAACCGACCCAGGTTTATAATGGCCTCATGTTTTGACCCTAGCAGAGTCTTTTTTCATTCAAAATCAACAAAAGTGTTAACCGATAAGCAATATCACTAAAGGTAACCAGAAAACCGCATGGAGTCAAGGACCAGGATAAGCCAAGGCTTGTAGTGGCTTGCCTTTCAAAATATATTCACGAAAATAAACAGATTACATGAGAAAAACCTCATCGAAGGACAAAACAAAACCGTTCAGCGTGACAGACCGAAGAACAGACAAACAAAACAGACAGCTACTGGAGAGAAAAAGGTGGATAGGTAGAAAGAACATGTCACATATTGGGGAAAACAAGCCTTTCTCAAGGACTTTGTCTTTGGTTGGTTAGCAGTTTTCAACAGCTGTTTCTTTTCTTCAAATTCCACACTTTCAAGAAAACACAGCCTAACACTTTACATTTTGTGTTTAACTCATTCATGGCAAATCAAAACAAGAACTTGGCAAGTAGTTTAAGAGGGAAATGTTCCTCATGACGAAGAGCGCCGAGACCAAGTTTATAAAAGTTAAGCTTACAGATAAACAATTGGCAGTGAGGATATAAATCAATACCACTCATGTACCATACTTTAAAGCGCAACACGAAACAAGTCACTGGGGAGATTATTAGCTCAAACGAAGAAACTACTCCAAAGTAGATTCAACAACTGTTTAGCACAGTATACACAGTACAGTTGAGAATGTAAAATTACCTCTCAAGCATTATGCTCAAAGTAATTTTCACCCAAAATGTTTCATCTTTTGCAAAATTGAGTGGCGTGCAGACAGGCTTATTGACCCCTTCCACCAACGTCACATACTGCTACTGTCTTCCACGCTTGCCATTTGGGTAGTCAAATTGCAAATTACGGTAAGCGTGTAAACGCTGTGCCGCCTAAAATGCACACTACACTGTATAACACACAGAGACATTGATTCCCAATATGGCGCAACCAAGATTATTGTGATGATGACGTCAGGTAAATTGGGAACTTTATGTAAACTCCATCAGCATCTATTGCCGTTTCAAAAAAAAAAAAAAACTTTTCACGATCTTCTTACCACATCTACTGGATTTCTCATCGCACTAAGTCTTTGATGCAATGCTCGGCTGATGTAGAATTCCCAAGGGCAGGGTTGCTTCTGCACCTTCAGGACGACTTGGTCATCTTCATCATGGTTGAGGTTGCTGTGGTCATCAGTGTACAGAGGCACGATGGAAGCATTGTAGATCTTTGCATAGGCACCCTCCCCGATACACTTCTCGACATTGTAGAGCTCGGTATCTGTTCAGAGAGAGGAATAGGTAATAAGAATGATAACAAAAAATAATTTATAAGAATAAAAAACTTTAAAAGAATTAAAAAATTAAGAATAAAAAAACCAGAGTCTCATGTGTAAGGTACTCAAGGCACTGGGACAAGCAGGTGAGAGATTTTTAATAATGATTGATTATGTGAACCACCAGAACACCCACTAGGGAAGCGCAGTACACAACTTGCTGCCAAACCATACCAGAAACACAGGGGCATGCAATCCCCTTCTCTTTTAGTCATGGCGAGCAACACATAGGACCTATGGCTTTACATCCCAAAGGATGAAGCCATTTTGGTTAAGTGCATTGCTGAAGGACACAGGTGCCACGTCCGAGATTTGAACCAACACTCTACCGCTGAAAACACCAGAACTTTAGTCCGGTGAACTTTGTTGGAAAAGTGAGCATTTATACCTAGCCTTGCCAAATTTCAAATAGGCAAAGAAATCACACAGTTTGGGAAAGCAATTTCTTTGGATGATTCAGCTTCAAAACTTTGACATTCTTGTGTTGAAAAGTGTGTGATCGCGGTCGTCTGGCCCAAACATTCCGTCGTGCACTAGTACACATCTAGCACATTTATACGTTCTTGTACAATTTCCAAGACGTGCTGGAACTGTCCTTACTGGCTTTATTCAGCCACTCGAAGGTCTCTGGTACAAACTCTACAATATTTGTTACAGATTTCGAGTAAGAAAAGCCTCGATCAAATAAACAAATGCAACAATCATCATTTACCGTACCGCACTTTCCTATGGAGGACGTCGTGTTTGTTTACCTTTAATACACACAATAGGTCACGTGATGCGGGTCGCGCAATCGGTCTATTGTTTGTTGTGAATTTGTGAAGTCAAATTCGCTTCGACTTCGCGTGAAGTATGAACCGAGCTTAAGGATTACAGTAACACCATGTAAGAAACTCTCTCATGAGCTGTGAAGGTTCTGAAAAGAACCGGTGGTGTAACAACTCAACGCTTCGACCAGTATGCTCTGATTGTCTTCAGGAGAAAAGCAAACTTTATTGCTGTAGCTTGGAAGCCCAATGAAACCAGTCACTGAGGGTGCTTGGTTTGAAAAAGAAGTGCTGGGGGTCAATTCAAACTCTTCCACAATAAATGTTTCAAGCTTTTTTTAAATGATCTATCCTAGTACAAGTCACATTAAAAGAGGTAAAGTAGCTTGCTCAAAGAATAGACCGGGATTAAAACCCACAATCTGTAAACCCAGAATTTGAACATTTTGTACTGGATGGACAGCAGCACGCTCAATGTGTGAAGGAAACACAAGAAACTCACCACAGGAAACTTCCTCTTCTACAACCAAAAAGGGACTGTCCATCTTAACCCTTTGAAAACTTGCTACATACAAGAAATGCCTTTGTTTTATTTGTGAAATAGTGAGATTTCCATACAATCAATGGGAGACTTTTGAGGACACTAGGTGGCAGCAGACTTACCAGGTAAATCCATTGTTGTCGGATATGTGCGCGTACTCAGAACTACGCAAACAATGGAAACTTACCTGGTAAGTCTGCTGCCACCTAGCGTTTCAAAGTTTCCCCTACTTACTAAGACCAACTGCTTCAAAAGGCACCACATCAGGCATTGCACAGTCACTCTCAGTGTAGCCGTCATAGTCAACCAGAGGCACAGGAAGGCTCTCCAGAAGATGTTCCTTGACCTCATCAGAGAACGGGTTAATGTGTGCGTCTGTGGTACTGGGAGCTGCTGCTCTGCTATCTGGTGCTTCAGAACACTCCATGAGCGATGCTTCGTGCTGACTCATCTCCATCATGGGTTCTTCCTTCGCGGTGAGGTGCATCTTGGACATCAACGATGTGCTGAGGTGAATAGAGGCTTCAGAGGGTTGTATCTCCATGAAAGACTCGTGTAAGGTCTGCTGCTCATGCTGATTGACCTCGGTCGGTGGCTTGAACTTTGATGACTGTAAGGACTGATCTAAAGACGTCGCTGTGGTGTCATCGCAAACTTGAAATGACTGATGGGGTTTTGTTGGATTTCCAATGAAGGATCCACATTGCCCTTCTGGAGCATGGGTTCCAAATGCGTTTTTGCTAGGTCTGGTTGCAAAGGACTCATTATACTCCTTGAAAATGCTGTCGTCTAGACCTGTGTGTAACTGGGACATCTGAGAGGTTCTTTGCTGATTGGAAATGTTCTCCCTGCTTGGGATGCCATGAGCAGACTGACGGAGTACATCACCTGATCCCAGACCCTGCCTGTGAGATGGATCTTCAAAGATTTGGAATGATTTGGAAGTAGACATCTCGAATGACTTGACATTTGAAGAATCATCGAAGATTTGGAACGACTGGGCTTTCTGGCTATCCATTAGAGATCTATTCTCCCCCAAACCATTCCTGACACTTTTCAAATCCATGCTTCGATCTTCCTTTTTGCTACTCTTGTTTGATTCAACAGCAGAGGTCCCATGCCGTATAGAATTTTCTGAGGAGCTGGTTGCCAACTGACCCTGATGTTGAAAGCTCACATTGTATTCATCTTTGATTTGGGCATCAGCTGAGGGAACGGAGGTTGTGTAGAAATTTTTGTTTGTGTTTGATGCCAACCTCTCATGGGCGTTACTTGATGAAGAAAAGGTGGCAGAGACGCTATGAGGATTTGACTGGGTGACTGAATTACCCTGGTGGGTGTTTGAAATGCCTAGATGGGTGGCAGAAAGGCCCATATGGGTACCAGGCTGCCTGGAGTTATTCACAGACAGCCCTTCATGATGGGTGCTTGAGTACCCAGAGTTGGTCGAAGAGAGACCCTCGTGAGAGCTGGAGAAGGTTGGATGGGTGGAAGAAAGCCCAGTTGATGAGGAATGTGATGATCCGGATGAGCGAGCATCTTCATTACTGCGTTCCATAATGGGACTGTTGGAACACACAGAAGAAATAAAAGAAGGGTTCAATTACAACAACAAAAAAATTGCAAAAAAGGCATTTAGAAAAATACTTGAGAATTTTTTTTTAGTGTAAATGTAAGTGTAAATCTATGATTTAAAATCCTTGAGAAAAATATGTGTCAGTGCAAAACGCCCAGTAGAATGCCGCTATACCAAACACCAAAATAACAAACATTTTACACTACTGAACACAACATTTGGCTCCAGATTTGTGTGCTCAAAACAAACAAAACGTGTTTTTCTTTGTGAGTCTCTAGCGGAAATGTGTAATGTGAGTTCCTACATTTGTATGGTATTACCAAACCACTGATGTAGTGACATAAACTTATGTCAAGCTTGCTTGTTCATTTCAAAACAAAAAAAAGGATAAGTGTATTTTCAAAATTGTCATTGAAAGCCCACCTGAGCTTGTACTGGTTGGAAGTGTTGACAGTACACTCTGTGGCTTCGAAACTCTCCTGAGAGCCAGCATAGACACGGCTAGCCAGAATCACAGACCTCCCTCCGTCATCACCATTCCCTCTGTCCACCAAAGAATCATGCTCCAAGGACGAGGCGCCTTGCCCCAGGGGAGGTTTGATGGAGCTCAGCGGTGGGAAGGATGGGACGCTGGATGAGGCGAAGGGTGTGGAAGCCATCCGGGATGCTGCCTTGAAGGCTGAATGGGCATCTTCATGGTTCAAGATGGTCACATTTGGGGGATGATCTTCCTCGCCGAGGGCCTTGAGGAGCTCCACACCTTCCATTGCATCTGTCTGTTTTGGAGAATGTCACGATGAGTTATAATAACCAAGCATGGATAAGGTGATATTTCATGGCCGATATCTTTGTTTGTTTAAGAGAGGCCAGGGGCTCTTTCAAAATCACGGCCTTTGATCTGACAACAGCTTTACTGTGGGGTGGTCATCTTGCTTTTCTTTCATCATTCGACAAAATGAATTAGCTGTTGCAAACAGGGCCCTACTTCATAAAGCCTGTAAGCAGGCGTTTTCTGCTTACAGAGCAGCCATTAGCAGATTGAATTTCTAATTCATAAACACTGTTAACCGTAAGCCAAGCAAAAGGTGTGCTCACTTGTCCAGGGTTTCTGTAGGCAGATGAGTGACGCAACTATGCAAATCCAATTTGAACGTGCACACCCACTTTAAAATTTTCTCTATCGTTTATGAAATACACTTTTGCTTTTCATGTTTTTTGGCTATAGTAAGCACAAAAATTTGCTTACCGGTAAACAGATTCATGAAATTGGGCCCAGGTTAGCAAAAAAAACCAAAAAAAAAAACCTATAATATAAATGTAAAAATGATAAGTCGCCTCACGTGTGGCCCTAGCCCTCTTTCTAAGCGGCTAAATCTCAAATTAGAACAACTGTGCTAGGATCGAAATGTAACGCCAATAACTATTTTTTGCATTTTTCTTTCATTCAGCACAATATATTTAAGTTGCACGGCCCGATTTTTGCTGAAAACAGTTGTTAACAATTTTTTCTCTGAACAAATGTGGCATTTAAAGCCACAGACAATGCTAAAAAAAACGTAACCAGCAAGAATGTCGGGCAAGAATTCATTTTTCGGTTAATGACTACCACTTATCATTGGCAGATGTTTTATGCACTACCTTAAAATGAAAGTTTGTAACTTTCTTGAATCCATAAAAAGAGCTATTAAAAAATTGAAATCTAAATTTTCGGGTCAAATTAGCCGATTTTCCTAGCATCTATAAGCTAAAAACAGATTGCAAGGAGAAACCTGTTCCCATTTTATGACATCAGAGCTCATGTTGCTGGGTAGAAAAGTTACCAGCCAGAATGCTTCATGAAATCAGGTGGTGCATTTTACAAGTCTATGTACCTCTTCTGGTGACTTTCGGTCTTGTTCCCTGGCCTCTCTCTCTTGGTCTTCTAGTGACATGAAGGGGATGCCGTGGGAAGGCTGTAGGATACCAGCCCGCTGTCGTCCATCTGGCCTCGGTTTGATGAAGTCCTGGGGAGGCCTGTCAACAGAAATTCACAAAACACGATTCAAAGAAAGCTGTGTAGAGAGTTTACTTAAAGAACTTACATTTACATGAAAACAGTCCTTCATTTTAAGAAATGCAAGGTGAGCTATAAACTACTTGTTCACTGAGTTTTCCATACTCCTCTGACAAGGTTAAGGAGTTTTCTACACTCCTCTGACAAGATTAAGGAGTTTTCCACACTGCTCAGACAAGGTTAAGGAGTTTTCCACTCTCCTCTGACAAGGTTAAGGAGATTTCCACACTCCTCTGACAAGGTTAATGAGTTTTCCGCACTCCTCTGACAAGGTTAAGGAGTTTTCCACACTGCTCAGACAAGGTTAAGGAGTTTTCCACACTCCACTGACAAGGTTAAGAGTTTTCCACACTCCTCTGATAAGGTTAATGAGTTTTCCACACTCCTCACACAAGTTAAAGGAGTTTTCCTGCACTCTTCCGACAAGTTGCCGCCGGGATTCTGTTTTTTGGTACCGTCCCACCGGGTGTGGTAAAGCGCTGTATAAGAACTCTGTATTATTATCATTATTATCATTTTTTTTATGTTTCTCATGAAAAGAAGGAAAACGGCAAAAATTATTTTCTCTTGATACTTTCTGTTATTTCAAATTTTATCTAATGAACTAACACTCTCCAGGACAAATGAGACTCACATATTCTCTTGGTCGGCCAGGTGCTTGAGTTCACTTCCATCGATCAACTCTCTTCCGTTGGACTCTGCATCACATGCAGCACTCTCGTTGAAAATTGTAAAACTTGGCCCAGCACCGGCTGCTTTGCCGACAGCACTAAAGGCGCTGGGTTCCGACTTGCCGTCAAAATTGGGAACAGGTTGCGGTTCTGACTTCTTGGATGCTGTATAAATTGTTTACAAGTTTCAAAACTTTGTCTAAATGTTTGAACATTTTCAAGGAAAATAAAGTGTTTCCAAGTTTGCCTTTCTCATAGTTAATAGTTTAAAAAAATAAAAAAAACTTTAAACTTATTTAAATACTTAAAATATCTTTAAAAATGAATTGCCTGCTGTGTCTATACATTCTTCAATGTAATAAGTAAAATTGTCTGTCACGCCCAGTGGAGCTCCTTGCAGGATTTTGAAAAAACATTTAAAATATGGACAGACCAAAATGTATTCATTTTAAACAATTTGTATTAAAATAATTTCCATTGAATCAAACAATAACCTAAAAGTCCCATGGGATACATTGAAAAGAAATATCGTCTGAATTAGCAATATATTTTGAAAGTCTGAACTACATATTTGAGTACCAGCAAATCAAAACTTTTATTTTAATCTGCTTTATCTTTTTACAAACATTTTTTATTCGCAAAAAAAAAAAAAAAGAATGAGAGACTGTTTTGAGGAAAACTCACCAGTATTTGCAAAGATATCCTCAAAGTCGTTGTCTCGTTGAGCTGGGAAAAAACGCCCCGACTCTAGCATGAAGTCATCATCTTCGCCCAAAGGGTTATTCAACATCGCCATCACCACACCCATTGCCTCTCTTGTGTTCACGGTTGGGGAGGGGCGTGTCAGCCCACCAGGGGTGCGGCCCGGGGTCACCCGGCTTAAATTCAGGTAGGAGGAGTTACGCGAGTGTGATGAGCCTGGTGTTGGGTTGTTGTGCTCACTGGGAGTCTGGCCTTGTAAAACGTCCGAAGCACTGGGCGTTACTTGCGCGGTGCTGTTCAGGGCAGTCCTGGATGACGGGGTTGGGTTGCAGGTGGCTGAAGTGTCATTTGCACCGATACAACTCGCTGTAGCTGTGACCAAGTATAATTGTGATGCATGTAACAGAAATTATTTCATGCTGATTGTGAAAATGTGGTAGCTACAATTCTCTAGAATCACTTGCCAAGGAAGCAAACAAAAATCAGCCATACAATTTTACACATGTACTTAAATAAAAATCAGGTATGCTGTGCTTTTTGAAAATTTAATTAATGACAAGTATTTTCCTTCAGACTAACTGAAAAACACATACCTTGATTTCCCGTGTCTTCATATATCAACTGCCTTGTTACTGTAGGGTCCCTGTCAATCAAAGAAAGTAAACGAGTCTACAGGATCAGCTTAAATGACTTAAATATAGTCCCACTTTCAGATAATTTTTGTGACAGATCTCTTGGGGCATTGTGTTTTGGACATGTATACCGAAAAAAAATTGAAACCTGGGGCTTTCAGGTTGGTTTTGTGGGTTCTTCCCTGCCTTTAAACTCTGTGGACCCTGGTTCGAATCCCATTTTGGACCAGAGCCCTGCATGTAGATTGGGTTGATTTTCATATTGACAGGTAGAAGCAATTTTCACAATTGTCAAAATGGCTGCCATTGCTTGTAATTCTACCTATTTTTTTCCAAAGGACAAATCTACAACAGCCCTAAATAGTCAAATATCTTTCTGAAGACATACCCCGATTGTGTGACAAATTCCATGCTTGTATCATCCAAGGCACAATGCCATCACCTACCCACCGTACGATATATTGCCTTACCTTGGACCAATGTCTGGTTTGGTGTCCTGCACTGTGGACTGGCCAAGTGCTCCATGCTGCGGTGGCACTGGCTCCTGTCGCACCTATCATGGCAAACATAACTAGATTTCAGACAGACATACTATATCAATAGAACAAACTGCTTCTTTAAAACCCTCTGCGAAGCGACACCACTGTACATAATTAACCACAAAATTATGCAATTTTTTTTCAAACAACTTCACTCATAAATGTTTTTTTTAACAAAAGTCTTCCATGACATCCACTACCATACCATCTAGAAACACTACAGCAAAGGTGAATGGCCAGACTTAGTTCATTCACCTTCTGTGAGTGATTACGAACACCGATGCAGGAGGGTTGTGCAACATAGTCAATGTTTTGTGTATATAAGTCTCTTAGCCTGGGGGGGGGGGGGTCATGGCCTTGTCAGTCTGCTGGCAGCACCACAGCTACGGCCACAATTTTTTTCCAGAGCTTTGCAGGATCATGATAGACCCTCTGAAGGGTATTGGGCTTGATCAAAATTGGAAATAGCTTCCTTCTCCCCGGTGTTTTATGATTTCTCTCAACTACTGTGAAAATACACACAGGTCCTGCAAAATGACGAAAAGCATTACGTAATGCCACCGCACCGGTTAAATCGTCGACCATAGGGGTTGTGAGCATCTTGTACTGAAGTGCCTGACTCTACAAGGCCTGATACTTTACGGAGGCAACGGAAGCAACTGCCTCCGTTGCCCCTGGTCATTGCCTCGGTGACCTTGAAATGTTCAAATAGAAATTGAAAATTTCCTCATAGAAATGTCCTTTACCATGGAGAAAATACCTTGGTGCCTTGCCCTTTCAAGAACAAAGCAATCAGGCCTGTGACACAATGTTCCTGTTCCTAATACCGACACGTTGCTCCACTTCCCCAGTATTTTAAAGGCAGGGTAAACCTCCGGTATTTGGTACAAAGGTTACATGGTATATTGGTATAAGCTTTATAACATTAAGTGAGCTTTCAGATTGGAACTATTCTTCTTCTTTTATAAATCATTGTCCTGTACTTTATCCTAAAAAACAAAATCTAATATCAGGTTTTTTTTCAAAATGAGTGGCCTGTTTTATTACACTAGTATAAAAAACACAATGCAGTTGTGAACTAAGGTACTAGATAAATCTCCTAATGAGGCCATACCTCTTACATATTCATGACCTCAAGCTGTTCTTTGATTGGCCAAACTTCCATGATGGTCATATTATTTGACTGTGCAATAGAAATAAATTGTACTTCCAAAGATTTACTGAACCAAACTCCTTCATTGGGTTGGGCTCTCTCCTTGAATCATGGATGAAATAGTTAGGTTCCTTGCCAATTTTCTGAAAGCTCAGAGGATATACCGGTAGCCCTATCAGCTTCTTCCCCCAACTAGCAGCATTCCTCAAACACTACCCATGAGAAAGTATATATTTTTTTTACACACCAGAAGGGGCTGTTTGGTAGGCTGCTGTTTGAGTTCCTGCTGCATTTGTTGTAACTGCTGCTGCATCTGATGCTGTTGTTGCTGCATCTGCTGGTGTAACTGCAACTTCAGCTGTTCCTGTGCCTTCCTCTGCTCTACCAGTTGCTGTTCGTGCAACATTCTGAAATCAAACGCAGCCCACTTATTACTGTTGAGTGATGAGTTAGTTTGGGGATACGGACCTTGTAGTTTTCATTTTCAAGTTCTTAGCTTTCAAAATATGTATCATTCATCCGAAGATTTCTTGCCTGAAAATTCTATCATTGACTCATCCTAGTAAAAAACAGTGAATGAAAATAATTTGCAGAATTCAAGGCATCCAAAGCATCAAACCTGGCACTGCACAAAATAAGTCTTGGTGCCTCTTCCAAGAGACTTTAAATTCTTTCCCCGGAAGTGCCCTTTACAAAATGAGAACGGTCTTGCCTTCTCAAAGTCAAAATTCCGTGCCTATGTAACTACAAGTTCTTTCGCAGACCTTAAACTTTTACGAAGGATTTCGGAGCTCCAGCAAAAGAATGTTACCCAGACTTTTTTGATTCTATTAAAGTAAAGTGACCCCCTTCAGGTATTAAATTCCCAAAGGAAACTACTAGCTGAATTTTTCTTCTCACAGCCGCATTGCTGACTAATCTCTGTGATGGACTCACCGTTGCTGTTCCATTTGCCTTTCGAGCGCCTCCTGTTTTTGTCTCATCAGTGCTGAATACTCATCTTTCTGCCTCTGCAAGGCAAGACGTTGCTCTACCAAAAAAAAAAAAATTAAAAAAAATAAAAATCTCTTTACAATACTGGCTCTTTTGAGTCAAGACTAGTATTGCAAATCTATCTAATGAAGGTTTACCCAGAGTAAACTTATCCTGTTCCAGTTCCTGCTTACACGCTCCATCGAGTTTAACCCATTAGGTAAACCTCCTTAGCAGTACTTAACTAGTTGCCGCCAGGATTCTTTTTTTCTGTCCCGACCCCCTGGCGGGATTCTTTTGGCGGAATTGCCGAAATCTTTTTGCATTGAGGGTACCACTGGCACAAAGAAACCCCGGCTTGTCAATGACAAGAGAAGAAAGATTCTCTTTGTTGGATCGTCCATTTTGTTTCTCGACCGAGAAAATGTCAAATTCACACAGCATGAATTGCAAAACAACGGCCGTTACCTACGGCATAGGAGTGGCACTAAACACGGAACCATTGCTCGATTGCCGACTCACTCTGACTTACAATAGTGGAAGCCTCTCGATGACACGTAATCCCCTTCTTGGAACAAAAGGACAAAGGTCTATGATAGGGGATTACACAAAAATCGCCTCTGAAAGGCCACAAAATGCGAGTCTATTCACGACCTTTTCATCTGGTTTTAAATGGTTAAGCAGCATGTCCCAGCATTCTGGATGGCAGCATCTTCTTTTAATATCAAAGGTTCTTTTCAGAACCACCACAACTTCTAGATGAGTTTATGCACATTGTGTCTCCGCAAACCTCACTAGATTGTATTTCCACCATGCAAAGACTTTTTAAATCCTACAGTAACTCTTGTGTTCATTCTGACAAGGTTTCCAATGCTCATTGCTTCAAGTGGCTCGAGTGTACATTGAGGAGACTTAGACCAACAAAATAACACCAACCTTTACATATTTAAAGTAATCATTGTAAAAATCAGGCCTATAAGTTGAAGTGTTTTGGTGCCACGTTGTGGACTCAACCATGGGTTTACCAATCTGATTATTTGAACCCTGGGTACGTTTATCAAGGACGAGCAGGAGGTGACCATTGTGCATTTATTTGTATACATCTTTGTTTGTAGTTTTCCCTCCAACTTTCAAGCTTCGGCTTGATTCAAATTTTTATGACATTTGTTATACATAATACTACTGATAATATTAACGAGGCCGCAGGCGAGTTGGATAAGGGACGTAGACACACTATATTTTTCTGTATTTCATGGGCGCACATGTGAATTTATCTTCCAGCAAACGTGCCACTTTTGAATTTACAGTGAATTTTCCATAGGATCCTGCATATGGGAGTTAAAACAGCGCGTTAAAGAACAGGGTGTGATATGGGCTGTGCAATATGACTATACATCACACTCTTGTTGCTATGGATCGACCAATCACAATGGAGGATTTAAGTTTGCTTTAAGATAATAACAGGATATTGATAAAATACCACCGATTCCTTTCAGAACCAACTCGTACATTGTCATACAGAGACATTTTATGCACGTGGTGTTGTCCCAAACCTTATAGATATTTTATGCACGTGGTGTTATCCCAAACCTTATAGATATTTTATGCACGTGGTGTTGTCCCAAACTAGATTCACTGACCTACAATTTCCCTACTCACCTTCTATTTTTTTAGCTTCCTTTTTGGCGTTGTACCTAATCGCTCTCAGTTCCTCTAGAGACATCTCCTGTGCACCGCTATAGACTAGATGCTTACAGTACATAGCTCTTGTCTTGTCATCTGCAACGGGCTGCTGCTTAATGATAGCGTTTAAGATTGGATGAGATTCAGAACAACAAAGAAAGAATTTTAGCCTCCAACATATCCAAGCAACTTCCGCTCTTTGAAGAATGAACATGCTTTACGCACCTTGTTTTCTTAGACCTAATCTTGAATTTTGTACTGTAGTGTTTAATTCTATCTCTGCTCATCAGGCACATAGATTAGAAGGAGTTCAGTATCAATTTCTGCAACTTGTTCATAGGTGGCTTAATAATTGCACTATTTATAACTTGGATTATCTTAACCTATGTAAAATGTACAGGCTACCACCTCTCAGACATAGGCCGTTTACGAAATCACCGCTTGGGCTCCGTCCGCCTGTTTGAATCCCCGTAAGGAAAGCACACGTTTTCAAAATAACTGACAGAGCCTAAGCCTAAACCCAAGACGTGGTTTTGTAAACGGCCATAGAAGAACTGTTAATGACTAGTTTGTTTCTTTGTAAATCTTTCCACAATCATTTTAGCATCACAGAGTTCAACCCTTTTAGTTTACATACTCAAAATACTAGACAAGCAAATAACATATATTACGTAAAATAGGTAAGTAATAAAATTAATATGCTAAGTTGCTAATAACTTGCTAAAATAAGACCTTAGCATAGGGGTCAAACAATGGAAATTTCCACGTGTGTACAAGCCACGCATAACTCCCAGCCAATGATGGATCCCCACTGACATTCATTTTTAAATTTTTTTATGCAAGTCGCCAGACGCACAAGGATAGTAAGCCACTTGAGGCGTGGGCTACAAATCAACTGTTTTCCCAGGGGCCACTGCCACCTACTCCTTGGGCTGAAACAGGGTTACCCCCTTTACAGTCCGTAAGGACGTAGGCTTGGTTATCATCCATCAGAAGCCTGGCTGGTAGAGCAGAAAGCTCTAACTCCCCATCATTGTCCAATGATGGGTCTCCATTGACCTCATGTGTCTCATAAGTCAAACATAACATGCATACTTCATCTGTTGTAGAAATACTGAGTGCTTTGAGACACCAGTTGCATGTGATAAAGCACTATATAAGAACTGTATTAGTATAATCATTATAACAGTTCAGTTCTTGACAGTATCAACCCCTGCAATAAACTTTCATTCTTAACCCCACAATAATGTTTTTTGTGATTTTTTTTGTCAATAAAACTTTCATTCTTGAGCCCACAACAATATTTTGTGTGGTTTTTAAAAGGCACACCTGTCAGCGAAGCTTTACATGTTTCTCACAGAAAAGAGACACTGAGCTCAAATCTAGGGACACGTGGCCAACTGCTTTAAACAAGCATTCATGAAGTCTGGAATAAGGACTTACCCGGGCAATGTTTTCAAGTAGATTGGAGGGTTTGTCTGGCTTGCGAGCACTTAGCACTTGACTGCCTATCTCTGGCACCTTCCTTGGGGTCCTTTGAAAAAAAAAACAAAAAAACACAAATCTGTAGTAGACTTAAGTATACGTTAACCCTATCTCCCTAGGTGTTTTTGCTAAAAACCATACCAAATCCGCCAAAATCAATCAATTGTTGGACAGCCAATAGGCAACTGTACTGAATCAATCATAATCAACCAGTGCACTTTACACTAAAAAATCCTTTCAAAATGTTCCAAAAGGGGTGAAAGACAAACTCTATTAAAATTGACTGGTGTTTCAACAGCGCTTAAAGACCAACTCCATCAAAATCAACCAAATGTTTCAATCTGGTGGTGTACTGGACCAATCGAAATCAAGCAAAACCAGCCGATTGATTTTGATGGATTTGATACCGTTAGGGTTAATAGACGTAATAAGCATGCTATAGAGAGAGAGAGAGAACTGACATCAATCCTAGTTTCTCCCTGTGCTGTATGCTGCTGAACCAAGCGCATTACATGAACTAACTTTAACAATAATGGCGGCGCCCAGCAAGGCTCAGTGACTTCATGACAACAACAGACTTGCATGAGTCCTACAGTAATACATTACACTTTCAATCAAGAATCTGGTTTGTTAAAAAATCCCATAAGAAATCGGGCAAAAAAAAAAACAGTGTTTGATTATTAAAGTTTGAACTAATATCTGAATATCATTAAAAATAAGCTGTATTTGATATTATTTTTTATTTAAACTTACACAGTGTCTGAGACGGATTCATCCACATGAACCGAAAAGGAGGGTCGAGCGTAGGTTGCAGCCTCGCTGATGCCAATTCCAGCACTACGTGACTGACGAACCTAACCACAAAAAAATAACACATCACAAAATAGCTACTATCTCTAGTTTGTTTTAATATGGTCAAAAAATTTAGATAAAATATACGTAGTGTTTGACATAAACGTAGCGTGTCGTGGCCAAGCGGTCTAGAGCATCAAACTCAGAGTGTGGGTTCGGATTCCGATCTTGACATTTGTATCCTTGGGCAAGACACTCAACTTTCATTGCTTCTCATCACCAAGGAGTAAACCGGTTACCTTCAAGGGTAAAGATTGTTGATGTGAATGATCAGAAACTTGTGCGCTCATTTGGCAGGGAAAACGAGGAAAACGTCAAACAATCGTCGGCAGCGATATTAATCATCTTACCCTCTGACCAGCCCAGGGTCCAGCTCCTTGGATATTCTCCTTCTGAGCCTCCTGTCGTATGGGGATTCGTTCCCACTCCCCAGTAGGTGGTGGTAAGGAGGAATGGCCACCAGATGCCCCACCCATGGATACCTCGTCTTCACAGAACACTGAAAATGACTGTCCAACTTGTGGGGTCGGCATTGTCGTACCGAGACCTCCTCTGCTGGCTGTGAAAGATGAAAA
Organism: Marthasterias glacialis; assembly: GCA_911728455.2. NCBI lineage: Eukaryota > Metazoa > Echinodermata > Asteroidea > Forcipulatida > Asteriidae > Marthasterias > Marthasterias glacialis. The sequence continues at coordinate 19,575,468 of OU452219.1, read as the reverse complement.
GGCAAGAATAAAATCTGAATAAGTTTAACATGTCTGTGAAAATAAAATGACTGCACAAGACTTAGAATATAAAAATAATAACAGTACCCAGTTTTTATAAAGTTTATCACAGCTGGAAGTGTGTCTCAAAGCGCTCATTATTTTGAAGGCAGTTAGGCAGAGCTAGGTTTGAACTATGAGACGAATTTTTGTTGCACCTAACTGCCTAACATTAATGGTAGTTCCTTAAAATGGAAACAACCTTTAAAGGCAGGGTCATACTTTAATAATGACGCCCTAAAAAAACTGTGTAATTTATAATGCTCCACTTCATGTGTGTTCACAATCTACATATACCTGACTTAATGTTATCTTTGATGCCCTTTTATGAGCATGTCAAGACACCTCCCATAAATCAGGAATGTCCTATTAAAATTTTACATCTTGTGATTAGTAAACATCCAAACTATTTCTGGTGAATAAACATTTAAAAGCTCAAAGCTTTTAATAGATGCCAAATTTGCATCGGGGATAAAGAATATTGTTTGTGTTTTGTCCATACATCGATGTGTGTCAAGTGCTGTGTACTAAGTACTTTCCCGAGACCTGTGAAAAAAAAAATTTCCCAGGCATATTATTCGGGTTGATCTGTCTGACTTCATTTTACCTTGTTTGGCTGATCCAATTCTCTGACTGCTGACCTTCTGCTGCCGACCTTTGGCCCTGAGGTCACCCAAGTGATCCCGCCGCTCTCCTGGCATTGAGGGCGCATCTATCCCTTCTTGAATCTCATTCATGGTTGACCTGGCAACACGAGACTGAAAATCCCTGACAAAAAGAAAATGTTCATGCAAAGAGATAGTGTTACTGCATATTCCCCTGTCACACCTAACTAACCATGCCAGCGTTGGTTTGATTGAACACAATGTTTTCAATGGTCCAGTGAAAAAAACATCTTGTAAATAACATCTCTCCAAATGCACAGAGACCAAGTTTTATATTCATCTTTAAAAACTGTTTCGGTAAATATTTATTTTTCGTGTATGGCTTTGAAATTAGGTGATTGATATTAAGCAAAAAACAAAAAAAAAGTTGGTCTCAAGGGCTGACCTACATGTACACATGGTATAGGCCATAGAGTCTAAGAACTAGAGGGCGTACTAAACCATGCGACAAAGCCCGACAAGGAGCATGTTTTACCATTGAGAAAATGGTGCAGACCATTCATTTACAATGGTCATTTATCAGTTTATACAGCGAAAGTTTTCTAAGTGGACATTCTTATGCAATTGACCCATAGGGGTTTTTGCCCATGGTGAGTCAGTGGAGTTCCATGTGTGACATCGTGAGTGCTCCCTCTAGTTCTTGTATATAACTCCATGGTATAGCCTTGGATGGACTTTTCTGGCTTTTTAATGACAATTTTGATAATTTTTCTGAGACCAAAACAAATAAAAAAATAGGAAATCAGACTAAAGTAGGAAGAGTATAATGCCTGTAAAATGCAAATTAAAGTTATAGAAATATTGACTTGCATCAACAGGGCATGCACAAGTACAAAGCCGACTTCTTACACTTAATTTGGGTCGCAATTTGACCTTTCACAAAGGTAAGGTCATGTGATGTGTTATTACCAATACGAATGCATTATAAATAGGGTCAATTATATTGACCCTGCCAGTACACAGTCCGAAAATTGGGCCAAATTAATCGGCCCAGAACATGCAAAAGTACTGTGCGGTGCAATTATTGGACACGAGACTCTTTCAATTTACAGCAAATTTGAACACCCCACAAGTTCCAACAAAAAACCCTTCCTGGGGATTTGATTGACGCCTACCTGTGTGCTGTCTGGAGGGCAGTCCTTGGCACAGCATTACAAGCCAACCCTTCCCGATACACTGTATCGGCTTTCTTTGTATTCCCCTGCTGTTCCAGCTCCCAGGACCACGCCTCATAGAACACACTCAGCCTTGTGCCGATAGACTGGTCTCTCATAAACTGGAACAACTCCAGTGGGTTGTTAAGAAAACTGTTGGCCTGGTACAGAGAAAAGAAAAGATCGTGTAGCTTAACAACTTGAAACTATCTAATTTCTGTAACATTCACCAGTGAGTTGACAAAATGATTTGGAAACACAGAAACAAGTATAGAACAAGGATTCGGACAAATTACACAGAATTTCACATAAGTCATAAAAAAAAATCAGAATTCAACTTAAAATAACACATTTGCAAACTTAAACTGTGTCTTAACATTAAGAAGGAAAACGAATCAAAATTCAACATTCTTTTGCAATTCTTAACTTCTTGACCTTTTTGGGGGAAATTGCTGATTTCATCATATCAGCACCTCAAATCCCAAACAGCGTGCTGAACCTTAGCCTGTTTATTCTTTACCCCTATCTGTGTGCAAGGGTACAGGCCACAATGGCTGGTACCCAGCTACATGTACCTGTGTAGCATAAATTATAAAGCTCATTCTGTGGGTTACCAGCGCGCCCAAGTTCAAGCATTGTACATGTTGGCCGCATTCTTGCGCAGTATGCAGATTGTGCAAAATCTGAAGAATGTGCTCAACACTCACAGAGTGTTGACAGCATGTGAGTGATCCGTGGTTGACATGGCGACTAAACAGATCTTTGCCGTCTAGAAAATGGGAAACAACACATTATCACAGGAGCTCAGGGCAAGATAATAACATGAATATTTTATATGTGTATTGTTGTTTTTAAATTCACACTGTTGTTGTCACCAAAATCCTAGAAGATAGAGTGCAGCAAAAAAACAAAACAAAACAAAAAAAACCCTGAAAATTCTGGTGTCTGGGAACCATTCAACGGCACGATCTGTAAGGTGGAAGCTGGATTTTCGAAAAACGGGCCCTATATGGCATATTTCACAAGCCTCAAACAAAGTTTGAACTTAGCTGTTGCCTGGTTGCCAAATGCGTGTGAAAACAGCGGCAGGCGAATCAAAACCCTTCCCTTTGTTCATGCAATGTATCAGCGTGTTTTGAGGTTTGGAACTTGGCTTTCGTTTTTTTTTTCACACTTTGAAAAATTATTGCAAATACATGTGGACTAGCAACAAATCTTGCGGACTACTCAAAAGTCTGGTTTACTAGTCTGGCTGTTAGAAGGGAAATCTCTCTTCAACAAAGTGAGTGATGATGTCACACTGATACACAGGTTTGATACTTTGTTCCTGTGAAGGCAAAGAAGTTTTTCTTTAACAAAGGGCACTTCTCTACGAGGGAAATTTAAAATTTCAACTGGAACATTTCAAGGGGCACCAAGGCAATGACCAGGGTTATGGTGGCAATTGCCTCCGTTGCCTCCGTGAAGTATCAGGCCTGATGTCAGATGCGCTGGCTAGCCTAGACGTACCAGTTTAATCCAGCAGCTGACGTATCTGACATCGTTCTTGTAGCGCTCCTCATTTTTGAAGGCAGCTAAACACTTCTCAAGTAGCAACTGCAAGTTGCTCTCTTTGCCACCGCTAGGGTAGGCTTGCTCGGTCCACTTGATATACTGATCCCAGGGGTCAAGTGGATCATCCCCTGTGTAGCTCCGTAATGCTGCTTCCAATGATCTGGTGAAGAGGTTGAAAAGATTGAGGGAATAAGGTGTTATTGATGTGAATAAACATGTTTAGAATTCACGTAGACTTTCACTCTGAGTTTGAGGTTGTGATTTGTCAACATCTTGGAAATTGAGAACGATGGTTTACTCAATGTAGAAAACTACTGCAAAATAGTGTGACGGACATAGCTTAATCTCCCTACATATTTTATTTGATTTGAAATGTTTTTTTTTTTAATTCGACCACTGCAGCCAACAGTTGAATTGCAGTCAGATTACATAAGAAAATTGAAACACTTTAAAATTAACCAAAAACTTTAAAAAGGGATAAAATCAAAACAATAGAAACATTATACAAAAACAGTCAGAATAGAAAAAGAAATTAGAACAAATAAAATTATGGTGCTAAATCGCCATACACCCCAGTGTAATCAATAGAAGTTTATGGGAGGACTTGGATTAGGAAGAAGTTAAATACAAAGCAAGCAGTGATACTTCAGATACTTAATTCATTTTATTCGACGAGCCTAAACAAAAAAATCTTCCCAGTGTATTTGTTTGCCAGTGTTTAGCCCATGTGTCCTTTTGAAGTTTTTCCGGTATTTTCCGGTATACAGTCAGTGTAACCAACACCACTTCTTTAACCAAACCAACAATTGAATTTATTTGTGTCAAAATGAAAAGCACACTAATTTCAACAACAATAATTAATAACAGGGCACTTCACCAAGGTTGGTGAACATCTTTTTAAAAATCTCATCACCAAATTTTTTTAAAGATTTTTTAAAATTAAATGCATGTTGGGCTTTATTTCCTTTTCAGTTTTTGTAATTAATATTCCTTTCGAGGAATCGGTTGCAAAAAGGCTAATTATTGAACTTAAAAAAAATTTAAGCGGACATTTCACCCTGTGGCTTGAACTTTCGTGCATTTGATCCATGCCCAAAGAAACAAAACTGGCCTGTTTAGCAAGAAGCGGTTGTCAAGACCACCATCAAGACCGTAGACATTAAAAATATTTTTCATGAATTCAACACCTGTATTCGTTCAAAGTGCCTGTTCCTTTCTGTAGTGTATATATTCTGTCAACCTTTTGGACAAGTAAGGATATAATTTGACCTTAATTAAGGGAAAAAATGTGGCAGCCGGATACAGCATTTATTTTTTGCCTGAAAAAAACATGCACAGCCACCACAGGATGAGGTCTTTTTGAAGATATTCCTCATTTCCTGAATATATATTTGTGAAGTCGCCGTCCCCTTTTCCCACACATCACTCCACATCAGGGTATCCCATAAACCAAAAAACTGGGGTGTTTTTGGGGGGTCACATCCAATGCAACTCAATTAAAAAATACATTACTCATGAGTCATGTTTGCAATGTTAGTTGTTAGTGTTACTTACTGTCGTTGAAGGATCAGTTGTTGATGTTGGTCAACGTTATGTGGCTGCAAAGCCGCCGTCAGATTTGCAACCTTTCGTCCGTGTTTAAGAGGCTGAATGTTCTCTTTACTGAGTTCCCATTCGTCCGAAGCACTCATTATTGCTCTCTTTCTACCGATCTCACACAAGATTAAAAATCTCTATTCAACACCATTTATTTAAGGTAAAACTAAAATTCTCAGCCAGCCTAGGAAGACACCAGCGTCGTGAACAGTTCGGCGGTGAAAATTTAAAAGAAATTACGTATGCGCATGCGCACCAGTCGTCTGATCCCAATACGTCTCACACGTTGTACGATTGCTTTTTTGCCATCCAAAATGTACACGATAAAGTAGGTCAAATCACCCGACTAATCAATAAATTGGACAAAAGAAATCCAGCAATCAGCATTAAAAATGACGGGGCTTACACGGAAAAATGGGTAAATATCGTCCTCTTTAATTTCACTAATAATTTAACTGATTTAAATTTTAAAATCTTATTGAGTTCATATTTGCATCCCGATAAAAATGGCAGTTAATTTGGAAGGGTATGTGTTCGTGGAAAAGGACAATTTCTTTTTTTCTTTTTTTGTATTGAGAGTGGCTCATGATTTTGACTGTAAAATCCGTTGACCAGTTATGATATGCGGGGATGGTGGCAGAAAGAGTTCAGAGACAGGTCAACTAACTGTTCATTATCGCGTGACTTGATACAAGGCAATTGATGTGAGAAGTTGCAGTTGTCTAGTAAGACACCTCCACTCCACCATTTATCTGTTCAAACTTCAACCACTGTTGACTGTCAACCTCATCAACACTGCACTGGCACTGGCACTGGCACTGCATCAGCCATCAACATGAACAATGATCAATCTAGTCCGAGTTACTGGAGTGGACCGTACTCTACAATGCTTTTTTGACATTTCAGACATAATCTGGCATATGTAATGTAGGGTCAGAGTGAACTCTATTCCAAACTTGGTACCTGTGTGTACAACAAATGCCTTACAAAATACATTACAAGATTCAAGTCCGTCAGGAGTGACTATAATATAACACTGCTCTAAAATCCATCAAAGACCTCTACAAGTAAAACTTACCTGAATGAAATAGGCAGTTGAAGTTTTTGGTCAATATGATGGTACGCGAACAGGACAGATGGCGCTCAATATTTTGCAAATTTTGGGCTATTATGCAGGCGTTATTGTGTAATTCCCGGTTTCAGACCTTTGTTCTTCTGTTCCAAGCAGAGGATTACAAGACCTAGAGAGGGTATCCACCAATGTTTATTCATTGTATTTCAGCTCAATGAACCCAGGACCCCTTCCTTGTTCCGGATTTGGTACCAATCGTAGTCCATGGCACACGGCCAAGATTTTGCAATTCACTATGCATGAATTTGACATTTTTCTCGATGGACAAAACAAAAATCATGCTGCAATAAAGACAATCTTTGTTCTCTTGGCTTTGTCAAGTCAAGGTTTCGTTGTGGAAGAATCCAGGTGGCAACTGGTTACTTGATGGTACTGACACAAGTAAGGGTCTTAAAATTCAGTCCGAAAGTAAAAAATGTGTCGTCCAGGAACTGTGCTAATGGTCCCCTTACATATATGTATATTGTACATATATATAAGTAAGTATTATTTAATAATTTTGGTTAGCCAAGATACTGTTCTCCCCACTGCTTTTTTTCCCAGCAACATACTCAAATTTGTGAACTGCACTTTCTTTTCAACCAAACCTAATCTTGCTTTCTTATGATCAACATCAGAGACTATGAGCAGTTTTATCGTGAGGCATTGGAGAATGCAGCAACCTTCAATACACGCCTCGTGGCGGAGAGGAAAATGCGTCTCCCATTCCTGGACTCGCAGACAGGCGTTGCTCAGAACAACTGTTTCATCTGGATGCAGAAACGTCACCGAGGGCCTGGCCTGGAGGTAGGTCAGCTCTACACTTACCCATCTCGGCGATGGCGTAAGAAACGCAAACCCCAGCATGCACCGCTGGCCGATTCCAGCAACTTGTATGCTCATCTTCAACAAGGTGAAGTTTCTGTTGGTAAGATTTTTTATCTGTCCGTCTTGATAAAAATTATCTTCATAAATCATATCATGCAGTTCTTAGTTTGCCCTCTCTACCTGAAACCCTAAAGACGTTCGTTGCTAAGAACTGCACCTTACTCATCGGAATCCATTGCATTGTCTCCCAACAGAAATGATTCCCATGACAATTTGCAGATGTAAAGGAAATTATGGTACAATTTGTGTAGTGTTTTCTTTGTTATTGTGATCACAATGTCTCCTTGACACCTCAGATGGGATAGAAACAATTCAGGAAATATCGGGTTTCACTGAGACTGATTCCAATCATCCAGAGACGTCAACAACCCTGGTGGACAAAGACCAAGAGGAGTTGTTCAGAGAGATGGAGGCGGTGGATGACATTCCGGATGCAGGAGAAATCGAGAGGGCTGAATCAGAAAGTGATGAAGATTTTGAGGTTTCATCTCGTAAGAGAAGGGGACGAGGAAAGGTAAATGAGCAAATGCTTCTATATTGGAGGTGTTCTATTGGCACATATGCAGTGTGTCAGCCACTTGAGGATACGGATGAATACACGAGTCATGGCGTATCATGTGTGTCATGGCCGAGGGGGTCTGGTGCATCAGACTCAAGCTTCAGTGGCTAGGTCACTGGAGTGTGGCTTCGAATCCTGGTTGTGACACTTGTTGTGACATTTGACTATAATTGCTTCTCATCACTCAGGAGTAAATGGGTACCTGCAAAGGTAGAGATTGTTGATGTGAATGATTAGCAATCTGTGTGCTGATTTAGCTGCCAATGCTGCATACTCCAAAGGAGTTGAGATGGTTTTAGGAGTCCTTAGGGCTCAATGAACAGGCACAACAGGGGTAATAATACTGTAAGGCACTTCGAGAGGCCTAGCTGGCTTGATGAAGCACATAATAATTACACACTATTGTTATTATTAGTACACCTGCATTCAGTAAAGACTGCCAATAGACAGTGCAAGTCTTGTGCATATTTGAAAGTTGATTCCTTAATATGCGACAGTAGACTTTCCTCATGAATAACTCATGAGTGACTTTGGGATTGTGTGACATAAATTTCAGCAAGTATGTATTGAGGGGAGAATGCGAATTTTAAAATCAAAGACCGGTTATAAGGTTGGTCTTGTGACAGTTTCCTCCACCTGTTAAATAAAATATTATAATCCTAATTTTTGGAGTGTTCACTCTTCTGAAATTTCAATCGAAATTTCAAGTGTTTGTTGATGACCCCCTACCCCACAGGGACGTGGAGGCGGAAGGAAGAAAGCTTCAGCAGTTGATACAGACATGCCGACTCTACAAGCTGAAGATAAAGATAAACCCTTCGGCTGTAAAGGTAAAAGCATTCACAGTTCCGTCCTGTATCATCACGTGTTTAAATGGCTAATCCCCTTGTATGTATCCAGAACATCCTAGAGAAAAAGTAACTTGGAAACTGCCTCCAAGAATGATTAGAATCACGTACATGTATTATGAGCAAAGATTATGGGGCGCCAAAGGCGCGAACTCGAGCTGTATCTATTGTTGGAATGTAAAATATGCATTGGGCACCTCTTCAGCAAGCAAATGTTTTGTTGTACCATTGAAAGCAATGGTCATTGTCTGCCACTGATCTGTTGTTGTGTCAAAAGAGATTACTTGGTTAAATGGCGTCCAGTGGGATTTCACGTTTCATGAGTTCCCCATCTTGCGCCTTCGGCGCTCTGTAATCTTTGATTATGAGTACTCTGTTGTTTCAAAGTAGTGGACACACACTGCGATTCGCTTGTCTTTTTTTTTGTGAAAAAGTCAAATTCATTTTAGACTAGCTAAATTCTAAGTAGACTTGTAGCTGTATTCTTTCAGACCATTGCAAGAAAGACACGCTGTTCCTTTCATAATTGATACATTTCCTTTAGTAGTGCCATGACACTGAAGCATTTGACTACATTCCCTGTGGGCTAGACAGCCAGACTTGTTGTTATTGGCCCTCTGTGGTTGAGGTGCTTTAGTCTTCTTTAATCCAGGCAGAAAAGGTTCAATAAGCCATTTGCGAGTTAGATTTAAATGATGTCCGTTACAATGCCATGTTCAGTTTGAAATTAATGCTAATGATTAACATTTATAAAGTGCCAGTATCTGCCACGTATGGGCACTCATGGTGCTGACTTCACTTTTTTTTTACGACAGTTATGCCGAGTTATGAATGTGAGACCTATTTTATGGAGCAACTTGTAAAGTTTTACGAAGTGCTGTGGTGTAATCTGCAGCCAACCATGCCAGAAAACACCAGGGTAAACCCCTTATCATAACGATAAGTGCGCTGTGTTCTTTTATGCGCATTACACAACAAATGGGAGCTACAGCTTTACGTCCCATCCGAAGGACAAAGCAATAATGGTTACGTCCCATCCAAAGGTCAAAGCAATAATGGTTACGTCCCATCCGAAGGACAAAGCAATAATGGTTACGTCCCATCCGAAGGACAAAGCAATAATGGTTACGTCCCATCCGAAGGTCAAAGCAATAATGGTTACGTCCCATCCGAAGGACAAAGCAATAATGGTTACGTCCCATCCGAAGGTCAAAGCAATAATGGTTACGTCCCATCCGAAGGACAAAGCAATAATGGTTACGTCCCATCCGAAGGACAAAGCAATAATGGTTAAGTGTCTTGCTCAAGGACACAAGTGTCAATACCAAGATAGGAAGCCACAATTTGCTGATCAGAACAACAGAGCTTGAGTTTGGGTGTGTTGGATCGCTCAGCCACGACACGCCACAATGCTCACTTTGAATTCCTCAGATGGCATCCGGTGTTGCGATGTCACATAATCAGGGGCAAGATTTTTCTTAGTTTACATAAGAGACGACAAACACCCACAGACACAGTTCTCAATGAAATGTGTGACACCAGGATACCAGTCTTTTAGCAAGTTCGATCAAGGACCATAGTTAACATTAGATCGACAAACTCGATCAAACTCTTGCTAGTCACCGGTGGTTGGACATGTCTTCTTGACTATTCGCGAACAGCCTTTTGAGGTTGGTCGCATCGCTGGTTACCATTAGCTGTTTCATAAGCACAGTGCAGAGAGGACCAGCTATCAGAAAAGTAATATTATTGATTTCGCCATTTTCTCATGGTCACGTTGACGTGACATGAATAGAGTCATTTGCACTTCAACTTCAGTGCGCATGCACTACGTATGTCACTAACCAATCACTAGGTAACCATTGGTTCTGGATCAAACATGCCCTTTGCCGATCTGGAGGCTGCAATGCCATAAGCTTGCCCCCGAACAATGTGACATAGCAACCACTGGATTTAGTCTGAGGACTTCAAATTGAGCATTCACTTGTAACAGAACAAGGCATTGTAACCAGACACCATTCAAATCTAACTCACAAATGGCTTATTGGTGACATATGATGTGAAGTAAATCAGATTTAAACTGCTTAAGAGATCAACAGATAACAGAAACTCGGGTACAGTTAAGTACATTTTTAGCAAATGTGCTTCAGCTTTATTTAAAGGTAAAATACGGGATTGATAAAGCTGATAGCGCAGTGTTCACTTTGTGTGATTCAATATATACGTGACCCCAAAAGAACTGTGCAAATTTGGGCTCAATTTGTCCGAGTCAGAAGATACTGAAAAACTTTTCAGCATGTAAACACATTGTCCTTAATTTCGATTGTTACAACCAAAATTGAAATCGAGGTCTTCAAATTCTATTTTCTCGACTTTGACAACATTTCAGACAGAAATATTTCTATGGAAGATTTGTCCTGGTATGAACTTCATAATCAGCAAGCTTTCCGACTGATACTAATAACTTTTGTTGATGATTACCAATCCTGTATTTTACCTTTAAGGAATAGCCATCTGTTGAGAGTTGCTCAGTCCGATGATGCTCATTATATCCATACTTCCTCGGTAAATTTGAGCTTTTTTCAAAGGTTGTCAAGTCAATGACTTTGGAGTTCTGGTTTGGACATTTTTGATTTGAAAGTAAACAGGGTGTCACGTATTATGAATGGTTTAATTCACTTCAAAATTTGAACCTGTGTTGTAAAATTTTATTGCAAGATTCCTCAAAGTTCCTCAAGTTCAGATATTATTAAATAATTTTTTTCTTTTCTTTTTTAAATTTATACTTACACTTATCTTTCAATTTTTGCACAATTTTGTCACTTTTTATCACAAAACTGACGTCCAAATTAACCCCAGAAATTGTTTTATACTTTTTGAAGCATCACTGAGGTTGATCTACCCAAGCACCAGAAACAGAACGAGTCAATGAAATAGCCAAAATTCCAAGTGACTCAATTGGTTCTGCTTAGCTAACTTTTTATGCGGTCAGCAAAGTTGTTTGACATCTTTGTGAAATTTGGTCTTGGTATTAACCTGAAAAAAAATCCATCAAAACAAAGTCTAGGCTAACTGTTGAAAAAATACTAGTGATTGCAGAAACATACAATGCAGAATCTGTCAAAGATCAAATGTTAGGAAATGTGTGTACTGTTAAAAGAGTATGGATTTACTCAAGTGTTTCTTGCACACAAAGGAAGCACCCCTTATTGGTTATCATGAGGCTTGAATTTAATTCATGTCGAGGGAATTCTCGATGTGATTACCAGAAATGTATTAAAGTTCACAGAAACAGGTTCAACTTGACAAGGATTAGCACAATCACTGCACCGTCCACCGTTTGTGGCAATCATCTTACACTGTACCCTTCTCTAACGCTAGTGTGCGGCAAACGGTACAAGAATCGACCGGGTTTGAATTATCATATGAGTCACTATCACCAAGAGGTAGAGGCTGTCTCGGACGAACAGTCCCAACCCTCCCCTCTCCAACTGACGGATCCACGTAAGTCTTCGCCCTCCACTGCCACCCGCACCATTCACAGAAGATTTTTATCGGAACGAAGCTATTTTAACACTAATTGGTGGAAGCGCACATGCTAGGGCATCATCGAGGGTCACTGACCTCTTAGCTATTGTTTGTCGCATTCATTGTCATTGTCCACTCAGAACGGACGCTGCTTTGTTTTTTAAATGGCATGTTTTTCAAGATGGCGGCTGACTGTGTTGACTTTCACTAATATCTGCATGGGTAACTTAAGCCATATATCTCCTGCTGCACATTGGCACTAACAGTAACCATGGTAACTCATTATAAACAGTGATTAGCATCAAATTCAGCCTTACCTCATTATTGCTGGTCTCTTCTGTCAAATAATTCTCTCTAAATCTGAAAATCTAAAAATTTCTGACAGCTCTAAATCTTTCAATTTTGTTATTTAAGTACATATATACCATCTCGAATCAATAAGTACTAGGTACATGGTATGTTGGCAGCACAAGCTTGAACGATCAGTCAATAATGCGTCTTAACAGTGGGTTTTATATTACATGCAGGGCAAGGGAAGGTACATCATTGGTATAAAACATTAGAGAAACCGCTTCTTAAGATTTGTGCAGATTTCAGGACTTGTTTTACTAATCTAGAAACGACTGAGGGGAAAAACCAAAGAAGCTCATACTGGGTCAGGCATCTTGTGTATTGTTGTTCGTTGTTATTTGTGATGATGTGAACAATCCTCTCGAAATTACACCCAGAGGACTTCTACCTGTGCACCCTAGAGAGCCCCAGACCTGCCAAATAAAAAGAATATGTGTTTCTTATTCTGCCAACAGTTTTGTCTTCTAATGTAGATTTCTTTTCAGCCATCAATATTTTTTAAGAAGCGAGATAGTCCTTTTTTGGTATGTTATAATTATTAGTATTTTCAATTTCATGAAGATGTTCATAAATGTGCCACAAATTAGAATGAGGGTTTACTTCGTACAATTTAGCATTTAATTTAGTTTGGGGGGGGAAAAAAACCAAACAAACAAAAACCCTCAGATCTGATGCAAGCTTATTTCAATTCTGTACTGTTCCTTTTTAATGAAACAAGAGGTATATCATGTGTGCTGTTGATGTCAGTGAGAGTGTTATCTGCATGTCACTGTGCATGCACATGGAGCCACACAAGATGGCCGTATATTGGGGTACCCAGTCACTCTTCAACAAAGACTTGCATGATAACTGTATCTTACAAACAAAATCTAACATTAATATCTGGGCGAACTGAAAGTTGACAATTTTTTTAATTTTTTTTTATAAAGAATGCATCTTACAACCAGCGACAGTTTTTTTGTGGGAGGGGGTTGAAACTTGTCAGTGTGTTACAGGCAAGGGTGGCAGACTTGGAATGAAATGAAGGTTACGGAGGCCATGGCCTCTGTTGCCCTGGTCTTGGCCTTGGTGCCCCTTGAAAACTTTTCCATAGACTTTAAGCTTTTCCCAATGGAAGTGCCCTTTGCAAAACGAAAATGGCTTTGCCCTCTCAAAGATGAAATTTCGGGCCTAGGGTGGGTTATTATCTGCCTCCATTAATTTAATGCAGACAGGAGCCAAGCAACAATGCATTGCAACTCAGGGATTTGAAATTAGTTAAGTTGTTGATTGCAAGAACAGAAGACCGGACGGGGACTGGTTTTTTTTTTGTTTTTTTTTTCTTATAGAACTGATCATACATGTATATTGAACATTCATCGGACACGTTTCCACCGTACAAAGAGTGGCCCTTTAAGATTTGTACACACAGAGGGCAACGAAGATACAAACTAGAAGAACCTCAAGGCTGGAACTTTATCATAATTGCAACCAACTTTGTCGTAAATATTCATTAAAACAGATTTTTTTAAAGATTATGCTGCTTCGGGTGGGGGGGGGGGGGAAACATCAATGATCATCTTTCCTTGAATATTTATAATGCATAAGCCTTACTGCTTTATTCCTTAAAAATCCAACCTTGGTATGTCGGTTTCTGATTGAACTGATTGATAAAACATTCAAACAATGGTGTGGGGGTGTGTCAACCTTTATTGAGGCAGACGGTTTGGGTGTTGGAGCTACCATATGGTGAAGGATTATAATGGTAAATGGAAACGTTCCAGCCAAAAATTATTTTTGAATTCTTCATATTATAACCACTGTAAGTCAGCATGGTGAAGGCAATGCTACTCGCTCATTCAACTTTACCACACATGACCTCTGGTAACAGGGACCTCAACTCCATTCCTTATGCCCATTCTCTTCTCCTTAATATCCATTGATGCAAATAATAACACCATCGCTTTGAAATATTATGACATTTGTTGCATTTTGTGACAACTTCTTTACTCCTGTAAACTGTTTTAGGTACGTGAATCATTTCCTCCTATCTTCAAAGAACAGGTTTAAGGTTTTCGTCCTCATTTCACTTGCCTCTTACAGTGGAAACAAAATGATTTCATTGGTTCCTTTTGGGAAAAACGTTCATCTGTCCATTAGCAAATTGAAAACACCACATCTTCATATCTAAATGACGTGAAACCCAAAGTTTGTCTACAACATTACCGGTACATACATAGTGCAAACATGATGTTTGAGACTCGCAGGTGATATTTTGTGTTGGATTTGATAGCCGTGCATGCAAACCTGTAATTTCACACTGTTCACACACTAGGTCTGCTTCTCAAGTGTATCTGCACATTTGCATTGTTCCTTGTAACACCTTATGTTCAATCGATGTCAATCTGCTATCGTCAAACATATATATTTGTACATTGCACATATGTGTCGATAGTTACATTTGTTACTGATAATCCTTGAGTTGAGTAAATTTGCAAATGAATGGTGTCAGTTTAAACCATTTTATAAAAAAACATGTTCATATCACTGAGATGTAGGGTCTCCTAAAATAGAAGAGCTTTACGTTCAGTGTTCAGCCAAAATTCACTCCAAATTTGGGGTCAGACTGTAAGTGATGAATGAAGTTCAGTAATGGGTAATTTTTGTCACTTCATGTGCGGTTGAGAATTGTTTTGAAGCTCAACCTCCAGCTTTGGATCATCAAACGACGATGGGGTGCTCTTCTCCTTCCCTGTGGCTGGGTAGTGGAGACCTGTAGGTGCCACACACTCCATGGGTCCAAGGTTGAGTGAAGAGGGTCCCAAGATAGGGACCTTTAGGCTCTAGACTGAGACGTACAGCTTCTATTTTTGAGACCAACAGTGAGACTTACAAATGCTGAGACCAACAGGACCTAGACTCCAACAGATGTTAAATTTGCATCGGGGATAAAGAATATTATTTACGTTTTACCCATACACCGATGTGTTTAAGCACTGTATACTCAGTACTTACTGAGTTCTGTGAAAATTTTACATCTATTGGAAACCTTTGCGGTACCCGCTGCTAAAAAGGATTCGAATGGCCTCCAGCTGCCGTGCAATCTCGATGGTCCCGTTGGTAAGACATCTGCTCTAGAATGGCAAAGGGAGGGGTTGGAATCCCATCTGATTAATGTGCCAATGGATTTTTTCACATAACCCAGGAAAGTACTGAGTATACAGTGCTTAAACACATCGGTGTATGGGTAAAACATAAATAATAGGACCTGGAGGGGTAGATTTCACAAAACTAGTCCTAACTTAGGACTAGTCCTAACTTAGGACTAGTTACTCGTCCTAACTCAAGATAAGACTAGTCCTAGCGCTTTGTGAAATCCACACCTGGACTGGAAAATACAGGTCCTAGACTTAAAAAAAATCAGGTTCTGGAGTGAAGAAAACAGGTCCTAGACTGTAAAATACATGTTCTAAACTGTAAATTTCAGGTCCTCAACTACAAATTTCAGGTCCTAAACAGAAATATAATGTAGAAGTCTAACATTCTGACCTACAATTGTAAAACTGGGACCTTTACATGTACAGTGTAGATCCTTGTCCAATTTGCTGTGCAATTTCTGCAAATGCCTGGTATACATTTTCAACTGAATGCAAAAATAATTATTTTCTCCATGCATACATTTTTAAAATCCTATGTATTATGAGTTCATGCCCGGATGTTAATGGCTTTTGCTTCAGATGGCAAACTATTTAGATTGTACATGTGTATTGACATTTACCTCTGTTTTGATTCAGACTTTGGAAGTTCTATGGCTATAGGGGAAAGTCAGGTTGTCCGCCATCTTGGAATGGGATCATGTGACTGGAGGGCAAAAGCAACACAAAATAAAAGTAATCAACATTGTTATCGTTTAATTATCCTTGCCACAGGAATGCGTACTATGTTGGTATACCGTAGGTCATTGCTCTCAAAGGAGTCATTCTGATTGGATGAGAGCTGATCATGTGACTAAGATTTGTTTATGTATTGGAGGCCATCAATAAAAAGTCTCTGGTTTATTGTGCCCAAGCATGCCAGGCTTATCCCCTGCTCTATTTTGGTGTTTTGTTTTGGAAGTTTTTTTTTTTTTTTTTTTTTTTTTATTATACTTGTTTTGGGGGGTGGGGCTTTTTTTTTTCTTTTTCTTTTTGCTATTGTTTTGTCACCTCTTGTTTTTTGCATTTTAAATGTGAAACACGGTTTTAAAAAGGTGTTTCAGACTTCTGTTTAAGAAGTTTTTTTTCAGGGTCATCCATTCTTTTTGTAAAAACAAAAGTGAACTGGCTAACGCTCCATGTTAGTTGATAATCTCATCTATGCCCATTCATTCACAGTATCATTCAAGTATGATATAGTAGAATCAAGTGTACTTCCCTCCTATCAAATGGAATTTGAAGCTATCATGGAAAGACATTGAAAAGTCATGGAATTTGAAACTGTCATGGAAAGACATGGGAAAGTCATGGAATTTGAAGCTGTCATGGAAAGACATGGGAAAGTCATGGAATTTGAAGCTGTCATGGAAAGACATGGAAAAGTCATGGAATTTGAAGCTGTTATGGAATTTGAAGCTATCATGGAAAGACAGAAAGACATTGAAAAGTCATGGAATTTGAAGCTGTCATGGAAAGACATGGAAAAGTCATGGAATTTGAAGCTGTCATGGAAAGACATGGAAAAGTCATGGAATTTGAAGCTGTCATGGAAAGACATGGAAAAGTCATGGAATTTGAAGCTGTTATGGAATTTGAAGCTATCATGGAAAGACATTGGAAAGTCATGGATTTTTGTTATTTTACAAAGAGTCATGGAAAATGGATTTTCCAAGAAAAAGGTCATAATTTTGCACAACCCACACATGATGAAATATAATCATCAGCTATGCCAGTCTTTCCGATTTTATTCCTTATTGTTGACTCCTACGATGTGAAAAGGCAGCATAAGAAGTGGTTCTACATAAAAAGCAAAAGGGAGCGAGACTCGGTGTCTGACACATTCAGACTTACTTTGAAATACTTTGGGGTGGCATGGGTGGCTTAGTGTGTAAAGTGCTCGCCTCCCACAACTCTGGCCCTGGTTCGATTCCCGGCTGAGGCCATACGTAAGTGGAGTTGTGCATTGGTTGTGCATTGATTTTTTTTTTCCCAGGTCCTTCGGGTTTTCTTCCCTCCATAAAAATGAAAAACACTTTTGATCTCTGGCTGTACTCCATGGCTGGCTGCCAAAGTCACTCTTGCATGCCTGCGACTCAAACACATTGCAGCTGCGTCAGTCACAATTCATCTTCGCAGCTGCAAGTAAGGACGATAAGCCTCCCAAATTTTTGTTTATTATGAATATCAACTTTGGACAATTGTTTTAGTGGTCAGTGAACAGTTAACAGGGTTCCCACAGAAATCTTGACATAAACTTCCATGACTTTTCCATGGCTTGCAGGGAGAAAATTAAGGTTTTCCATTGCATACATCTGTTAGCTTCTGAGGAACTTGAAGACCACACCAAAGCACCACTGTTTAGAGCTATTTCCCCCCCCCCCCCAAATGAAAACCAGAGACTTTTGAGCTTTTTGTTTTGCATGGTGCTGAACGCAAGCGATTCACGGATGGCACCAATCAAAATGCAGCAAAGTCATGTGACAGGTTTGTACAATGCTTGCATGAAAGTTTTTTGAGTAATGAATATTTCCAGAAAAGGTGTGCAACCCCTGGAAAATGAAATGCAATAATTTTAAATTTAAAAGCGACTTGTTCAATTTGAAAATGAAGGTATACTGTTTCCAAAGAAAGATAAATGACATTGGTAATGAACTTTTATTTAAACAAGTGATTTCTAGGTCTTCATGTATTTGTGCCAGAGTTATGCTTTTTGAACCTTTATCGACTTCAAATTTCCGCTTACTCACAAGACAAATGAAGTACAATAAAAACACTCTAGGCAGTTCTAACCTTATTTAACAAGAGACTCCAAGGTCAAATTCAATTTTGTAATGTACTCATTTCCCAACAGAAAGTGGGGAAGAAAATTATCAAAGTGGAAAGAAAATTATGTCTCGAATCTCACATTAAAACGGTGTAAAAATGCTATTGTATTTGATACCCTACCAGCATGAAATTAATCAACCATCAAAAACAACCAGACACGTTACATTTTCAAATACATGGGTCTGTACATTTTCGCAAGGGGAATTTTTGGTTCGTTACTGACTTTCTGTGATATTCAATCGAAACGGCGTTGAATTTGACCTTTTTTTAACTGACGAAAAATTCCTCCTCGGAATGTACAGAGCCATTTGTTGTTGACCTCCAGGGACGTCATGTTTCAAATTTTGCTCTGAATGAGTATCAAATACAATGGCATCTTGCACCATTTTAACACGAGGTCAGAGACTTGTAATTTTCATTCCACTTTCGTAAGGACTCTATCTTTTTGAAAATGAGTACATTACAAAACTGAACTTTGACCTTGGAGCCGCTCTTTAATAATAAGAATTTTTCAAAAGAACATGCCATTTTTATTTTGGTAGGGAAAATTACGTTTATGATTTAAGATTCTGTATAAATATTAGCGTTCTGAAACTGTTGCCCTCCTCCAAAGAAAAAGAAGTTATTTATTTCAATGTTGAAATTTGATTTCAGTGAAAAAATGTGGACGTAAAGAAATCTGAGGCCTGCCATAGACAAAGATGAAAAACCAGTTCACCATTTCATAAACATTGGACACCAGCAAAGTAGTGTCTAGGGTGAAATCGTGTTGAAGATTGTCAACTTCCTGTCACTTTCATGCCGAATAACCGAAATCACTTATTTTAACAGTTCATTGCCGTTTAATCAACACTCTGACAATGTTGATTGTTTTTGTACATTTTACAAACAAGCTCACCAACTACATCCCCATATATTGACCCCCCTTGCACCACCGTCACTCGCGGCTACTGTCGGCCATGCTTGCCGTTTTGGGAGTCCAAATTGCTGCTAAAAATTATGGTAAGCGTGTAAACACCACGCCGCTTAAAATGCGCTTTAGTACTGTATAACACACAAGGACATTGACTCCCAAAATGGCGCGACCAAAATGATTGTGATGATGATGTAAGGTGAAATGGGTCAATATGCAAAAATAGCCTGGTTCCCTGACCACAGATTCCCTGACGACTCTTGTTACAGAGAATAGTTGGAGATTATTGGGTCTGGGAACCAGACAATATGCAAAATGCAAAAAAAAAGTTCCCCCCTGTGATTATCCGTGTGTTGCTCTCCAGTCTTGAGTTATTGTCCTAGGGTGCAACGCTTCACATTGAAAATGGTGGATAACCATGATTTTCCAGTCAAATTGTGAATTGCAAACAAGAAATGATTGCTGCGGGAGGTATGCCGAGTATGTTATAACAGTGTGGACTTTGTAAGAAAGTTTTAAAATCACCTATGTTATGGCTTTTTTACATTGGCTCCCCTTGTAGTCCAATTGAGTGCAAATGTCTCTTGTTACTACAAGGATTTGTCTACTCGTTCCGTATGGAATTCACAATGTCGTACTTGTATTGTTCACCTATAATATCCCAACCATTTCTCCACCCATGTACCTCACTAATATTCTACACCACTGATTTCCCAACACCCACATCCTTCACTTAATTCATCCAACTGTTTGTTCATAATTCCAAATCCCATGTTCCCAAACAATGCATGTTTAACTTTCTATCCCGGAATATATGTCTCAAAAACCATCGACGATTCTTTCTCCTGAGTGTTGTTATCAGAATGTAAGAGAAAAATCAGCCTTCATTTAAATGTGAAACGGATTTGAATTTTAACAATGTGTTGTTTCATTTGCAAAAATTTGCATTGAATTTGCATTTAAATCAAGTACAGTATATAACAAACAAAAAAGAAGAATTAAAAAGTAGTTGGTGAAACAGTTTACTTCATAGATTGAGCTTTCCGTTTGATAAAAAAAAATGGCAACACTTTCTTTGAACAACAAAAATTGTTAATTAAAAAGTAAACTTTTATATTTTTTTTATTTAGTAATTTGAAGGTAACATGGCCTGTATTTTTTTATTGTCTCATTAATGTTGGTTTTTTAATTTTTTGTAATCTGTATGTTCGTGCTTTTTGTTTTTGTATTAATATTATTTGAGGTTTGCTGGTTTCTGTTTGTTAGTTCCTTTTTGTTCATGATTCCTTCCTTGCTTTGAAGGGGGGATCCCCAATTTACAATTGAAATTGTTTTGTTTTTATTTCACCTGTTGTGTATTTTCAGCCAAGAAGAAAATGATCAAAGGCATCGCAGAGCCTAATAACTATTGTGACTTCTGTCTGGGTGATACATATAGGAACAAGGAAGGTACCCAGGAGCAGCTGGTATCCTGCGCTGATTGTGGACGATCAGGTGTGTACTCAGGGGCTTAGTGATAGGCATTAATTGGGCGCTTTTAAGCATTGTATCAAAGCGCCTTACACTGTTACTTCAACCCTTGTTCACTTGGGCCTTAAGCATTCCTGAACCCATTCTCGACTCCTTTGGAGTATGCAGCACCGGCAGCCAAATTGGCGCACAGGTTGCTAATCATTCACATCAACAATTTCTACCCATTTACTCCTGGGTGATGAGAGGTAATTATAGTCAAGTGTCTTGCTCACGACTGGGATTCGTACCTACACTAGGCCATCGGACCTTCAGTTCAATGCTCTAGACCACTCGGCCATGACACCGTTACTAAAGGGAATGAGAAATCAGTATGGGCATCTGTTGTTGTTGATGGCGTCAGCTATGTAGTTGCATAGTATTGGTTATAAAACATAATCTCATTTTGATGACCCAAGTGAATTGGAGGGGGCGTATTTTAGGAAATGCAGCATGGTTTTAAAGTATTTTGCTAAAAAAAAAAAGAATGAGAGCATGTTAATTTTACTTGTAAGAATGCTCTGCTCGAAGTGTGCATCTTGGTGAATGGATAGAAGTTTTATTTGACCGAGAGTTACTTTTTGCTAATGGATAAACTTATGCCCCAGTTCATGTTGTCTGTACTCGACTTGTTCTCATACTTGGGTATTACTCTCAGTTGTAAAACTAGAGATACTCTTTCCTGATGTGTTGTCGATTATTTTTATATGCGCTCGATCATAGTTAATAAAAATGCATTGACTACAACTACAGGCAGTAGTTCTTGTTCTCTTAAATTGGGATCTGTCTATCCGATGCCGTCCTCTGACTGAGGGTGAGTGGTAGCCTGTGCAGGGTACTGAGACTGGTCCAATCTTTGGTTTTGTCTTCCCATCGAGATACCATTTACCATACCATTTAGTGGCGTGTCTTGGCCGAGCGGATAAGAACACCGGACTCAAGTTCTGGTGTTTCTGATCAGCAGAGTGTGGGTTTGAGTCCCGGTCTGGAACACTTAAGCAAGACACTTAACCGTTAGTGCTATGTCCTTTGGATGGGACGTAAAGCCGTAGGTCCCGTGTGTTGTGTAATTCATCTAAAAGAACCCAGTGCACTTATTGCAAAGAGAAGGGGTTTGCCCCGGTGTTCCTGGTTTTATCAGCTGCAGATTGCGCCACAGCACCTTGTAAACCGATACATGGTGCTATGTAAAGGAACAGGTCTCATACTTCAAAATGTATATCTTGAATGCTTTGAGACGCCCATCGGGTGTGATAAAGCGCTTTATAAGAACTGTGTAGTATTATTATTATTATTACTACTTACAATCCATTGGCTGGATTTCACAAAGCAATCAGATTCGTTCTTAAGATGAGTTTTCAATATTTCTACATTGATTTGTATTGCTTTGCAGTTAAAACTGATACACATCTTAAAATCAATCTTCGCTCTTTGTGAAATCAAACCCTGTACACATTCTTGCACTCAGGGAAATATACCAATGACCCCCATCCCATTAGTTTTCCAACTCTTTCACACTTACTTCAATATTGATATTACAGAATCCACTAATGTATTGGTCATGAGTGTGTTCACTGTGTTCACGAACTGAAAGAGTATCGTAGTTGTTATGTCACTTTAAATTGAGAGGAATCTTTTTCTGTTTTAACCCCAGGCCATCCCTCTTGTCTACAATTCACGGAGAACATCACGGCTAAAGTTAAGAGTTACCGTTGGCAGTGTATTGAATGCAAGTCATGTGGCTTGTGCGGTACGTCGGATAATGATGTAAGTAATGCACTGTTATAAACGGTCCATTTATACACGGAAGTATCTTTCCTACGCGCTTTTTATAGTAAACGGACTGACAAGACCAATTCAGACAGGTGTCAGTCCTTTGAAGCACATGGACAACATTGGTAATTGTCGAAGACTGGTATCCGTGCTTTATGTGACCCAACATTTACATGGAAAAACAAACCTGTGAAAATTTAAGCTCAATTGGTCAATGGAGTCGCCAGGGCCCAATTTCATGGCCCTGCTTATCGGTCAGTCTGCGCTTACGAAGACCATTCGCCGCTTATGAGGTTAGCGCGGAATTTCTGCGCTAGCTGTGTAAGCGAGGAATTCTTAGTTACGTGAACTACGCACGCGCACAAGCAAAAATTCCTTGCTAACCCGTGAAATATGCGAGGAATTTTCTGCTTACGGAATCGCCGATTTTTCGCTTACGGTAAGCAGAGCCATGAAATTGGGCCCAGGAGATAGTGAGAAAAAAAAAAACTTTTATGTTTTCACAGTTTTCAAGCATCGGTCTTGCCAGATCGAAACTTATTGTTTCACTCATGTGTCAAAAACTATAACATTTCATGCAAAAATGTTTACAGGGAAGGTTTCACCATCACCATCTTTTCACCATGACAGTTATCTGCAAATCTGTGGAAAATTTCTATTTGTTATTTTTTTCAACCCTTTTCAATGTTGTGCACACCTTTTAACCAGTTGCTGCCGGTATTCTTCCACCTTTTTTTTCCCCCGTCCAGCCTAACAGGATTATTTTCTGGGAATTGCCGTATTCTTTTTTCTTTTAAAGTTATTGCTGCCGAAAGAAACCTTGACGTTACAAAGCCAAGAGAACAAAGATTCTCTTTATTGCACCATGATTTTTTATATCGAGAAAATGTCAAATATATGCACCGAGTATATATGTCCAATGTTCAAAACCATTCCAGAGTTTTGCCACAAGTCAAAATTCCAGACAACTATAATGTCTTTTTGAGGTTTTTGATTTTTGCTGATGTTTTCCCGCAGGATCAGCTTTTATTCTGCGATGACTGTGATCGTGGCTACCACATGTATTGTCTAAAACCACCCATGTCAGCCCCGCCAGAAGGTAAGCATTTACAAGTAGTCCAGATAGAAGGGAAGGGGACCATGAGCATTGCCTTGCCATGGAGCCAGGGAAAGGGGCCAGGGAAAAGACGAGTGAAAGATGATTGTGATTTTCCATGTATTGTCTGTTCATCTTCAAATATGTTAGCCCACTTAGGAAGAAAGAACATAAATATGTATACATTTTTACTGTTTTATGCACTGGAAACCAATTTTTATGTTTTTAACTTGACGATTGTAATAAATAAATAAATGAATAAATGAATGAATGAATGAATGAAATACATCAATATTGCATGGGTTGCTAGGGCTTAAGATGAGGATATGGGGGCGATGATGTGGCTAGGAATGGGTGGAGTTGTGGATGCCCTTGACGTAAACTACTGAGAGTTCCTAAAGACGAGCAGAGTATACTGTTCGAAACGTCGAGACCACACCGGCTCTTTTCAGAGCCACCACTCCTCCCAAAAGAGATTTTTACATGGTTGTACCCTGCAAATGTGACTAGTTTACTAGTTATAGTTTCCTTCTGAGAGTTCCATCTTAACTCACCCCCGCAGCCACTCCAATCTGGTAAAGTTGAGTTGTAAATGGTTGTTTTGTTCCCAGGAGTTTTATGTACATGTACGTTAATACTTGACCAGTATTCTTGTTCTTTCTGTTAAGGTTCTTGGATATGTGACCTGTGTAAATCGCCCCAGGTGTCGATACCTCTATCACTGCCCCTACCAGCTCAACTACCCCAGTCACATGTCCCTATGATGACCTAATAAGCCTGGCCATGGCACCTCGGATCCATCAAATAGGAACGGGGGATTGCAAGGCGCAGTTTCAGCATTTAGACAATGTAGATCTTAACTAATGTAGACAATGTAGATTTTTATATTACAATGTAGCCTGTGAACACGATAGCCTGATTATTGTACGTAATCCACCTGAATGTAGATGACGACATAGAGAGCGACTGATCTTGTTTGGTAACACAGCATTTCCTTGCAGGCAAAGTTTCTGCTTTCCGAATATGAGAATGCCCACAGTGTGCTACATGACACGAAGTATTATTTACAATCAAATTATTAGTGAGACAGGTTCATTTTAGTTGTATATCTTGTTGTCAAGTTGTATTACTGGAAGCTGCACAAAAGGTATATGTTGAGTGCACACTTTGTGTTTGACAAATCGTGACCGTTGGTGCTCTTTTGTAAGTATGTTGTGTTTTGTGTCGTATCCAAAGAAATAAACCAGAGAGCTGTGACTTCCTATCCTGCTGGTAAGTGATGACGTTTTGGAGCCGGAAGTGTAGTGTAAGTGAATGGTATTCATACAAATACATGAACATTCATTACACTGCACTTCCAGCTCCAAAACGTCATCATTACACTTACCAACAGGATACCGCCCCGTGTAACTATGTCAATCCTTATGGCATCTCAAATAGCGCACCCTCGGGAAAACCCATCATTGGCCGAAAACAAATGTTAGACAGCACCTCAATTTAGTGCGCCTGAAAAGTATGGCGCGTTTTCTATACGTGATCTTCAGCTTTAGTGCGACTATGTGCAGGGCAATCAAGAAAGTGCGTGGCGCGGTGCGTGTGTTCCTGCCAATTCACGCAGTTTTCTTTTTATATGCATTCACAGCGAGGGTAACCGAATGCGTTTCGGTATTAGCCGACGCATGCGGAGAGTAGACTATTGTGTGCTTCATAGACGGACAGCAATGGCGGGGAAGTGCCACAGTTCCCTGGTTCATTTCTATGGTCTTCTCATCTATACACGGTGTCCACCTTACTGTACCTATGTGGGTATCAAACCTGAACACACCTTAAGTTTATTAGTGTTTACAGGATGAGAATAATGTACATTGAACGATTGGAAGCTTTGCATGGTCGAGGACTGAGATTAAAATATTATGCTCCATTGCTGTTGGATTTATTCACTATTTTAATTTGACCTCATGGGATTTGTGTACAGAAGCAAAGCGAGGACTAGTAGCACTTCTCTGACCCAAGACCTTTTCGTTCTTGCGTTTGTTTTGTTTTTTTTGTTTTTTTTCTCGTAGTTTCAATTATCTGCAAAACCACAGGAACATCCAAAACTCACGCCACTCTAACTGAAAGTATCTGAAATTGAACATTGCAAGAGTTCTGTTGACCCTTAACAGATTGTGCACAATCATTGTTGTGCACTCGGACACGTCTGATTTTGTGATTATATTTTTTGCAGTGAAACGCATCAAGGGTGAAATATGTTTGGTTTTTTTATTTTTTTATTTTTTTATATTTTTTATTGCATATATATTAACAGGGAAACCTTAAGGGGAAAATAGCAGTTCATAAAATGATTAATGGGACGAGCTCTATGGTTAAACACTTTAGTTTGGCCAAAATGGTCTCATCGGTGCAAGCTTATCGTGGTCACTATTGACCCCTTGCACCGACATCACACACAGCTTCTGTCTGCCACGGTCTGCCATTTGGGAAGTCAAATTGCCTAAAATCACAGGACTAGATTTTAACAGATTTAGAAACAAAAATTACCAGAGAGTAATAGTCCGAAGAGATCTCCAACAGAAATCCTGCAGTTTTCGTGTAAAATGCCGTCAAAGTAGGCTAAAAACTTATGACTCGCCGCCATCGGCTAGCCTTTCTGTAAGGCGGTCATTGTGTATTAATAGTCTGTTGTATGTCACGTTCGTCACTGTGCTGTAATTCCTGGGTACAAAAAACGACTTGGGTACGAAACAACTGAAAAGCTACTGCACTACATGGGGAAACTGACTCCAAAAATGGAGCTACCAAGACTTCTTGCTGTGATGACTTGAAGTGAATTGGGTCAATACTTTCTTAAGGCTAAAGGTTGATATTGAAGTTATGTGGATTATTTTAAAGGTATACCTTAGTTCAGAGAAAACCTTTGTTTAATTGACGAGCCAACTTCACACATTGGGTGTATAACTTATTTAAAAATAGCTTTATTTTTTTAGAGCAAGTATGAAATGTCTGTAACGGATTAATTACTTTGTACAGCTGGTAGTGATATATTCTTTAGTTCCTGTTGTAGGCCATTAACAAGGTCATGTTGAATACTATACAGCACACGTATTTACAAAACGATGATTGTTGAATGGGAGATGTTCAACTGCTTTGTAGAAATCAAAAAGTCAGCTAAACAAAATAACATATAACACCGAACTAGACCCTTGTCATTTGATTGGAGGATTGTAGGTCAGGCAGCATTCATTAATCAAATCTTTACAATGTCTTCGTCATAAACCGTGCATTTTACTTTCATCCACCATGCATTTTCATCTAGTCCTTTTTTTTTTTTTTACTATTGAACACTAGACTACACCGTAGTGGATGCCAGAGTACAATCTTGTACAGTTTTGTTTTATTCGCATAGTTTGATCCTCCAATCAAATGATAAAGATCTACCGGGATGGTAGGTACCTGCCAAAATACCATGACACATGTACCATCTGTGACTGGTATCCTGCAAATTTGTGCTTAGCAGGAAATTATTAAGCAGTATTTTCTGCTTTATAGCAGCTCTATGAACGCTAAAGCCCAGTTCATACTTCATGGAATGTTTCGTAAGAGTTGACCACATTTCAACTTGAGCGTGTTGTTTGTTGTGAATTTGTAACATCAATTTCATTTCGCATTTGCGTTCGCACGAAGTATGAACCAGGCTTTAGGCTGGTAACCTGTTTCTCGAAGGCAAATTGTTCTGTCCAATACTAAGCAAACTTTTCTGCTCGATACCTGCCTTTAGAAATTGAGCCCAAATTGCACACTTGTATCGTAGCGTGCCCGGAAGTAGGTCGGAAGGCTGTAAAGCAATAAAATGGCTCTTTTGAAAGAAAAAGTTGGGCACGACTGTTGTATATTTGTTGCTAGAATAACCCACAAGACATGTTTTTCCATTGGCATGCAGAATTTAAGTTTCCTGTAATGACTTTTAAATGGCAGAAAAAACAACCAAACTTTCACACTCAAGTTTTCTTGTAACTCAAGTTTTCTTGTAACACCAGTTTGGACAGTAAATTGCTTACGACCTTTTGCCTGGGGTCACAGTTTCGTTACGTGTCCTTCTTCCGGGCACCCGACAATATGTACTGTACCATGCACATACTGAATGAATAAAACAGTTCACAGTGTATTATTTTCTGTTAAACAACTCTTGCAGTTCTAATGAAAAGCATTAAAAAAAGAAAAATGAAATGAAAGTGGTAGATGATGCTTAACATTTGTGTACCATTTGAAGGATTTTCTTGCCCGTAACATGAAATGAATTGGAGAAGACAGGAAAACTTCTCAACAAAAATTCTGACAATCATAACCTGTAATCTCATCCATGGAATACATTCCAGAACTTATCGAATATAATCGTTTGTAATGAAGAATGGCCCTTTATCACAGTGGAGTTATTTGGCCACTGTTGACAAGACTTTGCATTGTCTCTCGGTACCTGAAAAGTCTTTAGGGTAAAGGGTAGGGGCAGTTCATTATGATGCCTAACGACCAAAGGTTATAGAGCGCCGTAGGCGCAAGATGGGGAACTGGGCCTTTATCTACTGTTGGAAAGTGAAATATGCATGGGCGCCATTTCGGCAAGTGAATGCCTGTGTTTCCCATTGATAGCAATTGTCATTGTCTACACTGGTCCGCACGTATCAGTGTTGTATCAATAGAGTCGCTTGCCGAAATAGATCCAGTGAGATTTCACATTTCAGCCAGAGTTCCCAATCTTGCGCCTACGGCGCTCTATAATCTTTGCTAACGACCAAACAAATGACCCACCAAATACGTCTCATTCAAGTGCACATTTTTAGTACAATTACATCAACCATAAGTTTGTCATAGTTTTACAAAACTACATTCTGTAGATAAGTCAATTTTCTCTTTTCTGTTAAGTGGAGTGGGATATATCCAAGCTCTGTTCATGTAGTTTTATTGCCAGTAAGATTCTTGATGAGAGCTGAGGCGGGGGCCATCAGAGCCTTCCTTGATAACCTCATCTTGCCACTGACGGGGTCTCGACCGAAATACTTGACGGAGATCTCCTGGCCTACTTCAAAGCCCAGTGCGCTTGGGTGATTGACCTGAAAGAAAAATAAATTGAGACTTTGTGTGACATCACAATGGTGTTTTGATTCATAGGCGCTTAGGGGCTTCGCGAAACTTGGCGTTTCTGCCCAGCGTAACACTGATCAAAATGTGTGGGTTTTTTTTTTAATTATGAAACAATTTTCATTAAGTTTTACTCATCAATTCAATTCAATTCAATTCAGAAACACATTTATTTCCATACTTCTATGAAGAAAAAAAATAAAAATACATGTAATTATGGAGTAAAGCCAAAATACATGATAAGTAACAATAAGCCTGATAAATATAATAAATATAATATGGAGCTGTTTCGATAAGCAAAAGCTTGTAAAAAACAGCCTAACAAAGAAATTAACAAACAGACACACACATAAAAGGACAGACAAACCTTGGACATGACAGTAGCTACACTGACACAAGACACAAAGTGTAGATCAGATATAATCAAACGAATTCATAATAAAACGAAGACACAAAATATAGATCAGAGATATTACAAGGAATTTATAATAAAAAAAGACACAAAATATAGATCAGAGATAATACAAGGAATTTATAATAAAAAAAGACAAAATATAGATCAGAGATAATACAAGGAATTTATAATAAAACTAAGACACAAAATATAGATCAGAGATAATACAAGGAATTCATAATAAAACGAAGACACAAAACATAGAGATAATACAAGGAATTTATAATAAAACGAAGACACAAAATATAGATCAGAGATAACACAACGTATTCATAATAAAATGAAGACACAATGTATAGATCAGAGATAATACAAGGAATTGAATAAAATGAAGACACAAAATATAGATCAGAGATAATACAACAAATTCATAATGTAACGAAAAGATGGCAAAAGCAGTTCAAGCAAAAGAGAAACTAAATAAACAGGCAAGAAGCATTATGCACTCGTTTACCTTTCTGTAACAAAAGAACAATAATGCAAATTTCGTTCAAGTTTATCTTTGAGTATTGTTAAGCATTATTATTATGATAATATTATCTGGGAATGAGACCAAGGGATCCTTAGAAGCGACTAGCCCTTGGACTTGTAGGCCTGAAGATACCTGTGCGGAGACAAATGATGAAGAAATGTTCAGTTTTAGATGTGGGAAAGAAAACCCCAAATAGGGAAAACCCACAGCAATCAAGCAGGGACTGAAAACCCAATCCACATGCAAGGCTCCAGGTCTGAGGTGGGATTCCAACCGGGGTCTACAGAGGTGAACGGTAGGGAAGAAACCACTGCGCCAACCTGAACGCCCACAAAGAGTTATTAAACTTATGTAAAATGAAGAATGAAGAGAGTTAAATAAATTATTTTATGTAAAATGAAGAATGAAGAGAGTTAAATAAATTATTTTTGAGGTTTTTTCAAACATACCTTTCGTTGGTCAAGTTGCGAGTTGTGCAGCAGTGTAGGTTGCATTGTGGGATACAGTTTGACCATCACACCAGCCTCTCTGGATAAAAAATAAAAGAAAAAGAAAAAGAAAATCATATAACAATGTTGATCCACACGGACGAACAAGATGACAAATCATTTGAAAATGTCACAAAAACCTCCGCTATTCTAATCAAAATCCTGGTTCACTAGATGAATATTCCATGTAACTTTTTTTTTTAACACCAGGTAAGATTTTTTACAGTTGTGTTATCCAATACACATTTTGTCATCATTGCTTCAATGCGCGTTAAAGCCCCAGCTCAACATAAGAAGAAAAACATAAATGTTCACAGATTGACAGACCTTACACGATATAAAGATAATGATGGTAGAAAACTTTCCTTGAAATATTTCTGCCTGAAGTGAGATAAGATCCACAATTATTTTTCATCTCAGTGAGATGAAAACTTTGCCTGAAGGAATGCGCACAAGAGTGCTGAATGTATTTTTACCGTTTTCTCACAAATGACACAACGAAATGAGCGAACATTTTTACAGGTTGGTTTTATTACAAATATCTTGATTTGTGTAAAGAATGGAAGCATTTACAGTCAGTTTACCAATGTTGAGCTGGGGTTTTAAACCTTCCCTTCAGCATGTGTATTGTTGGAATACTATCTGGACTGAAACGGGTCAAATATTCTTACCTAACTTCCATTATTGTTGCCACGTATATAGCTCCAAATGCAAGGTCTGGCTCCCTCTGTTGGAAATAAAATAACAACTCCAGTCATGGGTAAATGCACTAGTTCATTTAATATCTTAAGTCACTTGTTAAAATAAGCACGGCACTCGACTACAATTCCTTTTCTTCATCCAGAAGCGAATGGGTAACTGAGGAGTAGAGGCGTTAATTTGCAAATACGATTTAAAGCCTCGCATGGTGTACAAGATAGGAAGTAAACAAGTTTGGGTGACAAACAATGTAATAGCAGTCTCTTCAAGGAAGAATTGTCGGTTCTGAAAAGAACCAGGGGCAAGTTGGATCTCAACCTTAACTCAACGTTTCTCAACAGTATCCTTTGTTCTTCTTCAAAAAATGCTGGACTGCTGCAGTGCTGATGTTGATGTGTTCGTTTGTGTTAGAAAAGTATGATACACTGCAGATTTACTGGTAACAGCTTGGCATGCATGCTTTCCCCAGATGACCATTTGGTTCTGTGAACTGAGTAACTTGCCCATTGAAGCCTGGCTCATACTTCACACGACTTGTGAAAGCAAAGACATTTTTTGTGCATAGACCTACATAGGAAACCAGCGCGTGTTGACAGTTTGTGTCATGAAAATTCACTTCGCATTCACTGTCATGTGAAGTATGAACTGGGCCCAATCTCTAAGAGCTGCTTAAGCGTACAGTTTTGCTTAAAAATATTCAGCTCAGCCAGAACATTAGTCGGATACCAGTCAAAGATGGTGCATGTGACACGGTATTTAGGCTGGTAACATTACTACTGTAGGCATAATTTTGTTTTGCTTAGTTCCTTTTGTGCTGTGCTTAAGCAGCTCTATGAAATTTGGCTCTGGGCTTAACCGTTGTTAAGAAGTGTGAGTGTCATGAGTTCCATGCTTGGCAGATACCAGCACTATAAGTAAAAGATCAATCAGGAAAATGTGGCGAAAAAACATGTTTTCCTATTTCTCTGCATCCCAAATTCTCTCTGTGCATCGTACATGAGGAGTACTGATGCTGATCAAAGTCATGACTGAACACTAAGTCGTAATAATACATGTAACAGAATCTTACGTCCTCTTTCAACAATTCTTCAATGATTTCTTTGGCCTCTTCCATGGCGCTTGGCGTCGGTGCAAAGATGGAGAAATTGTTCTCGTCCAACTGGGAGATTGTTACCCCTTGTATAAGATAGAAAAACTCAATTAAGAGAGAAAAGCTCATACATACGCCCTTAACATTGCTTTCAGTCACCCTGGGTAAACATTTCCGGTGAACTTCATATTGCTGCAGTCACTGGTAATGAAACAGTACTGTATTTGTCTTCGTATCTAATTTCATTAAACTGATAGAGCAGTGGGTCAAATTTCACAAATTCACAAAAATACCTTTTTTTTTAACAGCCAGAATGCCATACAATTCTCGTTGCTGCAACTGCTGCCCACCTATTTTTGCTAAAAGGCAACTTTAAAATTGCTGGGTGACAGTTTCTGCTTAACAGTCAGTGACTGCACATGAAAATGCAGCACGCTTGCTCTCTTACCTGTCTCTGCCCGTATTTTCTTCAGGTTGTATCCCCCTGGCCCAACAAACTTAGACCTTCTTGCGATGGGAACTTCAAGATTTTCTGTACATCAGTCAAAGGAAAAGACCAGACTAGTCAGTTTCATAACTTTCGTGGTAGACTGTAAACTGCTGTCTAAGTTAAATTCTAGCATTGCATAAGTCAGTTGAACTGTACATTTTTCGGTGATTTGGGATTCTGTAGAATCTGGGCTCAATTTCAGAGAAGATGTTTGCTTAATAACTTTCTGCTTATCAAAACTTTCTGCTTATAAGCAAAAAAACAGTCAAGTATGATAGGTTTAAATGATATAGTATTTTGGCTGGTAACCGTATTCTGGTAAGCAAAATTGTTTTGTGCTAAGCTACCTTTGAAAGTGGGATATACTATTGTATATGCTCATTCAAGGAACTGCCGTCAACTTTTTTTTACATGATTGTTTTCCTCCTAAAATCAGGCATTTGACTTTGTCTTTTCTTGCATGTATTTTCAAGGAGTTGTTCTTTTGGGTTGTAAGTTATGTACATATTTAGTTTTACATTTCAGTAAAGATATCTTTGCTTTTATAGCCTGATATAATCAATAAACATAAAAGTAATCAATTTATAAACATGGCCATAGCATAAAAACAAACTATTGACCTGTTGCACATCACAATAGACCTTTCTTTTGCAATGTCACAGCCCAAGTTTTTGTCAACCAAGATGGATAAATTACAGGGAGCCATCAATGCAAAGCAAAAAAAACCCAGATAATCACAGTTTGTAAAAATGTAAAACAAATTTTCATAAAATGGTTTAGAGTTTGTTGGAAACAAACCAACTATTAATGGGATGTATTTTCTTTAAATAGAAAATTTGCCAAAATGTTGAATTTGGTCACAACGTCTGTCAACAAGACTTAAATGTTTTGCTACATTTGGCCGTCCATGCTAACCAGCGTGGTTTGTTAATCAATAATAGAAAGGTCTACAGATAAAGGTCTATCAAACAATCCTGCAGGTTCCTAATTCAAAGAATGCTATTGGTGATAGAGCTTTTGCAGTTGCTGGTCCTCGACTATGGAACGAACTTCCACTCACCATCAGGCAGCAGAAAACAATGGAGGGTTTTAAGAGACATCTAAAAACATCCCTTTTTAAGAAAGCTTTTAATGTTTGAGTGTTTTTTTATTTATGTATCTACCAATTTTATTGTTTTATTGAGGGGTGGCTGTCCACAAGTTTGATTACTGGCTGGTCCGGTTGTATTGCTTTTACTGCATGGTTAATGTTGTTTTTCTAATATGTTTTTATCCACTGTTTACTTATTCTTTGTAATCTTTCTTTTTAATTAAGTGATTGTTCATCTCATCTTTTTAATTGTAAGGCGCACTTGATCATTTTTGTATGGAAATGTACGATATAAGTATTATTATTATTATTATTAGATCGCATGTATAAACATGGTGCACACCTCCTATGATGCACCCTACACAGTAACACAAGGGGAAACTGTCTCCCAAAATGATTCAACCAAGACAATTTGGTGATGACGCCGGGTGAAGTGAGTCAATCAAACCAAAACTTTTACCTGTCACTGGGCTGTTGTCCTTGTGTCCATCTCGTGGTTTGGCTAAGGCAGTTGCCATAATGTTTAATATCTCACTCTTGCCTACAGTTGCATGCTGTATAGCTTCATGTATGATCTTCATTGAAACTGGCAACTTCAGATCAGTCTGTCGGGAATAGAGACAGAAAAATAGTTACGTCATATTCGTTATCAGTACAAACAAAACAACCGCAGAGGAGTACGGTTGTTATAGATGTTAATTTTTGCATCGGGGATAAAGAATATTATTTGTGTTTTTTTCCCAACGCATCGATTTGTGTTAAGCACTGTACACTCGGTACTTTCCCCGTGTCCTGTGAAAAAAATCCACAGGCATATTCCTCAAACTGCCGGGCAATCTCGGTAGTCTAGTTGGTGAAACATCTGCTCTAGAATGGCAGGGGTCGTGGGTTTGAATCCCACCCGAGGGATATGCCTGTGGATTTTGTACTCGGAAAGTACCGAGTATACAGTGCTTAAAGGTTCAGGAACGCCCACAAAAATAGGTCACTTGCTAACATGGCTTAATTCTCAACGTGACATCACATGCATTACATAATGTTTCCTGAGCTATTCCACAAAACAATTGTTCTGGGATTGGTTCTGCCAAAGGAATGACAAATATGTTTTCTTCTATTAACAAATTCAATCTTGGTTGTAATGCATGTGATGTCACGTTGAGAATCCAGCCATTGTTAGCAAGTGACCTATTTTTGTGGGCGTTCCTGAAGACTGTTATTTTTTAAAGAAAACAAATTATGCGAAAAATACACAGGAATGCAAAAACTGATTTCTTACAAGTGAATCGTTTTAAAAAATTATAAGGTGTAACATAAAAGCATGAACACTTTTTATTTCAGTGAACCTTTAACACACATTGGTGTACGGGTAAAACACACAAATCATTATGGTTGTTACAAAACAAGAGGTCCTCATAATTTGTTCATTAACCCCTCCTACTGTCCGTCCATGCAATATCACCCACTGTGGTTTTGAATGATAGACAAACTATGCCAGCCAGCAAAATGATATCATGTGGTGAATGCATCTACACGGTACATACACAGTTATAGTTCTGTGCACAGCTGTGCCACAATATATACTCAACCTGTGCAGTTGAATGATTTCAAACAAGCTTGGTCAACTCACTGGTAAATGTTACCCAGAAAAGAGGGTCACAAAGTTTCCATCGAATCGATTGGGAGATACAAGATTAGGTGTCTGTATAATCATTGCTGTCTTCTGACTGGAGTTGTTTGATGGGAGGGAGAGACAGTGGAACATTACCTGTAGTGCCGTTATTCCTCTCTTAGTTCCTGCCATTTTGAAGTCCATGTCCCCCATGTAGTCCTCGATACCCTTTCAAATAAAAAAAAAATTAAGCATTTTTACTCCCTGGACCCAAAGTCATAGAGCTGCTTAGGCAGCAAATAGTGCTTAACAGTTTTCTGTTGAGCAGAAATGAGCAGGATACTAGTCACAAATGGTACTTGTGACCTGGTATTTTGGCTGGTAACCATATACTGGTAAGCTGGTATTCTTTTGTTGTGCTTAGTAACTTTTAGTGCTTACGCAGCTCTATAAAATTAAGCCCTTGGCCCAATTTCATAGAGCTGCTTAAGCAGACAATAGTGCTTGATAATTTCCTGCTGAGCAAAAAGAAGCAGAATACCAGTCACAAATGGTACATGTGACATGACATTTTGGCTGGTAACCTTACTCTGCTAAGCAAAATTGTTTTGTGCTTAGCTACTTTTTGTGCTTAATCAGCTGTATGTCTGAAGAAAATAACAGCTTATTTTGTCCACCAAGCAGACATAAAAAGGTCTAAATTCAGATAAAAGGCTGGAATTTCTCTTCCCTGAAACATGAACTTACCAGAAGGTCAGTCAGTAATCTGTAGTCAGCGATGTTATAAGAGTCACCAGGTTCAGTTTCCGTCATCAAACCAATGGCTACTCCAGCTACTGCGTTACTAATTGGTACCCCTTCAATTAAAAAAATATATATGTACAGAATGTGGGTTTGAATCCCGGCCTGGCCAGTCACGACACTTGCATCCTTGAGCAAGACACTTTATCATAATTGCTTGGGACGTTAATTGTAGGTCCCATGTATAAGGATGGGTAGTGCACGTTAAAGAACCCAGAACACTTATCATGAAAGAGTACGGGTTTACCCCAGTGTTTCTGGGGCGTCCTATTTTTCAATTTGGACACGACCTTACACCTCTGTGGACCCTGGTTTGAATCTCGTCTCATACCCAAGCTTTGTACATGTATGTAGATTGGTGTTTGGTCCCTACATGGTTAGATTGGTTTTCCCCATGTCGGGTTTTTTCCTCCCACATCAAAAGCCGAACATTTCCTCATGGTCTCCTATTCATCCTATTATTGGCGCTTGCGCTGTTGGATGTGTAACAAAATAAACAAATGCACAATTTAAACAATGCCGTGTACTAGAAAGGACTTTGATGTTTTTTTATTCCCAAACAATGGTCCTTCTTATAAACCAATGATCATGGTTGAAAATACAGATTTATGAAAACAGAAAAGGAGAATTATTTGTTACCTGCATCCATTAGAGCTAAACTGCCTCCACACGCTGAGGCCATAGATGATGACCCTGCAAACAAAATAAAGAATTAAAATAGTAGAAGAGGTTAGCTACAAATCCAACAAGAAACTTAAGTTTGCAAATGAGAACCTTCCATTTATAAAAATAACAATAAGCAGTTCTGATATCGCGCTTTATCACATCCGACAGGGCTCTAAGTTTCTATTTATTCATTTTTGTTTTCATCATTAAAAACTGATTTGAGGAAAATCACTGGAGCAAATTATTCTGAAATATTCCCAAGCAATCAGATGATTATTTAAACTGAGGATTGTTCTTACCATTGGATTCTAATACTTCACTGGTAAGCCGTATTGTGAATGGAAAGTCACTGGGTATCACCGGTTTCAGAGACTTCTCTGCTAGGTTACCTGGAAAAATGCAAAAATACAATCAAGTAAAATTTGAGGTTGAAAATAAATTTCAAAATTAAAGACAAACTCTTTTAAGGTCTTAACCTTAATGCATAGAGGTTCACATTTTTCAAGCAACTCAATGAAAACAGTTAATGCTGATCACATTTTATTGTATTAGGAAGATCATTTTCAAACTGTCATTTCTCATAACATCAAATGTAAATGCATCACACAATGCTCCATGCCTATTGCAAAGATGTTGGACAGATTTTATTGTGAGAAACAGTAATATTCTGGACTCATCTCCATATGTGTGTTATATTCTGAAAATTCTAGAACTAAGAATTGTCTGAAGACATTACTTGTTACATAGAGGGTGCCACCTCTTGGTGGTTGGTTTTATAGGTAATAAGTGTTAAATACATTAATCTATATCACGTCATTATCTATTTTTATTTATTTATTTTGCATTGTGCAGAGGAACAAAAAATAGTTTCTAAGATCTTGGACTTCTAAGATCTTCTTTCTTTTGGCACTCAAGATCTTGCTCTTTGACCCCAGGTTACAGTTTAGAACTTCCAGGTCGCCACTAAAATACAACTTGATTAGGTACCGGCCATCTTTACAAGCAATGATAGTCATTTTTTCTACGCACAAATATGCGTTACCCATAAATACCATGTGTGGCAGGCGGGAGGTCTAGTAAATTCCTTGCATGATTGGTCGGTGAACCACTTGACTGCATGGAAAACTTAGAACGCCTAGATGCGACCCAAAGCCAAAACCCAAGCTGCCCGTAAAGATGGCGTCTACCAAGCACTATCTATTTTAACATTTCGTTCTTGTATCCCATTGGTTTCCTACGGGTTAAAACTCACTCCTTACCATGTCCAAGTTCCCTTCTCCCAGTCATTAATCTTCCAGTCTCATTGGTTGCATAAGGTGGAAACTGCCAACAAAATGTACCATTAAATATCATTATCAATGATCGAGAACTTGTATAGACCTTATGCGTTCGCCGCCATCTTTGAGGTCAAACTCGGCATCGCTTGTGCGTTGTAGCTTTTTTTACCTCAGGGTGAGGGCACCCTTTCCTGTACTAAATGCTCATAGTACAAAAAAGTACTTGAGACAAATTTACAAAAGTATGTGAGAATATATAAGGCATGATAAATAAACAGGATTTGCGTGAGTGTGTGCAGTAATTATCAGTGACAATAATACTTAGAGTCTCATCGAATGCTCCAAGCATCATGCTTGTCAAATACTAGGGCTTTATAAAAATAAAAATATATTTGTATGATATTTTCACGAAGCGCATGTGTCAACCACAAGAAGCTGATACAAAGGAGTGCAATTATAATCAAAATGATACAAAAGACAGATGGTCAAAACCTTGCTCATGAGGTACGTTTTGATCGGGTTTTTGATTAACTGAATGGTCCTAAGTTCCATATGAAGACATTCACGTAGCTGGTACCATGGGCATGGTACTGTAAATGGAGAAAGGCCCATGCCACCTTGTGTGGTGAAGTTCTTGTACAGTATTTACAGTATTTATGAATAGACCTTATGCGTATGACGTAACTATTCCAACATATAAGTTTCATCACATACATTTGAACTAAACTCACCTCGTAATGTAACATGAAATTCTTGTCTTTCACTCCCCTGTCAAAAAAAAAATTTTTTTACAGAAATATAATTTTGATTTTGATAAATCTGGTTTTCACCAAAGAACCTACATAATTAAGAAAAACTAACAAAAGAGATTATATTCCTGAACAAATCAATATAAATGCTAGAGAGAACTTGACTACATGACTACGTACCCTGCTATCTCCAGGATTGGATCTGTTCTGAGAGCGGATTCTATCGAGTCAAATGTCACTGTACAAAGACACTGGGAATAAAAAGGACAATATAAAAATGCAATAATCAATATGAAGAACAATTTTGTATTTTTTTTTTTAGTTTAGATTTTAACTCACAAACTCACAGATTTATAGCCTAATATAAATCATTGACCCCTCAAGCTCCTGGACCCAATTTCATAGAGCTGCTTAAGCTAAAAAAGTAGCTAAGCACAACAAAAATTATGCTTACCAGAATAAGGTTACCAGCCAAAATACCATGTCACATGTACAATTTGTGACTGGTATCCATTTTTGATTAGCAGTAAATTGTTAAGCTGCTTCAGCAGCTCGATGAAATTGGGCCCTGCTTTAGCACAACAAGTAGCTTAGCACACACATGAAATTGCTTACTGGGATAAGGTTACCAGCCAAATAACCATGTCACATGTATTGCCATTGACCGGTTTCCTGCTTGTTTTTGCTTAGCAGAAAATTTGTAATCAGCTTTTTCTGCTTAAGCAGCTCTGTGAAATTGGTCCCTGGAAGCAAACTGTTGGCAGGCATTTGGGCCAAGCCTTAGGTCACTATGTCCAGGGAAACCAACACAGTGACATGAAAGTAAAAGAAGGGCCATGGTAAAGGAGGACTAGAACCTCGCCAGCAATGGCCTTGAAGAGATTATTTCTCAGGGATGCTGTAGCCAATCTCAAGGCAGCACTGACCCTAGTCTTAGCTCAAGACGTTGTTGATCATTTTTCACCATTGCGATCTCACCGCCACGCGCGATCTCAGTACTGTCACACTCACATCGTCCCTTTTGCAAATAAAAAAAAAACAGAGGGCGCTTTTCCCCAAACCTGATTTTCGACAAATGGCTGTTCTTACAAACTGATTACTGGCTGTTTGAGGATACGCCCTCTAGTGGCGGAAATGACGTGGTGCCATGTAGTAAAGTAAATGACGCGCCGCTGTGTGTAGTAGTACGACTAAAATATAAGAACGTCTTGACCAAGACTACACTGACCCTAGAAAGGACATGCCTGATGTAAATGCCCATTGCTCAAATACTGTACAGCCGGTTTATACTCTACCGCATGGCTGATTTCAAAACCATGGTTTTAGGTTTTGGCAAGCCACATACTCTCATACAAAAAGTTTGTGTTTTCAAAATTACTGACAGAGCCCAAGCAAGAGCCCAAGCCCAACCTGTGGTTTAGAAAAGGGCCAACGATAACATTTCCAGCACAAAAATACTGCAACACAATCATCAACCCTATGGATAATGGTTAGGCATAATCTGATGGGTTCTACTTTTGCACTTATTCATGTACTTGGTAAACAACATAGGCTCAGTATTAGATGTACACATTCCCATGGATCCTTACTAAAGGTTCAGTCTTAGAAACACACATTCTCATTGATCCTAGGCTTGATTTCAGAACTTGGGAGTTAGAAATGATAGAAGCCAGTAGAGGAGGTTTCTAAAGGACTGTACGGTATAGACAAAATAACCACATTCTCAGACTTGAAA
Source organism: Marthasterias glacialis (assembly GCA_911728455.2). Taxonomy (NCBI): domain Eukaryota; kingdom Metazoa; phylum Echinodermata; class Asteroidea; order Forcipulatida; family Asteriidae; genus Marthasterias; species Marthasterias glacialis. Next base: position 19,535,129 of record OU452219.1, on the reverse strand, counting down.
TCAAGTCTACATTGATCCTTACTTGTGTTTGACCCCTTTGGAACAGCGCTGACCCATGAAGAGGTTTGAAGAGATTGACTTCACATCTAATATCTCTCAGCTGCTTCAGATCTCGACCGTCACACCTTCAAAGAAACATCATTGTTCTCACATGGTGTAGCTTTGAAAAACAGTATATTTTCTGAATATTTGTGGAGTTGTCCTACCTGTATTATTGTATCGAATCAAGCGACTCTGGCTACGGCAGTTGGCAACAGAGACAACATTGAAGTATAAACCTTTTTACAATCTAGCCACAGCCACTGCCAAAGCCATTAAAAGGTATGCACAACACTGGTATAATTGAAAATATAAAAGTTCACAGATTTACACATAACTTACATGGCGTAAAGATTGTCATGGTGGAAAACTTCCCTTGAAATAATTTTGTCTGAAATGCTTTAGTATTTTAAAAATGAGTAAAATGAAGCTTTAATCTTGCGAGTCTAAATCCCGATGTTTGCAAACAGTGAAAACAAACAAGCTTCTTTTTTCATTATTTTCTCAGGACTCCGATGAGCGATTGAGCTAAAACTTTCACGGTTTTGTTATTTCATGTATGTGTTTGGTCACATAAAGAGCAGATACTGGTCTCTGACTATTACTAATGTTTTCGGTATGCTTTAATTCAGACAGGGTATAGCTGTTTCAGTTATTAAGTTTGATATTTAAGTGTCTATTGTTTCCATGCCAGAAACTTACAATCACTGCTTACCTTCTGTCTTGCTCAAGTATGAGACTTCTGAAGACTTCTTTGGCAACAGTGCTGAATGCTTCATTGATGAAAAATGAATCTTCAGATGGAAATAATTCTGGGAAATAAAAGAATATTAAGAGTAGATATTAATTGTAAATATCTATGTAAATTTGGTTCTGAAAACTCTACTAAGGTAAACTTATTGGCAGAATAATCCACACAAGCAATTGCAATTTACAAATTTATTTATTCTACAGGGTACATTTGCATTTGCATGAATTTCTTTTTAATCAACATGGCTTTGGAAAGAGGTTCACACAAAATGATTAATTCATCAGTCAAGCACAGAACATACTTTATAAGGAACAATACTTTTGCTTCAACATCAGGAGTCTGCCTCTATCCTTATCCACGCTTTCATTACATTCAGACTGGATAACGGAAATTTAATGCTCTATGGTATCAACAACAAGCTTATCAAAAAAACTACAAAAGGTTCAGAAAACTGTCGCTCCTCGCATGTTATCAAAAACCTGTAAATATGATCACATCACAACCGTCCTTAAACAGCTTCACTGGCTTCCAGTCTGTCAAAGAATTCACTTCAAAATGGCATTGCTTGCCTGGAAAGCTATGAATGACAAGGCACCACCATATCTCAAGGAACTTCTCTCAAACTATACGCCAAGCTGCAATCTTCGATCTACAAACAAACTTTTTCTAACTGTTCTTAAAACAACCACATCCTATGGCGATCGTGCCTTTCCTGTATCTGCTCCCAAACTCTGCAACCCTTTACCATTAAATATCCGAACCACAGAATCTCTGGACATTTTCAAAAAGCATGCTTAAAACACATTTGTTAAGCATTGCTTATGACTGACTCTCTATATTTTTTGTTTATCATCTTGATGTTGTCAGTGCATGTAAATCTCTATTTAATGTGCTCTTTTTTACATACCTTAATTGTATACTTTGTATTTGTAGTTCTAAGTATTTTGTTATGTTTTTTTTTAAATGTTTTTCCAGCGCTTCGGAATAAGTTTGGGCAGAGATAGGTGGTGTTTTACAATTTTGTATTATTACTATATTATTATTAACTCCAAATTTAGTACATTGTTATTATTTGATGAGACATGATTGTCTATATGTGTACATGATCACCTTGTATTTGTTCAATAAATTCATCTCGCACAGCAGACGAAGCTTGATCCCTGGAAAACTAAAAAAGGAAAAAAAAAATTGTCATTTTGTAAATTTCTGATTTCAGGTCAAAAGACTCTTCTGCTTCTGCTTCAGTATTGCGCAGACACCTGTTAATACAGGTTCTAATCACGCACATGTAGTGTTGGCAGCATACACAATATTAAGAACAAAACAAGATGAAGTTGTGAAAGGTTTGATTGTGTCTAGGTTAGCCAGGGCAGCTTTCACTTTGTCTACATCAGCAGCTTCCTTAATGAAGACTGGTGAGAGGTTCCACTCCCAGAGGTGGCACCAACTCTGCCAATCTGGGGGGGGGGGCAAGCTTAACTTTAGGGGGGGGGGGGGGGGAATATTTAAGTGTAATTTTGTACTGCTGAAAGACAGTTAAACTCAATTTCGGGCATAGGCAAAAAATTGAGGCAGGAACTGGGGGGGGGGGGGAAATTGGGGGGCAAAAAAAGTAACTGGGAGGGGGGGCATTTGCCCCCCCCTTCCCCCCTGTAGCTCGCCGCTGTCCACTCCAGTACTGTGTGTGGTATGAGAGAGAACTTATAACAGTCTTTATTAGTGTGAACTGGAATATAAATGACATATTTGGTGAGCAACCCCTAGTGGTTCTGATGGAAGATTTAAACTGTGTGGATAAGACAGGGTTTTTTTGTCCTCGCTTTTATTCTGGTTATGTAAAAGAAAATTATTGTCCAGTTAAAAGTTTGAATCGCAAGTTCTGCAGTCTTGCAGATTTCCACCCCCCCCCAACCTCTGCCTCAAAATATGACTGTGCTGGTCTTGGTAATGTAGTTGTTGTCACTGTATTACTTTAGTATTAGTTGATTAATTCAGAAGTTATAGAGGTTTCCATTTAAAATTCATCTTTACCTTATCATGTGTTATATCTGTATAAACTTCATAATATCTATCTCTCGTCAATCTGAAGAAAACAAATAAAAAAATAAAAAGACATTTAAACATTAAAAACGTCAAATAAATTAAGATAGAAACACCTTTTGTAAAGTTAACATCAAACTCTGAAAGCTATAAATAATGATTGTATCAAACATTATCAACATTATCATATCAAACAGTAAACATTGTATCAAAGTGCCTTACAATATTATTACTCCTGGGCTTTGAGCTTTCTTCAAACTATCTCAACGCCTTAGAAGTATGCAGCACCGGCAACCAAATGAGTGCACAGGTTGTTAATCATTCACATCAAGAATCTCTACTCTCACATGTACCCATTTACTCCCAAGTGCTGAGAAGCAATTATAGTTAAGTGTCTTGCCAAAGGACACAAGTGTCAAGACTGGGATTTAACCTACACTCTGACGACTCGGCCATCAGAATTTGAATTTGATGGTGTAGACTGCTCAGCCACGACACGCTATAAAGCTATAATGAGAATGTGCATTCATTGATGTCATTTCACAAATGATAAAGACGTGGCAAACTGAGACTGAATGGACGAAATAGTCCGATCCCTTTTTGGTACAATCAGAATGTGTATTCATCATGACTACACTTCACACTGGGAACACAGCAAAGAGGATGGCAAACGGATAGACCAATCCATTAAGCCCGCCCCTAATGTGTTGACCAATCACAGCCTTGGCTAGGCCACCGAAAGTCCAACAAAAGTCCGACACTATAAAATCCTATTGGAAAATGTAAACATGCGTGCGCGTACTTATAGCGCCTGCGTTCATGTCGTGCAGTGTGGCATTGAAGAGATGCACATTGTGCTGTCCACGTGTAAAGTGGTGATGTAGCCAATGCTGTGATTGGTCAGTATATTTAAGAGGCGGGGCTTAATGGATTGGTCTATTGGCAGCTGCGGCTACGGATATTGCTAAGAGTGTTGCTATGGGCATCCTATGCTTCAACGCTTGTTCACGTGATGATCAAGCCACAGGGAACCTGACAATGATGGAGGTAAAATGATTCGGGTCTATATTGTTGTGAGAAATTATTTGCATACCCTTGGGTTGTGGGCTTGGGTTTTTTCTGCGACAGACTGAACTGAACCTCACCTACTGACAGCCTCTACCAATTCCTCTGAGGGTACAAAGAGTTTCTCCGGAACTCTCTTGTCCTTGCCAGACCTCTTGGCCAGCTTCTCTATCTGTTGAATTATGACCTGGGTTTCCTTTAACCCAGCTCGGATGGCCTTCACAAAGTCATTCTGTAAGATGTTGTCTGCTGAAGCCTCCAGCATGACTGTGTAAGACGTCAAAAATATTGTTTGGTTTAATGTAGGATTGAGGCTTTGCATGGTGCAGACTTGCAACTTTGGTTTTTTTTTTAAGCAGGAAACTGCCTAGCACAAAATACTTTAAAAAGTGTTTTCAGTTTTCAATGGCAGTAAAAAAAAGAATGAGAAAGAGGAAATCAGTTGAACAGCTGGAAGAAGTTGCATGCCTGATAGTGGAAATAGATATTACCATGTACTGACGGACGAGGTGATGGTAATAGACAGCTCTTTTCAGAGGCACATCATCGTTACAAAATGAAACAGGTCATTCCATGTTGTACATCTAAACTCATGACTAACCATTGTTCACAGTCTTTTTTTTTATAGTATAAACAATATCGTTGTGTTAGTGCAAAATTGTCATATCTAGATTGTGCAACAATTTCAGAGAGCTGTTTAAGCAGAAAATATTGTTTAACAATTTCCTGCTAAAAAAATGAGCATGAAACCACTCCCGGATGGTATGTGTGAGACATGATATTTTGGCTGTGCCTTATTCTGGTAAGTAAGCATAATTTTGTTGTGCTTAGCTACTTTTTTGTGTTTAAGCAGCTCTATGAAATTGGGCCCTGGTTCTTGCAGTTTGTAATGCTGACCTATGCTGCTCTTCCTAGCGCCAGCTACCACCAAGTTAAGACGACTCTTACTCAGCTGCAACCTTGTGGGATTGATGATGATGTCATCGTTGACGAGGCCAACCCTGACTGCACCAATAGGACCGTTCCATGGGATGTCAGACAGCGCTAGGGCTGTGGAGGCTGCAGGAATAAGTGGAAACATGGTATGGTAATATCGTTAGTCATAAGAGGCTTGATACGTAGTCATGTAGAGACCTTTACTGAGTTGACGTCATCCCACCACCATGTTAACGGCAATACGATGATGAAACAATGAAAACGCACAGCTATGTACACGCAGCGCACAGGATGGCAGGCCTCGATCTTAAGAAAAACGGGGGGCAGGCCTTTGCTGGCCAAATCAGAGAAATTGTACAAGGGCATGCTGGCCAAGTTGGTAGTGACAGTGCAATTTTTCTGAAGAGCATGCTGGCCAACTTGACAGGGCATGAGGCCAATGGCTTCGGTGGTCTCGGTTAAGATCAAGGCCTGGGATGGGCAAATAAGCAACCTTCTTTTGACCTCTACTTGAGGGCACTTTACTCTGGTGACATCATGCTTCATTTCATTTCATTTACATCACATTTCACAGCCCACAGGCAAAATGCTTAGCAATAAACTGTAAAAACTGTAAAGACATTACAAGAAATTAAAACATGTGAATAACCTGAAAACAAGAATGATGCGAACACAAATGTATAAACAAGGAAAGAGTCATTTTTAATATACAATGATATTGCACAGGAGATAAACCTAAAACAAAGTGAAACACCTTCTTTTCTTTTTTTCTTTTCATTTTTTTGGTTGACATGCTTTCACCTGGGTAATTTAAAGTGTCAAATGACAATCATTTGTCAGATTGTTTTTAAATTCATCTTAACTTCCCTGAACCCTTTCCCTAGATTTGCCTGGGTTTTTCTAGGATGTGATGAACTCAGTGATGCAGAACTAATCCAGCAATAGAGCTAAAATTTACCAATCTACCTGAGTAACCATTCTCAGGCAAACCACCTGATTGGTCATGGTAAATATTCTAAAATGAGTGTAGTGAATGGTCTTTTTCCAAGCAGGCAATTACTCCAAATTACACTGCTGTTACTTGTTTTGATTTTGTTCATACTCACCAGCATTTATACACACAACATCAGGATCATGGGCTCCATCAACAGCAAGAAGATTGCATACAATCTGTAATTAGAAGAACATAATATGATATGAAACAATGAACGATGCAAATCCATGTGATTCAAAATATAAGCATTTATCTTTCCAGTGTTTTAGGCACTTCACTATGGGTGCCCACTAACCATATGAAAGTTTTTGTTTTATTACACTGGCCCATTTCATCAAGTTGTTCAACACAAAATATCTTGTTCAGCATAAATGTTTTACCGACCAGGTACAATGCTTATAATTCACATTGTTGGAATTGGTGCCAAACTACACTTTTTCCCTTTTTTAACTTCTTTTTTCGCTTAGCAAATTAAAGTCCCAGCTTAACATTGGTAAACAGTCTGTAAATGCTTCCATTCTTTCAACAAATCAAATTATTTATAATAAGGTCAGCTCATTTCGTTGTTTAATTTGCTAGAAAACAGTAAAAATGCATTCAGCATTTTTGTACGCATTCATATAGGCAGAGTTTTCGTCTCACTCAGACGAAAACTAATTTTTGATCTTATTTCATTTATTATTTAAAAAAGATAACACTTCAGGCAGAAATACTTCCAGGAAAGTTTTCTACCATCATTATCTTTATACCATGTAAGGTATATGTAAATCTGTGAACATTATGTTTTTCTTCTTACCAATGTTGAGCTGGGGCTTTAATGTGCTGTCAAATATTTTCTGTCATAACCATGATAACAGCTTTATGAAAGTGGGCCCGATCGGAACTGAATTGAGATTGTTACCCACCTGTGTTTCATAGAAATAACCCTTTGGAAACAGCGGCCTGATGGACCTATCTGTAAATACATCCAAAGACAAATCATTCTCAGCATAAATTTCACATAAATTTCATGTAAATGATTTACATAAAGTATGGCACCTTGTGTGGTAAATGGCTGATGCCAGTTTGATTAGATTGTTTTTCTTCTTATGGGCAGGTTGAACCTTTGGGTCATAGGACATTCTTTGCTTTCCTGCTCATCAGCCTTGCCCTGTCCAAATTTCACATGTGTAGTTTATCTTGTGCAATGTATTTTATATATAGATTGTATCTTATCTGTTTGTACTTTTGAGAAGTGGAGTAGAATAAATAATGACAACAATAATGATGAATAAATATCTATGGTCTTCACCCCTACGGCCCCAGACCCCTATTGCCCACCCCCACCCATTCCCAGTCCCCATCCTCTCCCTTGTAAACTTGGGCATAGAAACTTGACTTGAGCTTACATCATAATACGGTTTTCCAAGTCTCATTATAATTGGGCCTGTGTTCATTCATGACAAGTTCATACAATATGACTTTATACTGACAAATAAGTGACTGGAAAAAAAAATAAAGTTTTATTTTGAAGAGATTAGGTAGTACTACACCACCGACCAATCATTCTGCTTGTGAGAATCTCCAGGTTACTGTTTCCCATCTCCCGTCTCAGGTGATTGGTTGGAATTCTACCAGCAGCTGCTGCCTTTTGTCTGTAATCAACCTGATGAAGGTAGGTACACACATTAAATCCAAAGTACATTTATGGTTCTACTGTGGTCGATTACTTGTTGTATTATTACAACATCATCATCATCACCATTTGGCTGCCACTCTGTCGGGCAGTCAGCCACATAAAACCTCCTCAGACTACATCAAGTTTTATTATATTTTCTCCTTTGTATTTTAATGATCTCAACCAGTTCAGAGGAAAGAAACTGGTTTCCAATATATTGATAATACATTTAGTGGACTCCTACATGACAAGCTGAACCTGTTTCCTCCTTCGATTTAGGATTTGTTATTGTGAAAGCCTGTCTTAACATTCTACTTCTCCAAAATATTTGGTACAGTTTTGTCTTGTTTATGGTTCTGCAAACAAATTTAATATCATATTTAAATATAACATCCACTTACTGTTAATGGAAGGAAATTTGTTGCGGTAGGTTTCTTCCTCCCAACAGCTGTCACAAGAACAGATGTATCACCCAACTTGAATAAAAACCAAACGTGAAAAGAAAATATAATATTTTTTTAATGACCTCATGTTTCAACCCTAGCAGAGTCTTTCTCGTAGGCTAAAAAGAAAAGAAAATCCAAACGAAAGTTACACTTTAATACTTAATAACCCTCTTCTAATTAGAATTGCACTATTAAGAGACTGCAAAATTTTCTGAGCAACAAGATACTTTTTTGGAACATGATGACCCTAATTGGACTGAGTCTTTCTCGTAGGCTAAAAAAGAAAAGAAAATCCAAACAAAGGTTACACTTTAATACTTAATAACCCTCTTCTAATTAGAATTGCACTATTAAGAGACTGCAAAATTTTCTGAGCAACAAGATACTTTTTTGGAACATGATGACCCTATTGGACAAAATAAACTACCTCCTCATCCCAAAACCCAAACCTATAATACTTAAAAGTTGTTGTGATGTTTCCACTAGGATACTTTGCCAACTAATTTAGATTTAGATTCAGAACATTCCAGATATTTTCAAACTGAAAGAATATAAATCTGGTTCAAGCATTGCTATGTATAAGCTTTTGTGGACATGCTGTTCAGATACATGTCCACACATGATGCAGGCCTTGATCATGTTGATCTTAACTGAGGTCACCGAGGCCTTAGGACTCATGCCCTTCACTACCAACTTGGCCAGCATGCCCTTGTACAATTTCTCTGATTTGGCCAGCAAAAGGCCTGCCCCCGTTTTTCTTAACATCGAGGCCTGATGATGTAGGTACCAGTCAAACGGAAACTTTATACATATACAGATTGTATGTTGAGCTCAATCAGTCGATCTGCATGATCGGTCGATTTTTGCGCAATCGGTCGATCATTATGTTTTATCGGTCGATCCCGCTGCCACCAGTCGAACACTTTTTCACAATTCTGGAGGATCTTTTTTTTAAAGGTAAGTAAAGTCCCAGATATCCTTCAGTTTCGACCAATCGCGCAACACAATTGACCGATCGTGCAGATCGACCGATTGCGCCCAACATGTATACCTGAGCTACTGCACATCCATCTGTTAATCTTGCCAACTTTCCAGTCGATAAATGAAGTGTTCTTCAAAGACAAAAAAAAAATACGATTTCGATGTCAAAATGTAATCAGCAAATGATTGCCAGGGTCCAGTTTGAACACATTTCATACATAAATAAATGTTTCGTTTTCTCTTCTTTTAGTTAAGTTTAAATTACTTCTTGAAGTCTGGGAACAAATAATGGTTGTGTTCAATATTACGGTTCGATTTTAAAATGGAAAGATGTTAGCTGCATTGATCATAACACTCCTCCCAACCTCTGGTTGAGGTGTGTTGAAAGGACAATTACGACCTTCGCAACTTAACTAAACTATAACTAGCCAAATGTTTAAATTGCATGTGAAGTGCAGATCAAATTCCCAGCAGTTTTTAGAAGACTCCAGTTTTAACTTTTATGGTATTTATTTTTGTGTTAATTAATGTCACTGTGAGTGATGAAGAATGCAATAACAGTCCTCTCTTTCTACTGTCTCAGTCCTCTCTTTTCTACGACAGTAGATGACATTATTATTAAAATATAAAAGATGTTAATTTTTGCTTCGGGATAATTAAAATACCTAGGTTGATCGCATAGTGGCGATAGTTGTAACCCTCCATGCTTAGAATTGTTTGAGCGCAGACTGTACATATCACACCATCCACACACTGCATTGCTGACGTGTTAAATACAATGTTCATTGCATGTATGTACATTGGATATGTACACGTACAATCCTGCGCACAAACAAGTACACACAAAAATGGTGAGTCCAAAAGCGAGAATAGTCGGCTAGCCGACTAGGCTCTTCATGGGTCTCCACTCCACTGATTGGTCGAGATCAGTGGTGTGGGGTTCAAAATAACAACCTGACTGATGAACAACTCGGACAGTTTTTGGTAAATTTTTGCTCGTTTTTTTCTTGCGAACATTTTCTCAATAATGTTTTAAGCAAACATTTTCTCAATAATGTTTTAAGTGTTCTAAATTGATTCATTACAAACTGAACGTCTGAAGAACAAATCCGTGTTTTTAGAATGTGTAGTATCATGATTTCAAAAAGTTGTAAAAATTGGGCAAATCTGGTCACCAGTCTGACAGAAATGGCCGCATTGGCAACTCTGGTGGATTGTATGACTCGTAACCCTCCGGTCTCTCCTACCGTCAGGAGGATGGAGGGTTACTAACTATCGTCGACCATCGCAACTACCAACTAGGTCAGGCTAGACCCAGTAACTAGATACCAGTCAACGAACACCACAAAGTTCCATTGGTCATGATTGCCGAGCGCGTGCTGTACAATGTTGCCATTGTGGGGTCGTTGACACAGCTGGTATCCTGCGTTGACTGCGCAAAACAATATTCAAGTCCAGGCATCAGCGAACACGTGATCCCCGCAGCGTTAATACGACTTTTTTTCAAGTCAGAAAACAGTCGTAACATTAGTAATCAAAATGGCGATTGTAATGGCAGGGTTCTCAGAGGCCCTAAAAATCATCGATTTGGAGAACAGAAAATGATCGTGAGTACAATTAAATGCATTTTATTACACCATAAACACTTGGAGAAGACAGTAGGCGAATTTTGAGCAATTCTGTTGAGTCTAAGGCGTTTTTTTTAACAGAGGTGATTTAAATCTTCCTGACCGTCGCAGTTACTACATATTCCTTACTGGGGCACTAGTTACGACAGATAATGTCAAAATCTCAAAAAAGGAGTACAGCGCCCCAGTTACTGGGTCTAGCTGTATGACATGCATTTATGATTTAGTTATTTTTTTAATATAAAATTAAAAAGCATTACTTGTTTCCAACAACTGCTTCAACAGAATCTGTGTCGTCTACACTAGAAATCGGCTTCATATGCCTCCATCTCCTGGGGCCCATTATACACTTTCGATAACAGTTTTCACATCTCCAAAATAGTCTTTTGCTCGGTAAAACGAAAGCAGTTTGAGAAAGCATGAGCTTTGTCATGGAGGCTGCCATCTTGTTTATTTTATCCTCGTCCTACAAGTATTAATTGTTAAGTTTGATTCAATCTTTAGAAATATATATAATTACACAAAAAAGGTGCAATTAATCTTTCAGTGGTAAATTTTGAATATTTTGTATTAAACTAAATTTTTGTTTTGAAAATAAATTTATTTTTTAACTGGTAAATAATCTCGTGACATGCGCTCTAATGCACTTTGGCTTAGTCTATTCGATCATCTTTGGTCTAAATTGAGTTGAGCGCGCGCTGTCACTGTGGTCAACTTTACTTTGATTTCTGGGTAAACTTTGTTGTTGAACTTTTGACCAATGTTTACGCTTGACAACAAGTTAATTAACAGCCCCAACTTGGCGAACTCTACTGTTCTGAATACGATCATAGGGTGAGCATTTTTTCTGTCACATTTCATCTGTCAATGTCAATTGTTATTGTCTGTCAATGTAGTGATCCAACTTAAGGAGGCTAGGGCTAGGCATGGGCCGTGGGACGCGGGAGGAGATCCGACGACGAGTAAACATGACCAAATTTAGTCATTTCTTTCCCTAGCATGTTCCATGCATTATTGGGACACTGAAAGTGAATGAAAGCATGTGATTCGTCCATTCAAAGGCCAATTCCGACCATCACTTTCCCACTCAGTATAATATGATTATGACAAAATTAAATGGTTGTATCAAATTCTTCTTCTTTTAGTTTTAATGTAATAAAAAAGATAAGATTGTTTTGGTCATATAACATGGGGTCAAATATTAAATAATGAGCGAAGAAGTGACAGTCGGATTCAACATTCTTCCCCAACTCATGATTTAGTAGAGTTTTATTAATAATATATAGGCCCATTTCATTTTCAACGATCTTGAAAGTGTGAAAATACATTATGTGGGGGTACAACCCATGTATGTCTATGTGTACATCAAATGCTTTAATTGGAGACTTTAATTTTTAAGTTAAAATTTCATTAACATTGCTAACTTTAGGCCTAACGTTAGGGCCTAAATCTATATTTTGTCCTTTTTTGTTCTTAATGGTTTTAAACATTGTGTATTTGGTTAAATTGCTGAAAATCTGTACTATATTTGTAAGTAGACCCAATGACTGGGGGCGCTGTACTCCTTTTTTTGAGATTTTGACATATCGGTCGTAATGTCAAAATCTTAATAAAAAAAGGAGTACAGCGCCCCAGTCACGGGGTCTACTAATGTATGATTGTCTGTGGTTTGTTGGAAGGAGAGCTAGAATTATTGCAACTAGCTAAAATCATACATTGGTAACATTAAGCAGATTGGCAAGATGATTTTAATATTTATTTGATGTATTTTCTGTCTTGCATTTATAAAGTAAAGTAAGTACGAGAACAATACCACTAACTTAAGCTCTGAAATGGGACCGGCTTCAATATGTTATACTCTCTGGTACCCTACCCATTTTAATAGATTCATGTTCTTGACAGTTTGTAAAGATTTTGTACTATTTTTGTTGCAATGTGGTGAAATAAATTCATTCATTCATAAGAAACAAGTCACAGGTTTCAAACTGTGTTAAACTGGCCAACTATAACCTCCATAATATCCGCTCACTTAGGCAATCAATATCTAAATCCTGTAGCAACTGAACAGCTAACTTATCCCTTTGTCACTTCATATCTTGATAAAACTGTAACTCTTTACTTTTAGGCTTACATAACAATCAAATAAATCATTTACAGTGGGTTCAAAATGCTGCGGCACGTCTTGTAACAAATGCAAAATGATCATCCTGTATTATGTACACCTGTTTTGAAATCTCTTCACTGGCTCCTTGTCCATGAGCGACTTTCTTGCAAACTTTGTCTGTTAACTTACTGTGCCCTCATTGGCTTAGCCCCTTGATACATTTCTTGCCTTATAATAATTCTCCCTCCTTCAACTTTATTATGAGCCTCGTTCCAAAAGAAGTTGGGGGACAGGACGTCTGCTAAAGCTGCACATTCAAACATGTAGTTCCTTGATTACTTTTAAATCTCAACGCAAAACGTATCTGATGTCTCTCGCCTTTTCTCGCTCACTGCAGTTAACTGCATTTTCATTGTCACTTTCCATGTATGTTTTTGTAATGGTATTTTGTATTGTATGGCTTGTTAATACCAATTAAAAGTTGTGGCAAAGAGTATACATAATGTAATTTGGAGCTTGACCATTTTGAGACATCATTTGCAACTCAAAATGTGAGTTTTGTGTCAAAAGTTTCAAAATTCATAAAAATATTTTCAGTACAATAAACATATTCCTGACACTGAAAAACAAATCATAGACAGGATTTTTGAAATTTTGAATTGAGAGTAATGGGGAGCAAAGATCCACAACCGTAGTTTATAACTTTTGCAAGCATAGAAGTTTAGGCCATGTAAACGGGTAAAGAAAGTTAACTGGTAAACATTCCTGCCAAAATGGAAGACAGTGCAAGACAATGTGTAGAGACAAAAACAAAGAAGAACTGTTGACCCTGTGACACGGCTGCAGAGCTGAGGTACATGCTTGTAATTTAAGTCGCTTAAAATATACAAAATCTAGGCAATTCTCATCGCAAACTATTGTAACTATTCAGTTTTTCATGAACTATCTGATAGATTGTGGAGCCCACTGTTTCACCATCCAAACCATTTTACACGCTTCACTTATCATGCATGGTTGTGTACACTTTGATCAAAGGGTAAAGGTATGGACAAGTGTAAGGAATGGATTTTTGAAATGGTTTCAAATAAGGGAATAAAAGAGTGGTGACGAGGTCTTAAGCGGCAGTTTAAGACAGGCAGGGTCATGGCCGCGTGATAAAGGACCAAGTCAAAGGCAAGGTCCTTCATTGCATGGCAACTTCCCTGCAAGGTATTAAATGGCGGTTTAAGACTGACTGATTACTCTTATATTGCCATTCATAAATACCCTTTTTATTTAAAAGCGTTATGATCTAGAAAAATCTGACACTGAACTTGTCTGTTTTGTAAAGTTTTTCCATTCCTGGCCTCAGATACTGTTTCAAGAAGGCTCAAATTGCATGGGGTGCTCAACAGTACTTATACGCGAATATAGATTTCACATTGAGTACTGAATGCATTACGCATACATTAGTGTCGGCGCAAGCTTGCGCACCAACATGCGCGTGGCTATGAGCACCGGCTAACTATGTTTTAACACTTTTTACCATGTCTCTACTACACGTTTAAACATGGCCATGTGATCACCTCTCAACCAATCAGAATGGATTTAAACTGTGAACTGTGTGTATTTATGAACGGTCAATCGGAAGGTTTTGATGGTTTATACAAAGGCATTTTCTCCCAGTTATAATGTTTTAAATCGGTTCATTTTCTTTTTCATTTTTCCCAGTTGCCAAAGATGATTTCCTTTTTTCTTGTTTTTTTTGCCTTTTTGAATGTTTTTTTTACTCAAATTTCTTACAAAAACAGAGGGTTTCCTCATGAAACAACAAAAGAAAACTCAATTTATAAAGGATAAAGATTTTCAAGCATTCTGAAATGCCTCTGGCGACTATATCCAATTCGGGTTCAGATGCACCCCCATGGTCATATCTTAGACCCTCTACTTATTTCCATGGTCGCATGGCATTCCATTTGATGACATTTTGGGCTCCCCATGGCTAAATAAGGGCATACAATGGGGTACATGTTTTAGCAGTTTGCCAGGTCTCTGTCCATACACTTGTCATTTTGATGAAATTTCAGGGTGTTGTTATGTAGGTTGAGATTATCAGGAGATTACCTGTTTTTCTGTTTCTTTTTTTGGCTACTGGAATGTCATGACATTTTCAAGAATTATACATTGCACAAAAATACACACAAAAATTGAGTGAAGTCTGTTTGTACATTAATGTTTATTTGGAATTTGTTGGAGAAAGCCTGAATGCTACATGTGTATTTGCAGCATGAAAGTAATATTATAATCGACATGTACAGTATTAATACTACGAGTATGACTGAGATAATGAATGCATACATTTTACATTGTATGCAAAACAGCAGTCTTTTATCAAGGATAACTTAAGTGCCCTCTCGATCTCATTCACCTTCAATTTTCTATGGCACTTTAAGAATAATACTGTCATTGCAGTAGTACAGTTTAATTTAAGTCTGTGATGTGCACTTCTACTCTGCACAAAATATGCTGTCCTCCTTACTCTCTATTGAAATACCAAGACCCCTTTTTTTTGCTGATTTCATCCCTGTCTTCACTTTAATGGTTAACCTGTACTTCCATGGTTGAACCATGGTCATGGTGGGACATAGAAAATACAGGATTGAACGTATTGTCTTAATAGTGTACACATAATTTGTACCAGTACCAGGACAAATGCATGAATTATGTGAATGTAATTTGCATAGTGTCAGGCACAAATTTGCGTTTTAATATATGCTAGACAAACACAGGTAATTGTGTTCAGGTACAATACATGACGCAAAGTGTAGTGTGTACTTGCACACTGTGTGGGTGTGTGTGTAATTATTCAATGAGATTCATGTTCTCATTGAGTACATTTGACATTCATTTCATCGTCATCCTGAAAAAAGTTTGATCATCTAATGTGATAAGGATTGTACCGTTTGCTGCATAACACATAATTAGGATCCACTGTCAGCATGTTTTGTTCACAATCATCAGATCATGACAATGACTCATCATCTTTATAAGACTGATCCTTCCAGAAGATGAACTAAGGGATGGATGCCAAGATGCTGAGCTTGTCCTTGAGGGCATCATTATTCATTCTCCCAGCTTGGGGAGTCAAGATGTTGTGATGTCATCAGAAGTCACTTACTGTTGGTTTGGATGTGGACAGACCAGAGGGGGTCTGTGGACAAACTTGTGTGGTGTGTGCGGAGAAGGAAGTTATGACACATCAATAACAGGACTGTGCAGTTCGTACACATAAGTTGTAGGGGGGCTTTGCTTGGCTCCCAGTGTAGTGCTTTGACAGATGGTGTAGAAGATTGCTTTGTGATCAGTTGATTGAAAAGTTCAGACCAGAGCAGATTCTGATGAGGCATGCGCTGTACTACTATAGTGTACTGTATATCCACATTTCCTCATCCTGTGTCTTTATTAAGAGTTTCGTGGATTTTTTTTTTCTTTGATGAGAATAGCTGATTATTCATGTCGGTTGCACAAATTCTTCAATTCTATCAGGTATGTACATGTAAATGTGTGTGTAGCAAAGGTTTTGTGTACATTTATGTAGATCTGTAGTTAAGGATAAGTTCTCACAAGAATAATCTGACACAGTAAAGTAGGCAGGCCTATACATGTATAAGTACAGGGTGTTACCACAAATTGATACCTTAAAACCCATAGACTTATAATGATGTCAATTTAAACCTTTTTTATGTTGAGTTTCCTTTTCTGGTATAAATTTGTTAGATCAAAATTTGTGCATTGTACTAATCATTTTATTCCAGTACAGTAAACATTGGACTAATGTTAAAAATAAGCAAACCGAGCTCTTGATAGTGTGTCCCCTTCCTGCCCTTGCACTGTTTCTCCGGGGGCTTTAAAAACTATCAACATTAACGTTACCCAGTTAAACATTGGGGCACCCCTTTTGTTAATAGAGGAAACTGTTAATTTAACCAGCCTTTGTCCAGTGAACTACATATTGCAGCCATATCAGTGCTGTGCAGTTGGTTTGTCCTTTGTGTGTGGGTGAATCGCAATGCAGTGTGTACAGACAGAACAAGTTATCATGAGCATCAGTGTACAGTGTAAGCTCTCCCTGTGTGTATATATAGAGATGTAACTGCGTGTGTATTGTGTACCTTCTGGTTTTGTTGACATCGGCTACGTACCACCTTGCACTATTGTGTTATCCCAGTCAGTCGTGTACGCCACTCAAATCAATATTATAATCAGTAGCACGACTGCACTGTTTATGTTTCAGTACTATGGTTCTTAATATGGTAAGTGGACGTATGTCATTTTTGCTTCTTCCTGTTTCTGTTTAGTTTCTGATGCTGATTTCAGATCCTTGCTCTCCATGGGCAAACCACATGTACATGTACATGTGTACATGTACATGTAGCTTTTTCTGAAGATCGTTTACTTGTTAGAGTTGTGATTAATATGTATTTTCATTTTGTATTTTCATTAGCTAGGACTGTGAACTCACTACTGTGTGGACTGTATGTACATGTACATGTACAGTGTACCTGTTTTGGTATTTAGCTTTATCTTTATATTTCACTAGTAATGTTCATTTCATATAAATTTCATTATTTAGGATTGCCCATCTATTTGTACGCCATTACAAGGCACTGTGTAATATGTTGATGATTTTTATTATTATTATTTTTTTTTTCATTAATATTATCGGTTTGGTCTGTAATACTTTATTTCATTTGTCCTGTTAATTGGAATCTCTTAATTGGAATTTGTGTACATGTATCTGGAATAATGCTAGGAAACTTTGCTCCTTGATTAATTTCATCAATTGATGAGCAGCTGCGACCACTTGGAGGAGTGTGTTTGTACAGTGAAGGATACAAGTTATCACACCCTGCACACACAGACACACTGTCCTGGCTGTGCAGCCCGCTAGTGCTGCGTTTGCAACATGGGTGTTCATTTCAACAACCTGTGTGAGACGATGTGAAATTCACACATTATGCATGCCACTGGGTCATCGTGGGTAAACCGTGGAGGAAACATGGTAAAAACACCGCCACAGACAGCAAAATCGGCAAAATGTAATCTAGCTGTGCATGTTATCCTCTGTTGTGATTGTGAAGCTCCCTTTCCAATGAAATGATTTCACTCGTTGTTGTTTTGATGTGTCCGGAACACAGATAAGTATAAATTTAGATGATACAGTGTATGTTTATATATCCAGTTAAGAGATGTGGAATAAGGGTGTTTTCGTGGCAGTCGAACATTGTACTCATCATGTATTCATGATACGTAAAGGTACATGTACATGCATGTATGACAGGTATGGCTGTGAGATTTCTAACCAAGACAAATGTTAAACCTCGGTCAAACAAAGGGGTTTGTTTTTTCTCAAACACAGGATCACCTTCAAAAGAAGTTATTATTATCGGATCTTCATGACAAAACTTGTAGAATATTTTTGTAGGTGTATGAATAAGTAAAACTTAATGCACACCGAATAGGCCTACATAATTTGTCAGGATAATGATTCCAGGTAATAGATTACCAATTGTTGAATCATTTGGGAAAAAAATACACGTTTTAATTATCATTGTCTAACAATGACTTAAATGTTGTAAGCTTGATGTTATTGGATTTTTTGTATTGCTGGCTGACTGCGTACACCGATCTTAAGAGTAAGGTACAATTGTACATCAACATGACCAAGCACTTCACATCATGTAGTACATGCACTTGTTTTGCCTTGAAAACATTTGTTGTTGAACTGGATTCTAAAAAAAAAAAAAAAAGGACGTGTAACTCCCACTTTCAAATCAACATTGTCTTTCTCTGAAAACAATTTTATGCAAAACATTTGCCACCTGGTAGGGAAAAAAAGTTCAGGGTTATGACCTTTATTGTTGCCAGGCAGGCTTTGTCCATTGTGTGTATTCTGTCTGTGTTGACTGTTTACAATACCACAGGCACCACAAATACTTTGTATAAGTACCCAAGCATGCCCCTGTACTGTTGTCTAGCTGAAGGTTTGAGAGGTGTCCACCATTGGTAATGTTATTGTCCAGAAGTGAACCCAAGTGTGCATGCCTTAAAGTTAAAGCAGGCAGCCAACATAATTGTCAAAAAACCAGTATCCGCACTTCATGTGACCCAATATAATACATGAAATAAACAAACGGGTGAAAAATTGTTGAGCTCAATCGGTCATCAGAGCAGCATGAGAAAACAGTGAAAAATCCCATCAGTGTTTGCACTGTTCAGATTTCGAACTCACTTGATCAAAATTAATTGTGTCACACATTTCTAAAAACGATGGCATTTTAGGCAAAAATAGTTCAAGGGAAGTTTTCCACGATGACCATCTTTATGTAAATTATGCGTCAATCTGTGAACATTCCAATCTTGCCATTTTTAATGTGTTCAGTCAAAATGAGTAATATTATCAATACTCACAGGCAAAAAAATACTTGGGGGGGGGGGGGCGTTTGCCCCCTTGCAGCACCGCCGCTGCTACCATTTGTGCATCTACAATGTGCATCTACCATTTCTGAGCTCGTTTTGACTGGAAACACCCTTTAAACCTGACTGAGTTGGTTGGCCTGTACCTGTACCCTTTGCCTTACATGTTGCCCTAAATTGCCTTCATGCCCTTTAAAAATGTACACCATTTTTTAATTGAGGAGGCCAGAAACCCTGAACTACTGTAAACATTCTCAAAAAAATTATGCTACTATAACAGTGTCAGTAAGTTTTTGGCACCTGTTGACCCATTTTACGATGTGCAGCGCATTTATTCGCGCATATCCTGACCGCCATTTTGAAAGGCAAAACGTACGCAAAGGAATTGACTCCCAAAATGGCGGTAATGGTAGACGCACATTGTGCAGAGGTGCGTTTCGTTTCGTGGAAGAGGTTTATACAATACATGTACTTCAATAGTGTGTGAGTATTGATAATATTACTCACTTTGACTGAGCTCTTATTCATCTTAAACTCACTCATAAATTGGATACCGCACATGTATGACACCAAACTGTATACGAACATGTAAATGTGTTTGTTTCTTTACATGTGAAGGTTTGTAATGACAGTGAACATGCATCATACATAGTGTGTGAACACTTTTTGTGTTTTGTCAAGTTTACTTTCTTGCATAGTACATGAACTTGGAAGTTGTGGTTAGTAAAAGTGACTCACAATATTTGGCGAGTAACAGAGTAATGTCACATTTTCCCTGACGCCTGTTCTTGGCATTGAATGGACTGAAGGACAACACGCCTTTGGTATTTTTATCTTCAACCTTCAAAGATTTGTTATGGTGAAATGATTCCCTTCACAGGTCATTAAATGTATTTCTCATAAATTCCTTTTTTGTTTTCCTTCCTTTTATTATTATTATTTTTTGTGTGTGACCTTGCCGAGCATTATGATTTTGAAGAAAGTTGTTTTGTCAGAGTTCTCTACATGTACTAAAGTCTTTGTTTGTTGAAGCGGTCAATCAATTTTAGGTGAACAAAAACAATGAAGAAAATTAGGCACATACCTGTTGAGATGGTACTTGGACTGAAATCCCTCTTTGAGGTCATACAGGGAGGTTTTACCAGTGTGGTTTTAGATTACCCCTGCTTTTAAAACTTTTTATCCCAACTACGTGCACCTAGCTCTTCGCTTTCTTGAATGATGTAGATTAAAAGTAAGTACATTATGTAGCCACAGCTAATTCCCTAATCATAGAGCACAGGTCAAGCTGAAAAAATGCCTCCATCAATTCATTATCAATATCGTATACTTGGTCAAGTCAGCAGGGAAACATGTTATGTGACATTTGTATTATTATTATTATTTTTTAATGCATAAATGAACATGTTAAAGTGTATCCAGTCATAAAGGGCACACATTGTTATGCTACCATTCTGACCACATGTCATGGGGGGGGATGCTTCAGCAGCCCAACTTTTAGGATGGGGATGCTGGAATTATGCAACAGCACCCCCAACTTTTCAAACATAGAAATGCGCATTCTATCACAAAAAACAACTCTTACTTCATCAAGAAGAAATTATAACACATACAAATATTTGTATTGTACAGAATTCCCACTATTTCGGCGCTGTGCTCTTTATATGTAACTTTCATGACATCGGCACAAGCTGGTATGCATGCAACCGAGCACCCAGCACCCCCCTAGTAAAAATGTGTTTTTGCTAGCGTGTGTCATGGTGACACTTATTGCTTGGAAATAAGTACAAACATATGTATATGATGGTTGTACCCTTTCTCTATACTTGTACGCTAAAACGTTTCTAACCTTTTTTGTTTTTCATTTTTTTTTTTTTTTTTTTTTTCGGTTTGAGTCTGTGAAAGTCCTAAATTCAAACTTGGTTGTTAAACCTTCCATCAATAATTTCTCAGATTTCTTTATCGTTTTCTCTGCATGCAGGCAGATCCTCGAACCCAGGGCTACAGAATGATGCAAGCCGGTCCAGCAGGAGGGGGTGCAGCGCCGAACGACATCCCCCCAATCCAAGCCCTCTACTTGGCAGCAGCCAGCCAGCTCCAGCCCCCTATCACTGTATCTGCTAAAGAAGAGGACGATGTGGATGACAGCTTGCCGCCAAGTGGAAAAGATTGCTTCGGTAACGAGCGTCAGACTTTAGGGGACATGGCCCGTTTCTTCAACAGTGGGCTGCTGAGTGACATCAAGCTCAGGGTTGGGTTTGAGTGTTACAGCGCTCATAAACTCATCTTAGTCCGATCCAGTGAGGTTTTCGAGAGAATGTTCAGCTCAGAGTGGACAGATCCCAGTAAAGCAGTAAGTAAAGCAGTAAAGCAATAAGTAGCATGTCGTGGCTGAGCAGTTTAGTGCATCAGACTCAAGTTCTGGTGGCTAAGTCATCAGGATGTGGGTTCGAATCCCGCTCATGACACTTGTGTCCTTGAGCAAGACACTTGACTATAATTGTTTCAAATAGGGGAAGAGGCAGTTATGTTTGTCTCGCAATGGATTCATTTACCCCTCCCTGTTCTTAGCTGTGCTACATGTATGAAGAGACTTGCGTTTTTATCTCGCCATGTCTTGTTTCTGTGCGTTGGGCCTGGTTTCTATCCCTTCTGTAGCCCACACCTTGAGTGGCCTTTGGGCCTTTTGATGAGCAACTTGCATTAAAAAAATTACTCGCATTTGGACTTAATATCTGTAAGTTGACAGTTTGCTGCGGTTAGTTACCCATTTTATGTCCAATACGAACGCAGCTTTAAATTTCAATCGTGGAGGAGTCGGCATGGCAAAACAAATGTCTTGCCTCACATACGTGTAATGCACAGACTTTAGGCGACCATTAGCCCAGAATTCTATGGTAAGCAACTCACCATGAAGTCTAACCCGTTGATATAACTTTAAACCTACTAGCCACCTGTTATGCAGTATGAACTATAAATATTAATTTCTTCCTTCTATAGTGCCCATGCCTTTGTTTGTCAGAGTGTTTTTTTATTGGTGCTTCCTGTTGACAGCTATACAGATGAGTTCTAAAGCTCATCCATCAATCTTATTCTCAATCAGAGACTGATAACTACATGTACTAGAGCACTATCAGCTGACCCTACATGGGGCTCTGGTCAAGATGCATAAGACCAAATATGGCTAAATTCGGCATGATTGTAGAAAAGGAGCATTATCTCTTACTTCAGTACAATTACCTCTAGGTGACCTTAGACCCAATACCTGGTACAATCTTTGGTCAGCTGTCCTTATGTCCAAGTTTGGTTACAATTGGCTAAAGCATTTGGAAGTTATAGCAATTTTCAGGCTGATTATGTGACAATAGCAAATGAACTGTAATGACCCCTATGTGGCCTTTGACCAAGTTTGTACACCCTATATGAAGCATAGCCCAAGGATGATACTGACAAAGTTTGGCTTCGATCGAATTCAAAATTGGGGGAGAAGAAGCATGTAGTATTCTTTTTACTAAAATGCCTCCTAATGACCCCTATGTGACGTGTAGGTGACCTTTAACCCAACACCTAAAACAAGCTTTGGTCAGTTGGCCTCATGTCCAAGTTTGGTTACAATTAATTGGCTAAAGTGTTTGGAAGTTATAGTGATTTTCAGGGTGGTCCCGTGACATCAACAAATGACCTCTAGTGACCCCTACGTGACCTGTAGGTGACCTTTAACCCAACACCTAAAACAAGCTTTGGTCGGTTGGCCTCATGTCCAAGTTTGGTTACAACTGGCTAATGTGTTTGAAAGTTATAGTGATTTTCAGGGTGGTCCCGTGACATCAACAAATGACCCCTAGTGACCCCTATGTGATTTTTGACCCAATTTTGTGTACATCCCTTATGAAGCATTGCCTAGTGATGATACTGACAAAGTCTGGCTTCGACGAAAACTGGGGGAGAAGGAGCATTGAGTAATTTTCACTAAAATGCCTTCTAATGACCCCTATGCGGCCTCTAGATGACCTTTGACCAGTACCTAGTACAAGCTGTGGTCAGTTGTCATATGCCAAGCTAAGTTGCAATTGGCTGAAGCGTTTTGAAGTTGAAGCCATTTTCATGCTAATCACGTGACATCGTGAAAAAAAAGAAGATACAACAGGACCAAAATATATTAGCTGTCGACTGATGTAATTACATGTACACTACATAGACTGCCTAAATATAATGTGCTGTTGTGTCTATTAACCCCTTGACATCACATACGGCTGGTCTCTGTCCATGGTCTGTCATTTTGGGAGTCAAAATGCATGTAAAAATATAGTTTTATTTTGAAATGCTTTGTTATAATATTCAACCATTTCAACCATTGTGGCCAGATTACATAAAAAGTCACATTCAAAAAAATTTACATACCTGATAAAAAGAGAACAAAAAGATAATAAATACTTATCATTGACAGTTGTAAAAAGATGTATTAACAACATTAATAAGGTGATATTGGCAAGAAATCTACATTAACTATTGCACTATTGTGCACCGCCTGATATGCTCACTGCACAGTAACACAGGTGAATCTGACAAAGTACTGAGTATCCGGTGCTCAACACACATCGGTGCAGGGTAAAAAACACAAATGCACAACATTTTAAAGATCATAACACGTTTTAATAAAACACCCCACCACTCACAAACTATGTTCGTATGGCCATTATGGAATTATTTTAGGTTTGGGGTGTTTAGCTTCAATGCGCACACAAACAAAACATTTTTTTTTTTTATTATTATTCTGCAGCTGATAACCAGGGGTGGCCATTCCCTTTAATTGTTAAATTATCACGCCAGATTGTCACCTGAAAGTAAAACGTAGTTCAATCATGCCGTAACTCGAACAACTGGAGAAATAATTAAGGATTTAAAGATGAGGAAAGGTTGAATTTACTTGGAGTTGGTCATCATATTGAAATACGCAAGTCATGCCAACTCTGAAATGTCATGTTGCTATAGTTGTATCCAATTCAAAGAAACTCCAGTGACTCATGTTATTGTTGCTCGTGAAGAAGACTTATTTGAATCATTCGTCCAACCGTTGTGTATCTAAAGTTGCGTATGAACATTTATAAACCTTTTGTGTTATATTTATGAGGGAATTTAATTTAGGGGAAAACAATTTCAAGAAAGATAATAGTTAAGATTTTAAAATATGTGGACAATGTGAATAATTATTCACTTCAAATTTGTTGTATTCTGTATTTTTTTTTTTTTTTTTTTTAATTCCCTCTGTATTTATTGTTGACCATTTGTGAGCATACATATCTGATGTTGAATATGTACTCATCAATTTAAAATTCAGCGTCGCCAGAATGGAGAAACGCCAATATCTCAAAAGGGCAAAGACAATTTGCAGCCCATCGCATATTGATGTTCAGCAGGATAACATTTCTAGCAGCTGGATGTGATTGCAGTCCATTTCTTACTGCATCACCGGGCTGGCCTAAAGCCAATAATTACACTCCACATGTTTTTACAGAGATTTGTTTAAACTTGTGTCACTGGTAGCAGTCTTTTTGATTGTGTTTTGGAATAACACAAAGTCCCTGCCTGAATATTGTGCCAAATTTTAGCCCATCCTCCAAAATCTTATTCAGGAAGTTGTCCGACTTTGTAGGACATGGCACTGCAGGCAAACAACAAGTGCTTGTCATTGGAACTGCTTTAATACCAATCTTATGATACATGTATATACAGTATAGATCCCAATAGACGCCATCTTTTTGGGCAAATGGCATTTTGGCTTGCAGGCTCATCAGGCGCTCAAATTATATTGACGCAGTTCACTAACTAATCGTGCAATGAATTTTGTAAAATGCGCGCATGCTGCACGCAGTTCTTACGCAAAACGCACGATCGTGTGTTCCAAATTGCCCGTAAAGATGGTGGATTTACGTCATATTGGGAACTATCTATATGTAAGTCCAAACGTTTGGATGTTGAGATAAGCCCGGTTAATACCTCACGCGAATGCGAAGTCAAAGTGAATTTGACGTCACAAATTCGCAACAAACAATTTGCTCAAGTTGAAATGTGTTGAACTGTTTGCAAAATTCGTTGCGAATGTACAGCAGGAGAGTGACATCAAATTCACTTTGCGTGAAGTATGACCTGGGCTTTACCAGGGAGTAAAGAATTTTGGAGGATGTGGGAGGGTCTCTTACCAAAGACAGTGGGGTCTAGGGTTTGAAGGTTTAATTTTCAATGTGATACTTTCAACATCTTCAAACGAAACATTTAAGTTATTGATGAGGGTAAAAACAATCAATGTAGGCACCCTTCGGCAGGTATGGATTCATGACTGGTTATAATTGGAAAAAGTTTCGATCCAAAAACTTCTTCTTTTTCCTTTTTAAATATTTTTTTTGTACCTACCCCCCCCCTTTTTAAATTTTTTTTATTTAACCTGGTACCAGTACCAATTGGCTTGAGAAGTACATGTATGACCAAAATGTCCCCAACACTTGATATCTTATATGAATTTGCCCAAAAGATAAAAAAAGAACAACATCTGCATTTGCATAAAATCCTGGACAAAATGTAAAATGCTACTTAATGTTTTTCTTGAAAATGTTACCAGTTGTTTGTATGAAAACTGGAGGAATTGAATGAATTTGCTCTTGGCAAACAAGCAAAGGATGTCTCCTACCTTTGAAGTTACATTGTGATAATTTACATTTGTAAGAAACATAGGATAAACATCACAAAAACACTTGTTCACTGTGAGATAAAACTGCCACACACACACACACACACACATACTGTGTGTATTTACCTGCAATCGGGGACCTCCTATTGTCCCTCTTTTGTTTGTACTTTAACTTTTTAGCAACAGCTCCCATTGGTTTTGTACACGATTTCCAACTGGGGACCTTTTCCAACTGGGGACCCTATTGTCCTCTTTTGTTATAAGTCCCCGGTTTGAATGCCTAAACAAACTCATACACACCCTGATTAAGTCAGTACTTGAAGTACATGTACATTGTAATGTATAGTAGCTTTTACATTCATTGTTTTTTTTTAATCTGTTTTGAAACCGAGGAGATGGTTATTTTTGAGTGAAGTTGTGCACCTTCATGTATCAGAGCATTTCAATGGAAACAATGACTAAATGTATGTACCACAAGTATTGATGAGGGAATTACATCTGCATACTTCAAAGCCTGTAATTTGTTTTTACCCAGTGGATCACGGCATATCTGAACTTGTGTAGTTGACCTACAAGTGAGTGAATCATAACAGATCGTTGCGCACTGCTGATAAAGACCCTAAAGTATTTAACCTTGTTTCTGTAGTGCGTACTCTTTTTTGAATTCCCCAGTAATGAGGAGTTGGATAATTGCAGCTGTCAGGTTTCTATTCTGATGTTGAATCAGTTTGGCTTTGTACATATGTACAAGTACAAACAATATTATACAAATATTGACTGAGTGCTATGGTGAAAACTATGACTCCTGAGGTGATCCCCAGAGTGTTCTGTTTTCCCCTCGGCGAAAATAGACACCTCTAGTTACTGAGAAGCTGCCGTTGCCACTGGCATAGTACAGTGGTCACTACGGGGTATAGTTTATTGGTTGCTATGGGTACAGTGCATTGGTTGCTACGGGTATAATTTGCCGCGCCGATTTCTAGTGAAAAAAAGACGTATCTAAACCAATCACAAGGCAGAAAATATGTATGGGGTGTTGTAAAAACCAGTTTCCTCCATCTGGATTCATATGATTATTGAATTGCCTGGTTGAATGAACCATGACAATCTGGAGACGGAATTGCTGGAGTCCACACGGAGGAGTTGTGATGCAAGAGGCATGGTGAAGGTGGATGAACTTTTTTATTCTACTGTGTCATCAGGTTGGCTCTGTACCAACAATGATAACTTATCAGCCCATGACCTCTTACATGATTCAGACGATTTTTCCTGGTTGGAAGAACCGTGGAATTTTTGGACTGGATGGAGGAGTTGGGAAGAGGTTGGTTTCCTGTTCTGCCAGTCTGCTGTGTCATTGGTTTTGGCTTTTTACCAATATTAATAGGGATGAGATTTCTGGATTTTACAAAATTATTGGTTTGAAATTTCTTTTTACTCATTTTTTTTATTTTTATTTATTTATTTTTTATTTATTTATTTATTATTATTATTATTATTATTAGTTGTTGTTTTTTTTTGGGGGGGAGTGTAAATGTCATTTACATACAATTACATACATCCAGGTGCCCTTGTAATGCCTTAACACAGTACTTGTACTGTATTTGGACTGCACAAAGGTGCTTGCCCCATCTACACTTAAGCACAAAATGCTGCCATTGATAACGGGTTATGTCGTGGTTTTGGTAGCCACCAAACCCTCCATCGGTGTTTGGTGGTTTTTTCATTTTCATCCACTCTAATCCCTGTATTAAGCTAAGCACAAAACAATTTTTGCTTCCCACTGAAAGGTTACCAGCCAAAATACTAAGTCATACACAACATTTGTGACTGGTTTCCTGCTAATTTTTGCTTAGCTGAAAAAGTGTCAGCAAAATGTTCTGCTAAGCACCATGAATTTGGGCCCTTGACGTAAAACTGTTGCTTAAGAAATCTTTTAGCTTAGTAAACAAAAATTTGGGAGGGAACTAGTCTCAAGCAATGTTCACGGCATGGTATTGTAGCTGGTGATTTTAAAATCTGTTCAGCAAGATTATTATTTGTAGATTATTTGCTAAGCTTGAATTATTGGTAGAAGCAGCCATTGTACAAAGTACTATAGCGTATGTTGCACTTTGAAAGGCAAATGATAGACTTCTTTTTTTCGTACTGTTACATGTTTACCACCCTGTACATGCCTCAAACTTAATCCATAAATTCATACACATAACATTTACTCCCAACTACTCTGACTCCCAAAATGGTGCAACCAACATTACTGTGATGATGACATCAAGTGAATTGGGTTAATGCAGGCCTGATACTTCACGGAGGCAACAGAGGCATTCGCCTCCATTCCCTTGGTCATTGCCTTGGTGCCCTTGAAATGTTCCAATAGAAATTTACAATTTCCTCGTAGAGGTGCCCTTTATCAAGAAGAAATTGCTGTGGTGCCCTTGCCCTTTCAAGAACGAAGCAATCAGGCATGCAATGGTACATGTAGTACATACATATACACACTGACTCAAGTCCAAGTTTTAAAGAAGTGAGCACCTGCCCATCCTTTTTTCCAACTAGCCTTTGATCCTGTTATGTATTGATCGAATGACTAAATGCCCATGTCAACCACTACGTAAAGACTCAATTAAAATAACACTCGTCTTTTCTTGTGTACTTTTTAGGAAGTTGAGTTAATAGAGGAGCCAGAATGCTGTGATGTGTTCCCAGCCTTTCTCAAGTTTCTATACAGCTGTCACATTGTTCTTACTGTTGAGAACACCCTCCCCATCCTCATGCTTGCCGATAAGTACAACGTAGGTGACCTGCGCCAGGTGTGCGTCAACTTTGCCACCAAGAGCATCATCCCAAAGCTACCACTGAAGGATGTGTTCCATGTGTGGTATCAGTACGCCACAAAATGCTACCACCACTGTTTGATCTCGTCTTGTATCGCGGCTCTCTCACCTAAAGCTGATGACATTATGTCCCTACCGGAGTGGAATCTAGAGTGGTTAGCCCTTGACACAGAGCAGTTGATTCAGTTCTTGAAGAGCTCAGATCTGACGATCAGGAATGAGTTGACTTTGTTCAGAGCTCTTGTCAAGTGGATAGAATCTCCAAAGCATCCTGAACGACAGAGTAAGCAGAAGGAGCTTCTCCAGCAGATGATCGGTTACATCCGCTTCCCAATGATGACTCCGGAGCAGTTAGAGCAACTGGAGCATCACCGCATGGTAGAGCTCCACCCTGGCCTCTTCATCCCTTACCTGTTACAGGCCTACAAATACAACGCCATCTCCCTGGAAGCCCGATGCAACAACAAAGATTTCACAGGCTCAAATTTCCTACTGCGGAATTACACTGACCTACGCTGGGACAAGCGTATCGTTCTGTCTGGATATTCATTCTTTGGGAGACTCTCTGAAGTCATGCCACGGTTTTCAACGCGATCCTCCTCATACCCACACACCAGCTGGGACTGGGAGTTGAAGATTTACCCCAAGGGTTCGTCCACAAATAATGAGGATTTCCGAGTTGTTCTCTACTCAAATGTTGTCTTGGATCTACCACGGCCAATGGAATACATGATCTCAATGGTGAATAGTGAAAATGTGCTGGTGTCCGTCTCTGGGAAAAAGAACTTCACAAAGTCACGATACACGGCAGACTCGGATCTGGACAAAAAAGTATCGGTGGACGAGTTGTCAGCACCGAACTCTCGCTTTCTGGTGAACGATAATGCCATCCTGCAGGTCATGATCAAACCGTTACAGTGACGGATTTACTCTGGAAAAGAGCAACTTTCCTCTACGGAAAACAAAATGAGCCAAATCAACAGTTAACCAAAGTACAATAGGCATATTCTAAGTGTCAGGTTATAAAGTTCCTTCATTGTTGGAAGTCTGTATTGTTGAAACTGTAGTTGATGAGGTGTTTATAACCCTGGCCTTCACTCAGACTATTTGAGAAGTGTTGCCAACATTTTTTGCCGGGCAGTAGTGCAAGTTAACAATAGATGTAACCATTTATTAAAATGGACAATTGTGCAAGAACGTACTACCCATATAGATCTACTGGAGTCTGCATGAAGCTAATTCAGAAAGTGACCAAAGTTTCATTAACACTAATTGTGTGAAGTCTAGAAGTCACTGCATGAAGCCACTAACAGAGCAATCAAAACAACATGTGGTTTTTGGAAACTGTAGCATCACATCTTGCCAAAGGAACCTTTCATAAACGGACTACGAGTTTCATGTGGAGCTTTTGAATGAGCTCGGCTTCTTGGAGTGTTGCCATGTGTACATTTGTGTGTGTGTGTCCATGCATGCCTTTCACAAAACTCAGGAAATCTGCGTGAGGGAAAAATGGATAACAGTTGTGAACAGCATGAGATTCCCTGTTGCATGTCAGCAGCTCATATAGCAATCTATTTTTGTATTGTGTCAGAAAGTGTATTCAAGCATTGTTTGTTGTGCAGATTCACCAGCAAGTTGTTTTACCTTTATTCACGTAAACTGCATGTAATATGGCCGTGAGAAGAAATGATATGACTTGTGTAGATTGTGCCCTGCGACATTAACTGTAAATAAATTTAATATGGAATCAAAATGTAGTTTCTTCAAATGACAAGTGTACGCTTTAAAGTTCATACTTCAATCCTTTCATCACCAATTGCTAGAATGCATCCAACATGTCCTTAAATTCCACTACTTGGAACACTCAGATGGAAGATGCTTCATGTATCTCATCACATTTTTCTGGAGTGATTCAGTTCATCAATGCTAGACCCAGCTGTACATATACATGTATGTATTAAATATGAGCTATGCAACAGACTGCAGGTAGGTATGGACATCTCCCCAGTTTTGGGAAGATGGTGTTCCCTGAGAGTATCTAATCTAAAAAGGATTTAGGATTTGAATGGTTAACCCTTTCCTTACCAAAGGGCGACTTTGTCGGCTGCACTCATAACCCCTCTTACCCCCTCTTACACACAAACAAGCACTCAAGCCTGAGCACAAAGGTGGTTTGTTATAAAGCTGTAGTTTTGTCCATGGTTGGAAAAAGAAAGGTCAGATTTTTTCCAGTGAAGGTAAAAATAAAAAAACATATGCAATCCTTACGAAATGCCAATTCTACGGAGCGCCATATGGTTGTGTACAAAAAGTGTTTGAGTTTACAGATAAAACTAAAGAAACGAAGACCAAGAACTGAAGGCATTTATTGGCCGATCTCAATGATTTTGGGATTAAACTGTATATGAAAGGGAATTCAATAAGTAAGACATATTTTTATACTAATTTTGCTGTAAAACAATATCTTCAAGGTGATAATAGAATTTGTAAATGTTGCCTTTGAACAAAAGCTGTCTGTTGTGGAAGAATGTGTGCTTCACGCTTGAGTGGTCCAACAATGCGGTCACCAGTGCTTGTTTATGTCAAAACAATTTGGTCACAAGAGAGGGTTAATGGAACCAAATGGGGAGTTTGATATAGAAGCCCTTGTTCTTGTTTGGGGGTATTTCAAATACATGTACATGTATGATGTCAAATTCAACTTGTTAAAGATTTCACAGGTATTCACCATGGAATTCCAAACAAAGAAACCATCAAGTAGGCTGCAATCAGGCCTGATACTTTCGTCTTGTAAGGGCAAGGCAATTTTTCATTCGCACCTCTGTGTACACCTCTGAGAGGGAATTCAAAAGTTGTTTTGGAATATTTCAAAGGGCACCAATGCAAGGACTGTGGGCATAGAGGCAACAGACCTTTGAAATATGTAACTTGCACATCACGCATGTGCACAGCACTACTGGTGCGAAAAAAATTGCGCCTTTTTGTGTGGGGCTAACGCTGGCATGATGTACACGCGTTTGTGCGTCTGCCTAGTGCACAAGTCTATGGCGTTTGCCCACCAATAGCATCAGTACGCATGCGTGAATGTAATTAGTATATTTCATGGGAAAGGCTGATTGCCTCCATTGCCTCCATGATACTTTCAATACTAGTGTCAATCATTGTCAGAGATGCTCAATTGGCCAATCCATTAAGCCCCGCCCCCTAATGTGTTGACCAATCACTGCCTTGGCTACGCCACCGAAAGTCCAACAAAAGTCTGACACGATTAGAAAATGTAAACATGCATGCGCATACTTACAGCGCGCACGTTCATGTCATGCAGTGTGGCATTGAAGAGACATACATTGTGCTGCCCATTTGTGCAGTGGTGATGTAGCCAATGCTGTGATTGGTCAATATGTTAAGGGGGTGGGGCATAATGGAGCGGTCTATTGAGACAGCTCTAAATTGTAATTTTTTGAAAGTGGCAAGACACACTTACCGTGTCTTTTTGTTGAGAGCTTTTTAAGGGGAAATCTAGAGGCTAAGACCTAGGGAAATGACTGGAGACCTCCGATCTGGCATTTGAATTCAAAACAACTTGCATTTTAAGTATTTCTCAAAAACTTCATGTCTGTGAGGAGCAATAGACTTCAAAAACACTGCGGAAATATATGAAAACTGTCATTCAAAACCCATTTACACTCAATACATATTATGCATGAACAAAACAACCTACATGTAATTGTCATAAATTAAGCCCCACTTTGAGTTACACAATATTGACATTTTACTAAAGAGGGCGTCCCTATTCTCAGGCGCCCTACTCCAGCCAAATCTCCCCTACCCCAGCCAACTCTCCTTTAAGCCTAGCCAAATGTCCCCTACCCCAACCAACTCTTCCCTACTCCAGCCAACTCTTCCCTACCCAGCCCCTCTCAGAATAGACCCACTCTCTGAGGTATCTGTTATAACCAGCAAGTGCAATTTCATTAAGGTATATAGTAAAGTATAGTATTGAACACTGTTTTAACATTGCTTAGTTTAGTTTATGCTGACCTAGTCATTGTAGAGTATACTTTAAGTTGTACAGCCATTTATTTAAGTTAAGGTGTTTGCTGAAATGTAACTTAAAACGTATATCCACTTTACATGTGGATGGAATGTTTAGACGCACTGTTGCGGTATTCAGTTTTGAATTCAGGAATCAGAAACAAATCTTGGGCTTACATGTATCTTGATTAAACCCTTTGTCACTTCCCTGACCATTGAGCCCAACATTTTTTAAGGGCAAGGCAAAATATCTGTAACACTTTAAAAAAAAAAAAACTTCTTTTAAAGAGAAAAATTGAAAAAATTACCATAATAGCTTTTTTTCTTCAGACGGGATGTAAGTTGGTACACAGGTCATATACTAGGTCTCATGTACACACAGTAGTTAACTAGTACAAACATCAGCAAGTACCCCATTACTGTGATACCTGTCCATAGAGTTGACTGAAGGCCTCTTGAGTGGCCTTCGGCTGGGTAGCTTGTTGATCCTGCTGGTCTAGCAGGGTTGCTCGTCTGGGTTTCAGTCACTTTAGTTGCCCAGGTCTCCACCGCTGGAGGGTGGTGGGAGGCTCTCCCGGGGTTAAGACCTTATTTCTTAGGTCGGAAAACTCTATGTCGGTGTGCTCCTGTACGTAGCATCTCACTTCCCTTCGAAGAGACGCTACAGCCAGTCCTGATGAAAACCTCTCGTTCAGAATGGCGTCTTTGTTTTCTAGAAAGGGGCTTCCCTCAGAAGGGGCGATCTGTACCTTCCATAGCAGCAGCTTTAGAAGGTTTAGGGAAAAGTCTTGGAGAGACTCTCCCACTCTCTGTCTCTGGCTTTAAAAGTCCTCCCAGGAGGATGATGGGGACTCATGGCATGTATTCACATCAACGATATGCTAGATTATGTTTTCGACACTGCGTCTAACTGTTGGAGGGGCAGAGCTGAACCTCTGATCTGCCCCCACCTGTGAGCTGGTCCAGCACTAGCTGTACACCTTCTTCATCCGACACGTCTTTCGTCAGGTGTTTCAGATCTTCGGACAGCTCTAGAACTTTGGGGCTCTTGTCATGGTTGGGCATCATTTTTCAGTGTTAAGACTTTTCTCTGTAAAAAAATATACATTGTACTTGCCCAGATGGCTTTAATTATGTCACTACCATTGTATAATGGAATATGTAGTAAAATTAGTACCAGGACTACAATTTCTTAAAGCTTGAAGTTTGTTGGCATTTGAAAATGACCGAACAAACACGTTTATGTATTTAAAGTAGTTTTATTTGACTGTC
This sequence comes from Marthasterias glacialis, assembly GCA_911728455.2. NCBI lineage: Eukaryota > Metazoa > Echinodermata > Asteroidea > Forcipulatida > Asteriidae > Marthasterias > Marthasterias glacialis. Next base: position 19,501,209 of record OU452219.1, on the reverse strand, counting down.
GCCCAGGTATTGCCCTTTGGACATGATTTATTTGATATTGACTCTCTGATATTTTCTTGATTCATCTCATTCTAGAAACTCATAACTGTGTGTGTTGTCTTCATCATGAGCAAAATTATATTAAATCTGAAAACAAATAAAATGTTAAAATAAATGTTAAAATAGCTTAATAATGAATTTATTTTTTGCAAGATAACTGAGGTGTGATGCAATAGGGCTGATTGACACCATGACTAGCGATGACAGACTCTTCAAAGTTGTGGTAAACTTTGCTTATTGTCAACTTACTGTAAAAGAACGATTAGCATTAGAAAGCCTGTTTATTGGCAATATATTAGAACAATTTACATACTGGTTGGTTGTTATTTCCTGAAAACAGGAACAGCCTCAACCCCAAGTAAATCCATTGGTCTTGGATATGTGCACATGCTAAGAATTATGCAAACAATGGAAAGTTACCTGGTAAGTCTGCTGCCACCTAGAGTTCCAGAGTCTCCCATTCAATTAGATTTTGTGCTGTTTTGATTTGTAAGTTGTAGAGAGTGGTTAAAAATTAATGGTGGGCACGCTCAACATTGACAGAATAACAGGACTTTGCATGCGTACCGGGTACCAGTTTTTTTCCAGATAACTTTCATGGCTTTATTTAATTCATTTCTTGTTTCTTGTGTCTCTTAAATCGAATCCAGTGCCTCTAGATAATGCAGATTATTGCTTTTCTTATTGGTGCTGATAGGCTTTGTTGTTATGGCAAATGTAATAAATGGCTAACTTATTGAATGCAAACAAAACAACACAAGGTGTCTCTATGTTGCTTTATTTGGGATTGAGTTTTAAAGATTAGTGTTTATTTGTTTTGGAATGTATTTTTTCATAATTGTTCTAAAGAGAATAGCTTTGAAGAATCCTGAACCTGTTCTTACTCCCAGCCTAGGCCCACTTGCCCTCACGTGACCTCAATTCTGGGACATCCTCCACTCTGTGGTCACTCACAACACCACCATTTTTGGACTTAGATAAAAGAGTTGTATGCTAGGCCCAGTGTGATAAGCAATTGTTATTTGGGCCTACAATCCTCAATCCTCCGCAATCGAACAACTTCCTGGAGAGACTTTGGGAGGGTTAGGGCATGGTTAGGGTAAACTTGACCACCAACTATCCACTCTTTTCAGTTTCAATCTATCCATGGCCATGAAAAGACTAAATGTTACAAACTAAATGGATGAGTCGAATTAGTGAAATTACCACTCGCCCAGAAATGCTTATGTTTATTTAGTGTTTAAACTTTTATGGAGAACTTTTTTTCTGCTTGCTAGAAATAACCTACAGACTACTGCTATTCAAAGATAATTTGCCGATTAAAATTCACAAAAAAGAGCATTGATAGTATGGGGGATGTATTACGCTAAAACAGATATTTGCTTTGTGGTTTGTGAGGTAGTGTATCTTTTAATCCCAAAACATAATTTTTTTGATCTCATTTAGTGGGCAAGAGGGGGGACAAGAGTTTTCAGGGGGGGGGGGGGGGGCTCCCACCAAACCTCTGCAGGTTATACCACTGAGCATGGGGGGGGAAAACACTCTTCTGAGGTGATCGAACTGTCTGACTGTTAGTTACTTTTCTGGGCAACCAAATTCAAATGGCCATGATTCCTATTATTTGGTATGTGTTCGGATTCCTACAGTAAATAGGAATGCTTTAAAAATATTTTCCTTCACGAACTTTTCCTTTAGGAATGTTAGAGGGCGCCATCTGTTGACGCCAATAAATATTTTGGTTCAGCTGTGTGTGTGTGTTTTTATGAGAGTGGTTCCCACACTACACGCTGCGAGTTCATCTGCAACCTGGCGTTTGGTCAGTTCGTCCATGTAAACATCACCACGGTACAACGTGTCACACGCTCAACAGCGCTACTCGTTTGATAGTGTACTCTCTTTTTATTTTGTTTCTAAATGGCTAGATTTCGAACCAAAAGATGTGTCATTTTCGTTACCGTTACCGTGGTGGTTATTTTTATGTTGAGGACGTTTTTAATGGCGGGTGAGATGTCGGGGAATGCCAACGGAAGCAACAACAACCAGCCAAATAAAGCCAACAAACTGGTAAGAAATAAAAAATCACCGTCCTTTGTGAAGGCAATTCTTGTGAAGTGTCCTGTTAGTGTTAAAAGTGTGAGTGTAAGTTGTAACAGTAATTATTGTTCTGTGAAGTACTACACTTTCTACATTAAAAAAAAGATATATAGTTTGTTTGATTAAATTCATCCATGGAGTCTCTGGAGTTTTGTACAGAGTTGCGCTAGCCCCACTAGTGACACAGTGTGGCAAGGATTTTTGACATCGGTTGAATCCTTAGACACACGTCCAAGCCTATCTTTCGTCCAGCATTTCCTAGACCCAGTAACTGGGGCGCTGTACTCCTTTTTTGAAATTTTTGACATTATCTGTCGTACTAGCGCCCCAGTCCGTGGTATATATGGAAAGTGCTCCGATTCGGAGTCCGAAGCGGTTTTTTTCTGAATCAGTTACAAAATTGTCAAAATTGCAACAAGGACTCGACAGAATTGCTTGAAAATCGCCTACTGGCTTCTCCAAGTATCTACGGTAAAATAAAATGCAGTTAATTGTACTCACGATCATTTTTGGTCCTCCAAATCGATGATTTTTAGCCCACTATCACGCATATATCAAATTTGCCGTTAGAATCGCCAATTTGAATGTGATACTCAACGACCGTTTCCTTATATCTAAAACGCTGCGAGGATTGCGTGTTCGCTGAGGCGCTGACTTTCATATTGCTTTCCGCGCAGTCAACGCAGGATACCAGGCTTAGTGTAGCGCCAATGTTCGCTGATGCCCTGACATTCATATTGATTTGCGCAGTCAACGCAGGATACCAGGCTACACAGCTGGTATCCTGCATTGACTGCGCAAATCAATATGAATGTCAGGGCATCAGTGAACATTGGCGCTACACACAGCCTGGTATCCTGCGTTGACTGCGCGGAAAGCAATATGAAAGTCAGCGCCTCAGCGAACACGCAATCCTCGCAGCGTTTTAGACATAAGGAAACGGTCGTTGAGTATCACATTCAAAATGGCGATTCTAACGGCAAATTTGATATATGCGTGATAGTGGGCTAAAAATCATCGATTTGGAGGACCAAAAATGATCGTGAGTACAATTAACTGCATTTTATTTCACCGTAAATACTTGGAGAAGCCAGTAGGCGATTTTCAAGCAATTCTGTTGAGTCCTTGTTGCAATTTTGACAATTTTGTAACTGATTCAGAAAAAAACCGCTTCGGACTCCGAATCGGAGCACTTTCCATATATACCACGGACTGGGGCGCTAGTACGACAGATAATGTCAAAAATCTCAAAAAAGGAGTACAGCGCCCCAGTTACTGGGTCTAAGCATTTCCCACAAACCGCCGCCGCGTAACCTATGGCCGGGTACGGTGCTGGATTTTAACCAACTAAATGTGTCTCCTTACCTCTTAGCTTCCCACCGGTGCTTTGGATGTTGAAGTTAAAGGTTTTTGCAAATAATTTTCAATTTGCTCAGAGTCAGAGACTTCTTCTCGATGGTTGCATCGCGGCCATTTTAAATATCCACAATACATCACCGGGAGAGGGCGAGAATTCAACTACTGCTTTATGTACAGGTATCATTGTAACACAAGGCGAGCATGATGACTGTCTTCTCGCAATGATGTAGGTACATGAAACAGCAGTTGAATTGTGTTTACGCCCTCTCTCGCCACCTGGTGATGTATTGTGGGTAAAATGTCAAAAATCCTTGCCACACTAGTGGGGCTATACTTGCGCAGGCAAGTCTTTAACCTGCGCGAGTTTACTTTGTTTTAAAATGCACACATTGAGGCCGCCATTTGCAAAAGTTTTTGGAATATTTAGTTTTTATTGATCGTCAGTTTCCTATCCTCATTTCGACGACGCCAGACAATTTGTTACATTTTTTGAGGTAAAAATAAATTCTTTGGATGTCATTTTTTTTTCTAAAAAGTGAAACGGTATCTCGACACTGGTATTCCGAATGACAGAACAACAGCGTGTTGTGGCTGAGCGGTCTTCTAGCGCACCTGACTCAAGCTCTAGTGTTCTGATCAGCAGAGTGTGGGTTCGAGTCCCGGTCTTGACACATGGTGTCCTTAAGCAAGACACTTAACCGTTATTGCTGCGTCCTTCGGATGGGACATAAAGTCGTAGGTCCCGTGTGTTGTGTAATGCACCTAAAAGAACCTAGTGACACTTATCGCGAAGAGAAGGGGTTTGCCCCGGTGTTTCTGGCAGTGACTGCTTAAATCCTTATAAGGTTCTACATAAATGGGTCTCATAATTCAAGAACTTCAAAAACCTGTTCTAAAAAATGACAATAATAAGTGCCTTGAGTACCTAATTGCTGGTAGATACGTGCACTATATAAGACTTTGTTATTATTATAATATTATTTAAGGTGAAAAATTAAATGATAAAATGACACTTTTGGCAGCCATGGTCACCGGTATAGAAAATAGCATTTTTGTTCACAAATATTTTAATTTAATAAATCTCGACATTTCGCATAAGTGTTCTTTTTACCAGATCGACAGAAGATTATTGGTTATCGATTCACTGAATAAAAGTCATTGGCACCGCAAAAAGTTAACATTTTCTACTACCGTGGTAAAAGGAGACCCCGGTAATATGAGACTTGACTATACTCCTAAAAGTAGAGCTGTGAACTATCCTCATACATGTCATAGTTCTACATCTAGGAGTAAGCAGCAAGTGCCTAGATCTTGTGTATTTGAACTGGTTGCACTATTTAGCGTCAACTTGACGGTTTCACAACATCTCAAGACAACTCCACAGCATCTCAAGACAACTCCACCCTCCACGACAACTCAAGACAGTTCTATGACAACTCAAGACAAATTTAGTTAAAAATATTTTCAAATGCAATGTTATTTGCCAGAGTGTATCTTGAAACACTGATTGGAACTTTCGTGCATTCTTATTTTTAGAGAGAAAACAGTTGTTTTTTTTCGTAAAAATAACTGATTTTTCTCTGTCTGTAGAAACGGCCAGTGTAATGCTATTAATGAAGTCGGACTGCACTATTGTGGGTGAGAGGTTTTTGTAGGGTTTGGGAATGTCTTGCCTTTGTTTTTTTTAATCATTTCCTTTTTTCCTTATTGCTATATTTCATTTTATTATTTCTGTATTTAAATTTTTATTCATTTCTATGGGCCTACTATTTTTTTTTAATTTAATTTGTATGTCGATAATTTTGATAATAATTTGACAAGCTTGGTCATTGACTTAAACAAATTCAAATTGCATAAAATAAATGTAAATATTATCATTTCTGTTTCCCCCCCCCCACCCATATCAAGAAAAGCAGATTTCATTCATTTTATTCAGCACATCCATTAAGTTATTTTACTGCCAGCCGCACACAAGGATCGTTCCTGACTCCTATAAAAAAAAAACTCTTCCCCTAATATAATGGTGCGGTCCAATGTCATTGTGCCAACACGATTTTTGGAACAAACAAAATCAGTTAGTTTTACGAAGAAAAACATTAGTTTTTTCGTGAAAAAATAAGTGTGAATAAAGGTGTTTCCAGTCTCTTATGGGTTGACTGGTATGTTGTGCGTCTTTCAAAATCACATGACAGTAAGACAGTAGGGGGTTAAAACAAAGTGATTAGGTTCAATATTTATTAACTTTGAAGTCTGAAAAGCAGTTCAATTTGACAGTGGAGCCAAAGGCACCACATTGCAGACACCTGCCTCTTTGAGTCTACTGCTAATAATATCAGGAGTAAAGCTATAAGGAGACCTTCCTGTTCAGATCCTTCTTTCTGGACTGTCCTGTAAGTGGAGTAGCCCCTTGGGGCGATAGTACACCATGCAAGATGATGTCTTCATGTAAATTATACCTGAAACTTGCAGTCAATTTACATCAGGATCTTGACCATCAATCTACATGGAGGGTACTGTTCTCACTTACGACATGCTTACTACTGTATACATGTATTTCATTGTATGCTCTCACCAAAACATTAGTCCCAAAAGTAATGCATGAAACCAAAGTGTTAATTGTGTAGTGTATACTGCAATTTTTATTTTAGGTAATAGTTAAATACTTTCAAGCTTAAAGGGTCTGTATACGTTTGGTAATGACTCTGAAAATTTATGGCAATAATAACTCACTTGGTAAGAAGTACAGCAGCTTTGGATAGTATAATGTATTTTGAGAAACGTTTCACTTCGAAGTACTGCAGTTATGGAAAAATACGTCACTTTTTATCCCCCCAAAATTTGAATCTGACAAGCGTAATGGCCGTAACGCTTCTCAGAATGTGTATTCCAATGACGGATACTTCTTCTGCGTGAACACAACTGCTCCAGATTTTTGGTGATATCTCAAAAATGCTGCCACCTTTTGAACTGAAATTTACACAGGTTAGTTTTATGGCATACAAATATATAGCATTAAGGCACATGTACGGTTCCAAAAACCAAAGGTATACTTTGGCTTTAAATGATACATTTTCAAGCACTTTTAAAAAAAAAGACATAGTTCAGTAGCATAAATTTTGTCTTTTTAACTCATATCATCTTGAAAGAGTAGGCCTAGAGGGTGTAAAAAAGGTTTGCATAAATTTGCTAAAACTGTTGTTACGTGTATGTGCAATGAATTCCCCTTCTATAATCATTTTCTCTTTGCATGTTACTGAAGTATCAAGTTGGAACCTGTGATCAGGATGTGGTTAGTGAAGTCAGGGGTTTCAAAACAAGCTGGCAGCTGGCCAGTTTAATCGGCTACTTTGGCGTTAATAAAATTAAAAATTAAAAACATTAAAAAAAATCAAAAGAAAAAGAATAAGAAAATGAAAAGAACAATAAAACTTTCCTTCTCTTTACAATGCTTGATGTTAGCCCCAGACACTATCCAGGGAGAATGATTGACATCTCTTTGTTGGTGGAATGTGTCTTATCTTAATCCCCAACAATTTGTATTATCTTCCAGTCTGCGCAAATCCTCCAACCAGATTGCTCAACGGGAGTGTGATAATAAACCATATCATACTCCCAGTAGTCTATATTGCACTCTGCGAATTTAGAGTATCATGCGTCACGCTTCGTATACGGACAGTGCAAAATAACGTTCTAAACTTGACGCGTTGCGCGTGCTGCTCTTCATCAAATAAAGCTCTAAACTTGTAAACTTCGCGTGTGTGATTTTTATTTGTATTGATTTTTATTGTATTGTTTTCATGAGGCGGTATGAAGTTGACTGGAAGATAAGTTCGTAAACACACACGCGCTCGTGGAATACGGGAAAATATAGCGCGTCTGCAGCAGTATTTAAAATGAGTTTACCACCCATTGGGGAACCTCCGCCCATTTTTTTTATTGGACTTGTTGCACTTATTTGAATATTTCTTCAACCTGCATCATTTTGAGAGTTAACATTTTTATTAAGTTCTGACACTTAAGAAATACTGTACCAGTGAGTGATAGATTAATTTTACTTTGAACTTACCTCATGTACCTAGGTTACAGTTTATATTAACATGTATGTACAACATAACCTCCTCAACAACTATTTAACAAAATTATATTTCATATCTTTAAAAAATTGGAAAAAAATTGACCGAATCAGCTCACTTCTACTTGGAAAACAGGTACCAGCAGTGGATTACACCATTGGACTCTTCCTAACTTAGGGATCATCCTAACTTTAAGATGCATAGTGATTTGTATTGTGACATCACACACTTTCCTTGGCAATTAAGATTGATTCATCGTTTACTCATCTTAAGATTGATCTTAGCGCTTTGTGAAATCGACTGCCGTAATGCATCAGAGACCACCATCTAAAATAGCCAGAGCTTTCAAGGCCCTTAAGCTGGCCCTGGACCCCTGCCGAGAGGGACTTTGCGCTTTGCACACATTGTGTGGACTGCCGCCTACTTCTTGCAAAATGACGGTTACTTTGAAGCCATTACTGCATGTGTACAGGGTAATTGAACCAGAAAATGCTATTTTTGCTGTTTAATGGTTTGGACTGACCTTGGATGAAAATGGATACATGTACAAATATATCAATGTAAATTAAAAGGGTGTACAGGGAACGAAAGATCATTCAATTTTGCAAGAGCCATTAGCAAGAGGCTGGTCAACCGTTCAATTTAATCAATAAGTAGTAGAAATTCAACCAAAGAATGGTGAAATTGTAGCCTTGAATGCCTACACATGTAATACAAAAAAAAATTACTAAACAAACCTTTATTATAGATATCTATCATAATGCGGTACCGGTTGCTAATAGGATTCGAACTGCCTCTAGCTGCCAAGCAGACTATGTACAGTAGTCTAGTTGGTAAGACATCTGCTCTCTAGAATGGTGGGGGTCGTGGGTTCGAATCCCACCCGAGGAATATGCCTGTGAGGTTTTTTTCACAGGACTCTACATGTAGGAAAGAACTGAGTATACAGTGCTTAACACACATCGGTGTATGGGCAAAAAATAAGTAATAAAAGGAACCTGAATGAGAAGTACGATGTCATGCGTGCATGAAAACAATATGGAAGCACTAATAGCTAGAGGATACCTTAGTTTGATTAAATTAGGGGAAAATGTGTGTGAATTTGAATGCAGGCTAATGAAATTTAATGAATTTTTGCTTTAATTGACCACGAACACCTACGGAATTAAAATTTAACGTAAAATATGACAGTTTAGGCATTCCTTTTGGTTGAAAGGTAGTCACATGACCGTGTTTACCCGATATTAATGGGCTGATAAAGACACGGCTGAAGTTGGTTAAGACCAGTTATTTTAGTCTGGTTTCCTGCTTTGATACTTCAACACTAGAAAGCGTATATGAAGAGGTGTGAAACAGACCGATAGCTCAAAGCTGGGCTCATGAATGTAAGGTGCAGCAAATTTCATTGCAAAGCAAGCAAGGTTTGTTGTGTCGTTTTTTTAAATTTTTGTTATTTTTTACAGTTTATTTCTTAACATTAAAAGGGCATTTATGAATGAGAATAAAATAGTGGTGATTTGGTCTGAATCAGCTGCTTAAAACCATACAGTGTCGCGGCCGTGCGATAAAGGCCCTCGCCTTCGGCTTGGGCCTTTATATCACACGGGCCACGACACTGACGGTTTTAACCGGTTGATTAAGACCCCGTCGCCACACTTTTATTCCCTTATTGTCAGTGGATGGTGCAGTGCACCTCAGATCGTAAGCCCTCCCACTATACCAATCTTCATGATAGCGTGGAGCATGTGGAATAAAGACGTGAATCCATGATAAAACATTACGTTTTCACATAGTCCAGTGCCTGAAGGGATTTTCAATTTAAAGTTGCATGACCTGATTTTTCCTCGCAAGAAGTTTGTTTAAAGAATACTTTCTCTGAAGGAATGTCGAACAGGTGATACTGCTTCAAATCGAAAAAACATACAAACTTTCACATGTATGACACGGACAATGCACAAAAAAATTGTTGTACATGGCTGATGGACATTGGATAATTTCAGGATCCCGATAATAATTCTTTTTTAGTTTTTAAATTAACTACCACTTATCATTGGCGGATGTTTTCGTGCAATATCAAAAATGAAACCTTAGGCCTACATGTATAACTTTCTTGAATTTATAAATATGATAAAAAATAGCTATTTAAAGTTGAAATCTAAAATTGTGGGTCTTTCAGCCAAAATTTGACCTATCATCTGTAACCCTCTACTACTGTACATGTATTGATCAGTGGTTTCTTGAGACAACAAACCTATACCTCACTATACCACAATGGTGACTTTTTGAGGCACACACACACTTAAAGAGAGTAGAGCCAATGCCCCAAGGTGCTTCAATGAGAGTGGTAAACAGAAGATGCCACCAGTTGTGCTCACTTGTAGTGGAATTTGGGCCACTTTTGTTAAGGTTCTCAACCCTAGTCAATTTCTGCAGCGGCATTCTTTTGCACTGATTGACCACACTATACAAATACAATGACGGGAAAGTGTGGCATGGGTTACCTCACCATTGTGTACATAGCATGGGAGTTGTGAGGTGTCTTGGAATATTGTGAAGTCTTAGCTTGCACTTGCACTGAATGACCTTTGCCTAATTGTATGGGTTTAGGCAACAGAGTTTGTGACCCTTATGCTGAAGGTTTATGGTCAGTGTGACAGTGTTGCATGACTGTGCACTAACTTCATGTAGGCCTACATGTACAGTGTTAATTGACCTGCTTTTCAACGTCTGGGAACTTCTTACTTTTTAATTTTAGTGAGAGGTTTTCAAACTCATCCACACCTGTGAAATTCATCTAATTGAATGTTCAGTTGATTTTTGTGTCTGAAACGTGTCGGTTACTGGCTGTGGGCACCACGCAACATCACCCTGAATGGTTTTTTGTATCTAGAAAAAATGCTTGAATCATGTTCTTCCATGCTTATGAATCATCCAATATCAATGGTTTTGATTTGTCTGCCCATCGTCTATACATGAAGCACAAGCCATGTTACAAACAAATCAATTTGTTGTGGTTTGCCGATCCAAATGCTGTCCAGCGCATCAGAAAGTCAGTGTGCAATGTGTGCATCTTTCCATACAAAAATTCTACATGGGCGGATAAGTTGCATGCATAACAACATGTGTATTGAAATACTGGTCATGATGTTAACATTTTTAAAATATTCAGACACTGCTACACTTTTTGGCCTTGTTTGTGTCTACCCATACCAGCTTCTGCAATTTACAGAATGTGTTGTTTTTTTAGGGTGAAGTGCTTGTGTACACTGTACAGCAGAATCTGGACTGGTTTTTAACTGATACGTGTGTATCGTATCCTGATCATACATGCCAGTATTCTGCATCCTGTCTAGTTTAACAAATCAATAGCTCAACGTGAGATAATTGCTGACTAAAAAATTGAATAAATTGCAGCTGTCACCACAGCTGTGGGGCTTGAGCCTGTTGGTCCCGCCTCTACCTGTGCACGATGAAGCACACTGAGACGTGGCTTTTTATTGAGGCTCCATGTCCGTAAATCCAATATCCCAGTCTTCATTCACAATGTCCTACTTTGATTTTAAATGCAAATTGCATTTAGGTTTCAGTGGTTCGGTTGAAATTCTGTTTTCATAGACACACCACCTGTGTTTTGGGTGGAAATTAATTGTGGGCTTTCTCTCTTATATCTGGAATTAGTTTCCCTGAAGAACATTTATAGAAAAGGACAAATTTTAAACTTAAAGGCAGAGTATTGTTGGTTATCATTAAAAGAAATTTTGCTAGTTTCAACCTACAATTAACCTGATGTTCATTTAAGTACCAATGCTGCTGAGAAATAGTTCCTTCTGAAATATTGTCAAAGTCGAGAAATAGCCTTTGAAAGCACCCAAATCACCAGTTTCTTTTTTTGATTGCTGCAATCTTAACTCTTTCACTACGGAATATAATTTACAGCTGTGACGGAATTGTTCAATCTTCGGCATATGAAGTAATTCATTGAGCTGCTGTAAAAGAGTTAAAGGCAAAGTAGAATTGGCTATCATTTAAAAAAGAAAATTAGTTTCTACCTAAAAGCAAACTGACTATAAAGTTCATATCAGTACCAATCCTGTGGAGAAATGGTTCCTTCTGAAAAATTGTCAAAGTCGGGTAAGGCCAAAAGAAAAAAGGGTTCTGCTTCCGATTACATGCCGTTTCAAGATAGGGTTGGTAGGTCGGGATTATTTGTTAATTTTTTTCCTTTCAAGCGTGAAGCACACATTTTTACACAACAGAAAGCTTTCGTCCAAAGGCCAAGTTTGAAGATGTTGTTTTACAGCAAAATAAGTAACACAAAAAGTCTAGAAGTACCTATTGAATTCCCTTTCTTATAATCTATAAATCATTGAGATCGGCCAATAAATATCCAAGTTCTTGTTTTTTACATGTAAGTGTGATCTGTAAACCCAAACACTTTTCTTCACAATCATATGGCACTTCGCAGTTGTTTGGCATTTCAGATCTTTCCACTCCAATTTGAAAGGGTTGCATAATAGCAACCTTATTTTCTTTTACCATCATTAGAAAGATCTGATCTTTCTCTTTCCAATGATGGTAAGCTTGGCTATGGAGTTTGTACACGGACAAAACTACAGCTTCATAACAAATGGTCTTTGTGCTCAGGCTTGAGTGTGATTGTGTGTGTAAGCTTGGTTTCAGACTAAAGTCGCTAATGGTAAAGAATAGAGGGTATGAGTGCAGTCGACTAAAGTCGCCTATGGTAAGGAAAGGGTTAAAACAACAACCTGCCAAATACTGGAGCTGAAAACAACCGATCTAAAGAGCAGCTTGTATTTAAATGCAGTCAACTTGCAATATTTGTGTATTGACCCCTTGCACCAATGTCACTCGCGGTTACTGTGTGACACGCTCGCCACTTTGGGGAGTCAAATTGCACGTCAAAATTCCGGTAAGCCTGTAAATGCCGCTTCGCCTAAAATGCGCACTAGACTGTATAACACATGGTGACAACGACTCCCAAAATGGCACTTGAACCAAGATTATTGTGATGATGACGTTGGGTTAGACAAATGGCCTTTATCTGAAGGAGACACTTAACTGGCTTCCTATTCATGAATGTACATGTATCATCTTCAAGTCGTTAATCTATTATGTATAGATGTATGAGTGAAAGCGCTCCTTCTTATCTCACTGAACTTATCACCCCATACAAGCCTAATTGTACACTCTGTTATAGCTCTGATAACAGGATTCTCACAAAATCTTAAACAGGTTTTCTTCATCTGCTAAATGTTTTTATGCAGCTGTTATAAACATTTGGAGTAATCTTCCTTATGAAATCGGTTATTCCATTTGTCATACTGAACTCAAAACATCACTCAAGATGCTCGACACGACGAGAGTCAACTGGATATATTATATATTAAACTCCCCTTTTTCAGACTTCTTTTTTTGCTTAGGCTGTTTGTTTTCTTGTTCTGTTTTGTACTGATGTATTATTTGTTGTAAAGCATTGTAATACGTACCTTTTGAGTACTTGAATAAATATTCTTCTTAAACGGACACATTTTTATATTTTTGTATCATTATTTTTTTATGAAATTCACCCATCACAAGGCCCAAAGGCCACTCGAGGTGTAGGTTGTTTTATGAAGAGATAGAAACCTGCCCCAATGCACAGAAACAAGACAGAGAGAGATATAAACAGAAGTCTTTTCACAGCACAGCTAAGAACATGGAGGGGTAAATGAATCCATTCCTAGACAAACATACTGCCGCTTCCCCTATTTGAAACAATTACAGTTAAAGTGTCTTGCTCAAGGACAGAAGTTTCATGAGTGGGATTCGAACCCACATCTTGATGACTTAGCCACCAGAACTTGAGTCCGATGCATGCACTAAACCGCTCGGCTTTGACATGCTACATTGCCTTCAAATGTCTCAGAAATTTTGTTGATTGAAATTGCTCCTTATCCTTTTTAAGAGTTGTTCATGCAAAAAAACACCCTCATTGTGTTGTAATTAGTGAGAAGTGATTAAAAACACATACATTTGCGTCTCTGAAATATAACCAGCTGAACCACACTCTACATAGAAACATACGAACCGCCATTTTGTGGAATCAAAAGTTTGGTTCTACAAAATGGCGGACCGTTTCTGTCATGACTTTAAACAAGAATCACACAATTTCAAGGGATTTTTATGTAAATCATGATATTCTACTTTTAAAATATCTTTCCAACCATAATCACTGCACAACAATACTTTTTAAAACCCCAAAGCGCCCAAACTGAAGGCAATGTGTCCCTTTAAGGAAAAGAGGTGAGTGCTTTAGAAACTAAATTCAGAATTCCGTGAAAGAATAATCTGCCTTACAACATCAGACAATGTCCTTTAGTATCCAAGTTCAAAACTTCTCATAAAAACGTGCCTTTCTTAAAGAGCTTTTCGTTAGATGCTGTGAGCAGCAATTGAATTATATACGTTTGATTGGACTACATGTAATTAAACTGACCAAAGTAAATGACTTTTTCTTGTTATCACACTATCAGCACTAAGTAATTGAGTTGATTATCTCAGTACATTGTTTGGTTTCTCTTTGGTTTTGTCTGTGAATCTTTGCTCCAAAGTGAGATTGTTCAATAGTAATGGACATTGTTTGTAACCTACATGTACAATAAATTATTCAATTTTTTGTTTTGTAGAACATTCTGTAGCTTGGCTCTTTGGTTTTGCGCATGATGTTCTTTGCTAGTACAATGTATGTTGAGATTGGTTTAAGTGAAAGTTTAGTTTAAACATTTTTTTTTTCTTTTTTAATTTACAGAAAATTGCTGACCTGGCCCATGATTCCCAAGCAGCAGGTATCGATCGCCCACCCATGCAAAAAGAAAGCCACAGCTTTGAATTACCAGCTAATCAAGGGACCTCATTGAAGAATATTCCTGGGAATTACGAGCCTGACATGCCCCCTCCCCGTGATGGACCAGGCGAGAATGGGGTACCGGTCAGAACTGGTCCAAACGAGAAAGAGGCGGTTGAGAGGGGTATAAGGGAGTACGGTTTTAATCAATATGTCAGTGATAAGATATCATTGGACCGGAACATACCAGATCTAAGAAATGCCCAGTAAGTATTTAGTCTTTAACAAGGTATCACAAAGTAGAAAGAAACCAAAAACTGAAAACTAAAGAAGTTTGTTTCTCTTGATGGACAAAAGTAATGAACACCTTATGGGAAGTTTAGAACACAGTTTTCTTCCATCAGTATCAGTTGGAAATAACAGAACTGTGCATCATGGGTGAGATTTGATTGAAAGATCGTTTGAAGTCCCCACATGTAAATTCTGCCCAAAGATTATAGAGGGCCGAAGGCGCAAGATGGGGAACTGAAGCTTTGTATCAATTGTTGGAACCTGAAATAGGCATGGGTGCTATTTCAGCAAGTGAATGCTTTGTTTCCCATTGATAGCAATGGTCATTGTCTGCACTGATCTGCACTTACCTATTGTTGTATCCATAGAGTTACTTGCTGAAATGGCGTCCAGTGGGATTTCACGTTTCAGCCAGGGTTCCCCAATTTGCGCCTTTGGCGCTCTATAATCTTTGATTCTGCCTCTGCTGAAGCCCTTTACAACTGCCAACAAAGCAGAAAGAAACCAAAAACTCAAAAACTGGAAGATGTCTCTAAAGAAGGACAATCCTCATAAGGGACGAAGTGACAAACATCTTATTTGAAATTCAAAACACAGTTTGCTTCCATCAACATTGAGTTGCGGAAGTGACAGACACTGTGCACCATGCGTGAGATTTGATTTGAAGATTGTTTGCAGTCCCCACATGAAAATTTTCCCTCTGGGTGAGGAGCCCTTTAAAACCGCCTTCGGAAGTGGAGAAAAATAACATACTAACTGAATGGAAAACTTGCACAATTAATGCCCTCATGTCTTTCATCATTGTGCATGAGTAAAGCTCCTTTGGGTATTTCAAAACATGTTATATGTTTTGACAGCTTAATACTCCTACCTCTCCCGTCAGTGTCAGACATTTTATTGTGGGGGTGAACTCCTTGACACCCCTTAGCAGTGTTTATGCATGAAAATTGTACTGAGAAATAAGATACAGCCAGGTGTAAGGATGGAGTGGCTAGGCGGCTCAGGCGTAATAGTGTTTTGATAAGAAGGGTAACCGTATCCGGGCCGTGTGTCTCAGTCGGTATATTCACAGGCCGGATTGCAAGGGCACCAAGGCATTTTCTTCTTGGTAAAAGACACCTCTAAGAATTATTATTGGAACATTTCAAGGTACCAAGGCAGCGACCAGGGGCAATGGAGGCAATTGCCGTCAAGTTTCAGGCCTGTATTCAGCTAATGTAATTGGCAGTTGGAAGATTGTTTTTACACCGTTGAGAGCTGTGGTACGTTTAAGGTGTTATCGGCAGTTCCACATTGCACACGCAAGCATCATCAGAATGCTGGTTTTTCCGAATAATTTTCTGACTTTAATATGTCGATATTTGTTATTGATAGTGAACAAATTTCAGTGTACCAAGTCATTAAAATCCTTCAGTAAAACGAATTTGTGTTCCTTTTTCGTCAAGGTAAAAACTTGAATCACCATGGGATCGCCCTAATGTGCACCCCTAGAGAAGCACTTCAGTTAAACCATAGTCATTTAGATAGATGTTAATATTAACATCTATCTAATTCTTTGCGGTACCTGCCGCAAATAATAATGGATTTGAACTGGCCCCTCGTCACCAGGCGTGCTCGGTGGTCTAGTGGTGAAGACATCTGCTCTAGTCATGGGTTTGAATCCCACCCAAGTTGCCTGTGGATTTTTTTTTTCCACAGGACTCGAGAGCACTCAGTATACAGTGCTTATCACACATCGGTGTAAGGCAAATTGAAATTTATATTCATAGTCCTTCAGGTTGGCTTTCCCTGCCTTTCGCCTCTGTGACCCGGTTCGAATACTAAACCGGCGCCCATGCATGGTTTTCTGTTCCTACCTGGTAGCGCAGGTTTTTTCCTATTTGCCAGGGTTTTCCTCCCACATCTAAAACTGACATATCTTCATCATCATCTTCTCATCACAGATTTTCAGGCCTACGGGTCACAGTGCCAGTTGCTTTTGAGGGTCCCTTGGTCTCATTACCAAAAAGATATATTAATAATAATACTTCAAAATACTTAACAGAAACAAGATAACCAACCAAAATATCAACGCACTCATTTCTTAAGAAGATTGTACTGTATCGGTAGCATCTTCAATGAATTAACATCAAAGAAGTGTTTGATACCAGCTCACTATATACATAGATGGTATGACTGTAGCTTCATGGTTACAGCTGTGAACAGAAGTGTACCAGCTTCAAAACCTGTCTTCTTTGAGAAAACTATTATGGATTTGCCATACGAGACATGTTTTCCTGCAAAACAACCATCTGAAAGAAGTAAAGGGTTTGTTATGTGGAAAACAGTTTTGGACTGTTTAGCTGAAACATGGCTGCATGCGTTGTTTTTTGTTTAAAATGTTCACTTTATAAATTTTGTAAGAGAATTAGTGCAGTTTTTTGACATAGTTTGGCTGCAAATTGCACCATAGCACTTGGAAGTTTTCATTAAATTAAATCAATGCTGGTCTTAGATTACAAGTTTACAAATTAATTTATAAAACAATAATCGTGACATAACTTAATTTGTGATGATATTATAACTGTTGTCTTTAATGTTTTGTGATGACCCAGATGCAAATATTGGCATTATCCTGAGAAGCTACCTACCACCAGCGTCATTATAGTATTTCACAACGAGGGCTGGTCTACGTTGCTCAGGACCGTACATAGTGTGCTCAATCGCTCCCCACCGCAACTCCTTCATGAAATCATACTAGTAGATGATGCCAGCACTAAAGGTCAGTTTCCATATATCTAAAGGGATGTTCTTTTTCTAGAAACATATGAAAATAGCCTGTATTCAAGAAAACAGTGTAGCGCGTAACTTACATTGTCTGCATTTTCATGAAGTGGCAAATCCGGCCGACATTGAACAAATATGTAGATAACTATTTGTACTACTTCTTCAAACATTTCACCGAGTTTTGGGATCTAACACAGAACAGTTTTGTAGGGACTTCACGCTAATTAGCATAAACATGGAATCACTAGATTTGCCGTTTTTGTTTGTTCACAAAGTGGTGAATCTGGATATTGCCACTTTTTGCATTGAAATACACAGCACTGGCACAGTGTCAAACACGCGTAGTATGGCTTTTGCGTTTTCACGCATTGGTGAAACCTGTGACCTATTTAAGTTCAGCGCTTTCACTAAGTAGCGAAACCAATGCATTGTTTTGTACGCAGTGCTTAGCAGCCAGGTCCCCTTTTTTAATGTTTTCACGAAGTGGCAAATATGTTTATTAATTAATGACTCCATAAAACAATAGCAATAATTAAAGATATTGACATTTTTTTGTTTTATGATTGAAGAAGTCAGCTTCATTTGTAGTAAAAACAGTAAGCACAACCGAAACAGCAGTTTTAGTAATAGTTCAAACTATAAATTATGGTTTCGGGCAAATTCCCCAGTATGGAGGTTAGTTTTATACGAATTGAAATGTTTATTTATATATATATATATTGCCTGGGAAGGCAGTTTTTGAATAAGATCACATTCTACCAGCATTTTTATTTTTCAGTGATCCATATTGTTGATTGATAATTTGCTTCCTTTTGGGTCACAAACATTCTTCAAACATTCATTGTGGTTAGAACCTTCCTGGGCATGCTGGGCATGAACCTGGCCAAGGTTCACAACCGATAAGTTTGGTGTGAGGTCTTCCATGGTTTGTGATTGTCCACATTGTAATTGGGTAGAGAATTAGAAGACAAAGTACAGGATTGTTAATTACTAATTAAAAAAAATATCGTTCAGTCTGGAAGCTCACTGATTATCGATTTGGTATAAGTACCGATCCTCCAGAGAAACATTTCTGTCTGAAATAATACTGTCAAAGTAGAGGAAAAAGCATTGGAGAGCATTTAAAATGATTTTTGTTATGATTTTTTATTTATTTACACATGTAGTTTGTATTTTGTTTGCGTATCGGCAGTTCTTCCTACATATCGGCCTGTAATTCCTGTGTATTGGCCCTATATGCAAGCAAATGAAATTTAAAAAGATTTTTTTTTTCCCTTGAAGAACTGAGATACAACATTTAAAAAAGCGGTGAATAGTGTACCTTCTATGTGACTTAAAATTTATTCATTGTACAGGCCGAATGGAATACAGTAACTCAAACCAGAGACTATTCATTCCTTTTTTTTTTAAAGATATTCCTTGGCCAGGTTCATGCCCAGCATGCCCAGGAAGGTTCTAACCACTCGTAGGCGATGTCTCTTGACATAATCTTCCCTTATTTTGCTGCAGCTCGATTGATTCAACATAACACAGTCAAAGCAATCAAACTTTAATCATGGGAAAAGTCATGCCATGAAATGTTATCAGACAGCTGGTCTGGAATTTGACGAAGACTACGGCGGTTGTTGACTCAGTCTTGCTGTGGTGCCTCTTCAAGGCCAGGCATTACCTACCTTGGCCTTGGTGCCCCTGTAAAAGTCAGGCATGAGATTTCTCGGGATTTGGCCTGTTTTCAAGATTTATTCAAAACCCCTTGAACCTTCAGATTTTGCTGTGTTGTGTTGAAGCACTCACCAAATGGAGAAAGAAATAGTTTACATTGTCCAAACCTGTAGTTTTGTATTTCTGGTGATGCACAACAGTCTATAAACCTCATTTATAACATCTGGTAGGTTCCGGGGCTAGAATTAGAGGGAAGCCAGGCCAGCAAGCCATTTCTCAAGAATGTTTACAGCCATCAAATCTCATCCATGAAAAGTTTTCCATACAGATTTTCCAATGGAAGTGCCCTTTGCAAATTGGAAACGGCCTCGCCTTCTCAAGTACAAAAAAAAACATGCCTGCTCTTTGAGATGTCCTCTTAGTCGTTGAAATTTTCCGCTGGAAAAGATCTTTGCAAAATGAAAAATCCTTGACCCCATAATTATGAGGTTCCAGACCAGGATTGAACATAATGTGCATACTCAGACACAGAATACATGCACAGATATATACACAGATGATTTTATTATTATTGTATTTATCTAAAAAGAAATTGTGGGAGGGACCCAGAATATCGAACGATTTTGAGCAAGTGTTTTTGTTTTATTTTTTTTTTGGATGAGACAGAGCATGTGAAAAAGAAGCTGGATGATTATGCTCTGTCTGCACGTTTCAGTGGTAAACTCAAAATTGTGCGGAATGAGAAACGTGAAGGATTGATCAGGACACGCATCAATGGAGCCAAAGCCGCAACAGGGGATGTTCTGCTATGGTTGGATGCACACTGCGAGGTTGGAATTAACTGGTTACCCCCTCTGCTCACCCCGATAGCACTGAATAGGTAAGGAGACATTTCTTAGTAGATTAAAAGTAGAGGAAAGGGATTTTGTGGACCTGATTTTTGTGGTAACACCATGGAAATTACATGTAAGTAGGATTTGAATAGAATTGGATTTTCCCTGAAATAATTCTCTGGGGTTTTCCTCTCACATGTAAAACTGAAACATCCTTGCTTGTCTTCTCTCCATTAGCCTTTTTGAGGTATGGCGGACACTATAGGAGTACACTGTTTGGTTTGGGTGTATACAGACGAATTTACCCAAACCAAATAGTGTCTTGTTAATGTGTCTACCATGTCAAAATGGCTTGTAATGTGTCCACCATTTTGAGATATGGTGGGCACATTACTAGGGCACTAATTGGTTTGTATACACCAAAAACCAAACAGTGCACTTCTATTTTTATAGTATCCACCATACCTCAAAAAGGCCAATGGGGTTTTGGGCTAGTATAGTGTTTAAGTTCGCTTTTTGATAATCATTGGCCTCACAAGGATCTCTATGTCAGTTGTATACAAAAAAATATTCAACTCAATATTGAAAATACTCACTGAATGAGTGTAACAATCATTCAAATCCTCTTTACAGTGGTAATCGCATATGTACTTACACTGTAGGATTTTTGTTTAACAAAGGTTTGCTAATCATTGATTGGAAAATAAGGTGTGAAAAAGTGTAGCCAATTAGACAAAATTGTAAAGTAATGATACCCATTTCATTAGTTTTTCTGTTAAATAGGCCTAATGATATACAGTGTACACACATGTATCTACACTGTGGAATACATCCATACGTGAACACATAGTGTCCTACACGTTTGAACCAAGATGCAAGTATTGCCTCGAGTCCACCCGTTAGGATTGCGCTTTCTATGTCATGCATTTTGTGTGCACATTTCTTATGGAGTCACAATTAGAATTAATGGTTTATTTATTACTAAAAAAAACACAAAAAAAACATTGAGCCGAATTGACATGAATTTACATTACAATTGATAGCTTTGTTTGCATTGATAGTTTTATCTGCACAAATGTGTAACAGTGGTAATGCACAGTTGCAAATAAACACAGAGTGAAATGATTAGTTGAAGATCTCGAGCATGGGATCAGGCATGCAACTTTTCAGCTGATCAGCTGATTTCCTCCTTTTTTTCCCGCTTTTACTGCCGTAGAAAACTGAAAAACACTGTACAAAGTTATTGGCTATTTCCTCGTTTTTTTGAAATTGCAAAGTTTACATGCCTGTGGGATGTGTTACTCTTACTCCAGGCTTCAATAAAGCTTTGATGGAGCCATTCTATTCAACAATAGTCACTCCTGTGTAAAAGGACAAATTTTCAGAGCTCTTGCATTTTGGAAATGATTGCAACCCCTCGACAGCTCTCTTGTCGGCAATCTGGCCTTATTTATATGGGAAACCATGCCAGACGTGTAAAGTTCTGCACCATTAAACATGGGTTGTGGATGCTGCCGGCATATAGCAGATTGTGTTTCTGGAGCAACGGCTGAGGTGGATGAGGGGATTGGTTGAGTGCGTGGAGGCATCTCCGACCAGAATGATCAAGCCTGGCTTTAAACACGGGAGAGATGGGAGATATTGATTTTAAAGAGGCAGAGTTCGGTCTCTTTACCCTTTGGAAATTGACTTTAATCAATAAAATGTTTGAGGGAATGAAATTGGCTTTTCTTTCAAGATAATGTATGTGTTGAAATGTATGCTAAAATCAAAGGATGGACAGAAAAACAGATAGGAGGGAAGGTCGATATTTTAAGCAAAACATTCAAAAAAGTTTTTTTTTTGTCAAGTCAGAGTAAACCACCAATTGTCTTGAGAAGTGCATGTGCTTCCCTAATTGTCGACCTGGTTGAAGTAACTAGTGTCTGCCTATTGTCTGCCATTTTGTGAGTCAAATTCCACAAAAAGTGTTGATGACTTCTTTTAAGATTTCATAGAAGTGAAAGTAAGCATTGATCAACAATGGTAAATTCCTAACTTTCCCATAGGGCAACCTTTTGTTTGTTTAAACAAATTGAAACTTGTCTGCTCTTATTTTGAACTACCCTCCTCAAGATTTTTTTTCCATCTTGAAATTTTTCAGATCCCGGAAACAGTTCTATAAATAAAAGCGACTAAAGATCTTAACAATTTTTTTTTAAAGAAATCTAACAACCCCAGTCTCTCCCCCCCCCCACCACTGTCGTCAAAGACAAGGCGCAAGAATTTGTAACTATCTGAAGATTTTACCTAAGCCGTATCCAAATTGGCATCTCTGACTACAGCTACGGCTGTTGCTAAGGGTGTTGCTATGGATGGCCTATACTTCAATGCATGATGACGCGGCGATCCAGCTGTAGCCGTAGCCGCTAATTCAGACAGGGCCTTAATCTGAAAGCTCACTGAGTGTAAAGTTCATACTACAAATACCAATCCTCCAGAGAAATATTTATAACTGAAACTCTGTCAAAGTCATCCTCCCCCCCCCCCCCCCAACAACAAACAAAAAACAACAAAATCACAATTGCTCTTTTTGATTCAGCCGCAAATACATGTACACGTAAGCACACACTTTAAAGTGGCCAAAAATCTCTGATCAAATATATACTGTTGTTTTTGGTGAATTTTTTTTCTTTTTTTTTTCTCTCAATCAAAGCAGGACCCTCTAATTTGATGAAATTCTCACAGGTTGGTGGGATTGTGTTAAAGAGAAGGTACTCTTCCTATAAACAATGACAAGACTGCACCTATAGAGCAGAAGGTGTTTGTCATTCAGGTGCATACGTCTGTGTAGAATCATGGAGGAAGAGACCCATGATAGAATGGAAACACTGCCCCTTTAGCCGTGGTGTTACTCCATGAATTGAATATCTGCACCAGGGAGGAGAATGTTTAATCAAAAACATGTTTATTTTAAGATTGTTGCAGATGTTGGGCACAGAGCTTGTTTTGCTTGTAAGCAAAAGCTTGGATAGAATGTTTTCTCTGGCATGTAATGTAAGAATATTAAAGGCCAGTGTGGAGTAACGATCTGTGTATTGTGTATGTTAGAAACACAGGTGGCATTGTTTGTTGCATCTCTCTTCTACATGTACTAGTGACTAGCGAGTGAGCATGCCCAAATGAAATACTTGCAGTGAGCAATATTTTTAAGAAAAGGGAAATTGTTTTTATTTGTAGTTAAGTAATCAAAAATTTTCTTGTGAAGTCTGGCCACAGATTGTACAGGATAATGTTTCCGTAAATATTACCCGCCAAAACTGAGCTTTAAATATCATATCTTTATCTTGTACATGTATCTCCACCATGCAAAGTTTCATCATCCTGTGTATCATTATTCTCACCACGTTCTCTTTAACCTAATCCATCAGAAATTCATCAAACTGTTACGACAGGTTTCAGCTTGATTGTGATCGATGCGTGGCCACTTGAGTCACGCTCTGCATCAGGGCCGCTGGCAAAACTCACAGACTTTCTGGTCACTAAAAATATGCCTAGCACAACAACAACAAAATTGCTGAGCAGAAACGGGGCACCGGCCGATTCCCCGTTTAAGGTTTATTGCTTATGTTCCCTGTTAGGTTTTTCAAACGTGTTTTGTTAACTGATATTTGCTGCTGGCGGCTATTTTAAATTGGTCCCAGAAAACAGAAACGAACTTAGAAGAGGTTCGTAGGCATTAATAATAATGGCAGTTTAAAACTGGGCCCAACTCATGAGTTAGATTTTGATGTCTGGTAGAGTGACTTAATTGGTCACAAGTGAACTCTCAAATTAGATTCCACAGACTAAAGACGAGTGTTGCTTCGTCAGATGGTTTGGGGCTCACTTTTGTATCATAAGCAACCTCTGGATGGGCAAAGCCTGTAACCACCGTGCCATATACGTGCATTCAGAATTGTGTATCAGGTGTTTGTTGCTGTTATTCAACTACCATGTGACACAGCAGCTGTCTCTCTAGTCAGGGGAATTTTTTATTTCAGCAGTAACTTGTGACTGAACAAGTCATTGTACCAGACATTATTCAAATCGAACTCACAAATGGCTTATTTCATAGAACTGTTTAAGCATAGAATTTTGAGCATTAAACGTCTAGGGAAACTAACCAGGTAAAGTTTTAATTCAATTTTGGGGTGAAAGAAGAAAAATTTGCTAGGGTGGGATTTGAATCTGAAATAAAAACTGTCACAGAAAACCAGTCACAGGCATTATATGTGAATAGATAGTTTGGCTGGTAACCTTATCCTGGTACATTGTAAGCAAAGTTGTTTTGTGTTGAGCTACATTTTGTGCTTAAAGCCCCAGCTCAACATTGGTAAGAATAAAAAAAAAAAAATGTTCACAGATTTACACATGTACCTTACATGGTATAAAGATAATGATGGTAGAAAATTTTCCTTGAAATATTTCTGCCTGAAGTGTTATCGTTTCTAAATAATAAATGAAATAAGATCTAAAATTAGTTTCTGTATCAGTGAGATGGACACTCCGAATGCGTGCAAAAAATGCTGAATGCATTTTTACTGCTTTCTCACAAATGAAACAACCAAATGAGCTGACATTTTAACAGGTTGGTTTTATTACAAATATCTAAATTTGTGCAAAGAATGGAAGCATTTACAGTCAGTTTACCAATGTTGAGCTGGGGATTTAAGGAGCCCCATGAAAATGGGCCGTACATGTACATGTATCTATCTCTACACATATTTTTTATTTGGCTATGATACTGAAGCTTCAATTGAATTTTCATGGAATGTTAAAATTTACAATTCAGAAATTGACTCACATTGTGAAGCTTTAGAACATTTATATACAGGGGTTGTACTACGACAAGTGTGAAATCCAGCATTGGATCTTTTTGATATGCTGCATAATCATTGCAATCAATTCTATTTTTAATAAAGTCACATCGTCGGTTTGAACATGAACAAACTGTATGCACACGCAGTTCACTCATTAACAATGTCACACCTCAAAGTCACCTTTTAAATGTGTTTATTCACCTTTGGACGAACCGCTCGTTGCTTCACAGGACAACAGCTGTGTGTCCCGTCATCGATGTTATCGACAACCAGAATTACAAAGTCTACCCACAGGGGACTGGAGACCAAGACAGGGGAGGGTTTGACTGGAGTCTGTACTGGAAACACTTCCCCCTCCCAGAGTTTGAGAGAAAGAGAAGACGGTATGAGACAGAGCCCTACAGGTGAGTCAAATACTTCAGAGTTTTTTTGTACATGATTATGCTTTTTAACAAAAAAAGGGTATTTAGGAATGGGAATAAAAGAGTAGTGACTCGGTCTTAAACGGCCGTTTAAGACCTTGCAGGTTCGTAGTCTTGCGATAAAGGACCGGGCTGAAGGCGAGCTCCTTTATGGCACGTCCGCGACCCTGTCGGTCTGACTGACATTTTAAGACGCTGCGTGTGATGTGGTACTGCCGTTTAAGACTGAGTCGCCACTCTTTTTATTCCCTGAATAATGATTTGCTCCAATTGTGATTTCCAAATGTTATACTCCCAGATCACCAGCCATGGCGGGCGGTCTGTTTGCCATGGACAGAAAGTTTTTCTTTGAACTTGGAGCCTACGATGATGGCCTGGAAATCTGGGGCGGGGAAAACTTTGAACTTTCTTTCAAGGTATGTATTATATGTAGACTGTACCATCCTGAGCATCTTGAAAATCTTTTAAGAAACAGAAATAAATGGTTTTGTTTTCTCATTGTATATTCTAAGTTAACATGGGAAACATTGGAAAATGTCAATTTCTGTGACCCTCCCATTTTATCAGAAATAGGTTACGTCTTGTGGCCATTAGTGGCCACTATGGGCATTTGGGTTCAAGCCACTTGTGGCCCCCATGGTCTCTTAAAGGGTGAATGGTGATAATAGTTCTAGAAAATTTATGTAGCGCTTTTGAAAAGCCTGTTAAAGTGCTCATACAGTTCTTCAACAGGTAATGAATGGTTTGTAGAATGCAGTACAGATACTTTACGGAGGCGGAGGAGGCAGTTGTTTTATGCCCCTGGTCATTGCCTTGGTGCCCCTTGAAATCACAGGCCTGATTGCTTCATTTTTTTAAGGGCAAGGGCACCGAGGCATTTCCTTCTTGATAGAGGGCACCTCGATGAGGAAATTGTAAATTTCTGTTGGAACATTTCAAGGGCACCGAGGCAATGACTAGGGGCAATGTGAAGTATCAGGCCTGGTTTCAGTACAAGTTTACATTTCTTTCGTAGATGTGCCCTTAAGGTAAAACTGCCTTGCCCTAAAATGAACCAAGGATCAGACCTGTGAATGAAACCTGTAGGGTTACAAGCTGCTGCGGCGAAATTTACATCCAAACCATACCAGAATCATTGGTTACAAAACGTTAAAACTACATTTCTTACAGTCATTTTTAGTTAAATTCCTATCCCTCAGATCTGGATGTGTGGTGGATCCCTCATCTGGGTCCCTTGCTCCCGTGTGGGACATATCTATAGAATCCTTGGCAGAGTACCATACTCGGCTCCAAATGGGAACATGGCAGTATTAAGTGAAAGGGTAAGGCAGTCAAATTCCTAATGATCAAACTGTAATCTAACCAAGATTGTTTTTGTTTTTTTATCTTTGTTCATTCCGTGCCCTCAGCTGTGGATGTGTGGGGGATCCCTACTGTGGATACCGTGTTCCCGTGTTGGTCACGTGTATCGGATTCATGGTAAGGTACCCTATTCAGCTCCTAGTGGAAGCATGATGATGCTTAGCGAGAGGGTAAGATGGTCCCCACTCACAGTGGGAAGATTTCTCTCTCCTCCTGGTGGATGGAATCTCTAAAACCCTTCCCCTACTTGGTTTAAGTTTCCCGGAGTGTTTGTTTTTGGTTTTGTCTTCTTTTCTTGGATTTTGTTTCTGCTGAGAATATTGATCTAATTCTAAAGATTGTGTGATTCTATTGATGTGATGATTGTTTGGTTCAGATGCGAATCTGTTTCACCAAATCTTGGTGATCATTCCAACTATAATAACAATCGCAGCCAAATATTGCTGGGCCCACCTACCCCGGTTCTTCCTTCCCCAGTCTGCCCCCCCCCCCGGTCCGCCCTCCCCCCGCCTCCACCCCTGGTCAGTCTCTATCGGCGTAGTATCTCAAAAGTCCCTCATTTCAACATTGCTAGTTTTATTACAAAATGGTGCAACAATTTAGGCTGTCGGAGCAGCCCAGCAGTGATGATGATGCTTAGCAGTGAAGACCTTTGTTGGCCAATTCTCACAAATATTCACATTGGATTACTAGATTATTTACTACCAATTCTGAACAAACCCTTAAAGCATCTCAGGTCCCAATTTCAAAGAGCTTCTAAAGCAGAAAACATTGCTGAACAGTTTTCTGCTAAGCCAAAAAAGAGCAGGAAACCAGTCATGGATAGTACATCTGACAAAATGTTTTGGCTGGTAACCTCATTCAAGCATAATTTTGTTGTGCTTAGCTATTTTTTCTGCTTAAAGCAGCTCTATGATACTGGGCCCTGGGCCCAATTTCATAAAGCCTGTAAGCACAGAAACTTGCTAACACAGAAAAATCTTGCTTAGCAAAAACAGGTTACCAGCCAACATCCCATTATGTTTACACTGTTGCGACTGGTGCCCAACTCATTTTTTGCTTAGCAAAGAAATTTGCTAAGCAGTATTTTCTGCTAAACAGCTCTTTGAAATTGGGCCCTGGCGAAGGGCATTAATTTGTTTGCTGCTTGCTCTTTGTTTTGTGTTGAATGGCTGTTTATATTGCTACTTCTGTGTATTTGAACCCCAGATAAACTGTGGAGCTTAAATGTCTATAATTGAACCCTAACTATTACATATAGTCACTTTCCCTTATTTTGATTCTTTAGTTTAACACAATTAACGTGAAATTATTGAAAAATTTGCTTGGCTCTCATCAAATCTTACGCTTGATAAAATCACAAACACTTCTCAAGTAAGTTATTTATGATGGTTTATTATTGTGTGCATTGAAGTTGTTATAGTGCCTTAATTTTTTTTGTCCAAGACATCAAAGCATGTACCCTATTTGTGAGCAATTTTCCTTTTTTTCTTTTTTCTTTTTCTTTTTTAACTCACTAAGTTACAAGATGTTCATAATGTCTTCTTCAAAAATTTCAAAAATAGCCCTGATTAGTATTATTTAAAGGTAAACTACAGGATTGGTAAAGCTGATAGCGCAGTGTCTGTCCTTACTTTGTGTGATTCAATATACACATTTTGGGGCTCAATCCATCGACCGAGTCGGGAGAAAATAGTAAAAAAACATGCACATTTTTAAGCATGTAAACACATTGTCCTTAATTTCGATTGTTACAACCTTAATATAATTAGAATCAGGATCTTCAAATTCTATTTTCTTGACTTTTAAAGTATAGACCGAAAAATTTTTTTTTTTTTGGTTCAGAATCTGAAGCGTGTAGTTGAAGTCTGGTTTGATGAGTACAAAGAATACTTCTACCGCAGTAAACCAGAGACCCTGCTGGTCTCTGCAGGAAATCTAGACAAACAGCTGGAGTTCCGCCGTCAAAAGAAGTGCCGGTCGTTCTCTTGGTATATGACTGAGATTGCGCCAGATATTGTGGAGAAGTTTCCCCTACCTGCAGCAAATGTACAGTGGGGCGAGGTGAGTGCGGATACTCGGTGAATCCTTCTTTAATTTTAAGATTTGCAGTCACTTCAAGGTACAACTACCGGGGGGATAATCCTATCTGAAATTTATTAATAATTAATACTCCCGACATTGCCCTAGGCCCAATGCCTGCAGGCATTCTCAATCCTGCACTGTCCTCTACTCTGGTCACTTCGCACCAACATGTTTTGGTCACTTCACACAGTCCTTTTGTGACATACACTGTGTGGATATTCCTTTGTCATCGTGCAGTTAAGGACAAGAAATCTTTAAAACCACCACCATTTCTACAAGAGAGTGTTTTGAGAACTGGTTTTCGGACACCCGATCCCTTTGATATAATACTCGGTATGAGCTATTCAATGCTGTACAGAAAATGGTTCCTTTTTGAGTAAAACAAGAATATCTATTTTGTGAAACAGTGTTTCAAGTTTCTACACAGTGTGGACATCTTTTGTTATCCACACTTCCTATGTAGCGCTTAAACATACCAGCATGTTTGGACTTGAATATTAGATTGGTATTCCTGCAGTCAATTTCACAAAACTTAACGCAATGGCGTCAGTCCTCTTGTGCCACATTTTCTTGCCCAACTTACGCATTAAACATTGCGCAAGTGGACTTACGCAGTTGTGTCAAGTTTTGTGAAATCGGCTGCTGGTCCAGTGATAAGCAATTGTTCTTTGGGCCTACAATCCTCAATCCTTCCGCAGTTGGACAACTTCCTGAAGAGGATTTGGGAGGAGTTGGGAGGGTTAGGTTAGAAAATAGTTTTCCTCATCCAAACATTTTGAATTTTGGAAACAGTTTCTTGAAAGACTTGAACTCAGCGTGTGATTTGAGCTGCTCTGCAATCTGTCCAGTAGTGGTATTCGTTATCTCTTCCTTAACTAAAACGTATCCTTTTTTTTTTTTCTTTTTTTTTTTTGTGGAAGTCGCCAGACACACAAGGCATGTAAACCACTCGAGGTGTGGGCTACAAATCAGCTGTTTTCCCAGGGGCCGTTGCCACCTACTCCTGGGGCTGAAACAGGGTAACCCCCTTTACAGTCTGTAAGAATGTAGGCTTGGGTGTCATCCATCAGAAGCCTGGCTGGTAGAGCAGAAAGCTGTACCGCCCCAATCCTTGGGACTTTAGCTCTTTCATACTTGAATTTTTATTTTCGTGTCTTATACAGTATTCATAAATACCTGGGACAGTTTATTCATTCTGATTGGTCGAGAGGAGATCACGTGGCCATGTTTAAAACGTGCGATATGGACATGGTCAAAGTGTTTAAACACGGACTGCGTAAATTGCTATGGGCCAATGAGCAACCTTTTTTTGACCTGTGCATGAGTGCACCATACTACTAATCATTTTGACGACTTCGCTCCTTTTATCATGCTGCCTATTTCATGTTTAAGGCTTTTGTAGGTTTACATATTTATTTTCCTTTTTTTGTAGGATTATTTTTGCAATATGTATTGTTTATTGTACATGTTCTGTCATAATTACTACCTCTACTGATTACATACTTAAATATCTTTTTATGGTTTTCTCTTTTTTATATTTTTATGTGAAGCGCCTGGGAGCATTCTTATTAATGGATTTGGCGTGATATAAATGTTTGTTATTATTGTTATTATTATTATAATTTTAGAGACATCATATGCATAAGGTCTATTTATAAAATTTCTGGCTGTATACGAAAGTTGAGGTGTTGTATTATTTTAAACCATGGTGTTTTACATATTCTGGAGAAATAAAATCATCTTTGGAACTGTTTGTTTCAGGTGAGAGTAGCGGGAGGTCATGTATGTGTGGATTCAATGGGTCAGAAAGACGGTGGTAAGGTGGGTATGTCGTACTGCCATGGCGCTGGAGGCAATCAGCTCTTTAGAGTCACAGAAGATGGCCAGTTTCGTATTCATGATCAATGTGCCTACAAATCCTCATCTGATGTCAGGCTACGGCGGTGTGACGCGACCAGATATCAGTGGGTTTATAATTCGGTGAGTTTTGATCTTGAAAATCACAATCGTAATCATAATCAGTACAGATTCATGCCTCGAGATCCATCTTGAAACAGAGGCTCCTAGTGGGCAGGAGAGAAAAAGAAAAGAGAGATAATAGGAGAAGCAAAGGAACTGGTTCTTGAGACAAATATCAATGGAAATAATGTTTCAGGTCAGATCAGGAAATGTTTACTTTGTGGGATTGGCATTGGCGATAGATTTAGTAGTAAAGTAATTGCACCTTTAGTCCACACTTTCAAGTTAGCCAGTTGCAGCCGGGATTCTTTTTTTTTTGTGTTTTGTCCCATCCCCGTGGTGGAATTCTTTTGGCGGAATTGCCATAATCTTTTTTCTTTGAGGGTACCACTGGCACAAAGAAACCCTGACTTGACAATGCCGAGAAAAAAAAAGATTCTCTTTGTTGGATCGTCCGTTTTGTTTCGGAAAATATCAAATTCACGCGGCATGAATTGCAAAACATCGGCCGTTACCTATGGCATAGGACTTAACCTCCATTCAGCCGAAATACAATGAATGAACAATGGTGGAAGCCTCTCGATGCCACGTAATCCCCTTCTTGGAACAAAAGGACAAAGTTCTATAATTGGGAATTACACAAAAAATCGCCCCTCAATGGCCACAAAATATGAGTAAAATCAAGACCTTTTTTGTCCTTGTGTGGGTGAAGCGAAACGTTAGCATGTGTATGGTCTGCGCACGCTTTGTAGTTGAATGACTGGGCAACCTTCGGTCCGTTGGTCCGAAATTACATAATGGCGTCTTAAGACGACCTCCATTTCCAGGCAGGGGAAACATTTGCGTGTATTGATGTCACCTGGTTTCAACTGGTTCACAGACCATGTTGCTGCCAAGCTTTTGCTCTTTTCAGCTAATGGTCCCTCTTCACAAGAGCATAGTGTCTCTCTGTATTGCAATACTTTCCAATTTGGGGTTCTTTACAGTATTCAGTAAGTCCTCACGTACCCAAACGACAACCTGATCTCACACCCTGTTGTTTGCCCTCATTTTGTATTGGCCAGGCTTTTGGAAATCTGGTCAAAACAGACCATAGCTCACAAGTTTGTTTATTGTGAGCTATTATATCTAGTAAAATTGTGTGGTAATAAATTGATAAGAATAATTATACCATGGAATTTTTCTCTTCGAAGTTATGGTGGTTCTGAAAAGAACCAGCGGTTTTTTAATAACTCCGAAGCTGTGAATCCGCAGATTCTTTTCAGAACAATGTAAACGCAGAAGAGAGAATTACATGGTGACACAACAAACTAGATTGTTTCCTACCATGTAACCTTTCAAGTCCTAGCTATGTAGTTCTTAAAACAAAAGTCACTTGTTGTCCCTTCTACCATCCTTAAATAATAAATTGTTATTTTCTCTTTCCTGTCTTTGCAGAATACACAAGCAGTTTTCTTAGAGGATATACACGAATGTCTGGATCATAGACCAGCCACCAAAGAGCTTTTTTTGACAGCGTGTTTACCGGACAGGAAAACACAACAGTGGGAAATATCGTCAAGGGGACTCAAACATCATTGACATTCCATCTCCATTTTTCAAGCTTTTTTAAAAAATTTGTCTTTAAATTTGATATCCTGAACCAAAGATATTTTGGAAGTAAACAGTTGTGTGTAAATATAACAAATTAATAGGACAAGTAGCGTGTCGCGGCTGAGCGGTTTAGTGCAACGGACTCAAGTTCTGATGGCTGAGTCATCAGGATGTGGGTTTGACTACCGGTCATGACGCATGTGTCCTTTAGCAAAACACTTGACTATAATTGCTTCAAATAGGGGAAGAGGCAGTTATGTTTGCCTCACAACGAATTCATTTATCCCTCCCTGTTCTTAGCTGTGCTGTGAAGAGACTTGCACTTATGTCTCGTAATGTCTTGTTTCTGTGCATTGGGATAGGTTTATATCCCTTCAAAAAGTAGCCCACACCTCGAGTGGCCTTTGGGCCTTGTGATGGGCGAATTGCATAAAAAATTTGTATAAAGAAAACGAAAAGTGGTAAGGTTTAGGGACTGTAAACCCAGGGCCCTATGTCATAGAGCTGCTTTAGCACAAAAAGTAGCTAAGCTCAATCAAATTATGCTCACTAAGATAAGGTTACCAGCCAAAATACAATTCCACTTGTACCATTTTGTGACTGGTCTCCTGCTCGTTTTTACTTAGCAGAAAATTGTTAAGCAATATTTTCTACTTAAGCAGCTCTATGAATTTGGGCCCGGTACTGAGACGTTCATGAAGCGCATTTAGTTACACATACGCAACAGAGATGAAAAAGCATCAGTAACACTAAATGGCAAACAGCCTAATCAAAGTTTGGAGCTCTCTAAATGTCAAGTTCAAGCAGT
This sequence comes from Marthasterias glacialis, assembly GCA_911728455.2. NCBI lineage: Eukaryota > Metazoa > Echinodermata > Asteroidea > Forcipulatida > Asteriidae > Marthasterias > Marthasterias glacialis. The sequence goes on along the minus strand of OU452219.1, from coordinate 19,468,178 downwards.
AAACCACAAGGGAAACTGACTGGGTAAGTTTGAAATCAATTTTGGTGATCAACAAAGAAATATTTGACTGGTGTGGGATCTGAACCTGCAACCACCGGTTTTACGCACCGACGCTCTACTGAGCTATCCAGGCCTATGTTGGTGGTCTCCGTATTTTGTCAATATCTTTGTTCGGGGTGCCAGTCAGAAGCCATTCAACCGGATACTGCCATGTAGCCAGGGATCACACCCCATTATACGATACAACCATAGAGCTAGCTCTATGGATATAACCCTGGGAAGCAGCAGCACAGGGATCACCATGAGGATGATGGAACTTTTTATTTTAAATATCAAGTAATAAACCACAAGGGAAACTGACAGGGTAACCCCAAAAATTAAATGTAAAGTTGCTACAAGTTCTAGTCATCCTGAGAAATTTCACCTTTGAAATGTTCTCATGTCATGGCCAAGCGGTCCAGTGCATCGGTCTCAAGTTCTGATGGCTGAATCATTGAAGTGTGGGTTCCAGTCCCGGTCATGACACCTGGGTCCTTGAGCAAGGCACTTAACCATAAGTGTGTCTCTTAACCCAGGTTTTATAAATAAGTTTTATTTATAAGTTGGGGAGGTAGAGCTGTCTGCTCTACCAGCCAGGCTTCTTCTAATGGATGATACCCAAGCCTACATACATCCTTACGGACTGTAAAGGGGGTAGCCCCTGTTTCAGCCCCAGGAGTAGGTAGCAATGTCCCCTGGGAAAACATATGTAGCCCACACCTCGAGTGGCTTACTGGCCTTGTGTGTCTGGCGACTTGCATAAAAAAATAAAAAACAAACAAACAAAACACGAGGGCTGACGTAGTATTGTGTTGGATTAGCTCTAATATTTGTAGCTTGGGGTTGTATGCTCCCCGAGGAGTTGAGAAAGTGTGAGGAATGGTCTTAAGTGTGCCTGATGAACAAGGATAACAATGTTGTAAAGCACCTCGATCTAGCAACTAGGATATTTGCGCTAGTTATAACAACCCTGTATGATGGTTATTTTATTATCTACACCTGGAGCATGATCTGGCAACCCGGACAAGGAAACAAGTTCCTGGCATCAACTTCACTGCAGACCAAAACAACATTCTGCAGGGGATGTAAACATTGTTGTATCATCATGCTGCAGCATCCTTTTTTTTTTTTTTTTTTTTTTTTTTTTTTTTGTAGAATGTGCCGTAGTGAGACCAAGTCGAATCAAGCAAGAACAAACACCAAAGTTAATAAGTTGTAAGCAAGGTAACTTTTAAAGTTATCAGAATGGTGGCAAAACATTCAACTTAAATGATGCAATTCTTGCATTGAGAAATCTGGCTTTGATTCCGGTTTAGTACCAATTCACAGTGCACGAGTATGCCTTTTTTCTCGATAGAGAAAACAAAAACCATGGTGCAATAAGAAGAAACTCTGTTCTCTTAGCTTTGTAAAGTCAAATTTTCTTTGTGCCAGCGGTGCTCTCAAAGAAAAGTGATTCTGGTAATTCAGAGAAAATAATCCCGTCAGGCTGGATGGGAAAAAGTGGAAGAATCCTAGCGGCAACTGGTTAAGAGAGATTATTTCCGCTGTGTTATTTTAGCTACATCTAGATTAAATTGTTTTAAATCCTACTTACTTTCTATATAGTTTTTATTTTCTTAGGAAAAATGTGAGCACCCCAGGTGGTTGAGCATTCCGTTATACAGTACACTACACGTATTCATTGATTAAAGGTTCAAGATCTCATAGACCTTATGCATTTGCCGACTTCTTTGAGGTCAAACGCAGCCGTTATGACCTCGACGCGAGGGCACCCTTTCCTATACTAAATGCTCATAATGACATCATACCCATAAGGTCTATGTAGTTCATTTATTGTCCATTTATTTCATTCTAATTTATAACAAAACAAAAGTAAAGATCCATCAAACACAGGATCAGAATTTGAAAAATATAATCTTTTCTTACATATAAAGGTTCAAGCTATCATTTAGTTTTGGGAGGTAGTAAGTATAATGTGCTATTATTAGCGTGTGGTGGCCGAATGGTTTAGTGCATCCAACTCAAGTTCTGGTGGTTAAGTCATCAGGGGGTGGGTTCGAAGCCTGTTCATGACACTTGTGTCCTTGAGCAAGACACTTGACTATAATTGCTTTTAATAGGGGAAGAGGCAGTTTTTATGTCTCACAATGGATTCATTTACCCCTCCCTGTTCTTAGCTGTGCTGTGAAGTGACTTGCGTTTATATCTCACCATGTCTTGTTTCTGCGCATTGGGGCAGGTTTCTATCCCTTCAAAAAGTAGCCCACACTTCAAGTGGCCTTTGGGTCTTGTGATGGGCGAATTGCATTAAGAAATACAAAAATAGTCAATCCATGGTTTAGAAAAATGTTAGCCTAGAGCAGGGGAATTTTTGTTTATTATTTTACATTTTGATGTCACAGAATATGGCCATGTACCAGACAAATATTTTTTCATAAGTTGTCTGACGTTGAAATTACTTTGTACTTTGCTCATAGATGCATTATGACAATCTTTAACAGTTAGCACTTAATACTTTTGTGTTAGTACTTTTCTTATAGATGCATCATGGCAATTTGTCACGTTGGCAATGGCAGGTGCTATTTCATTTGTATTGTAACTCTTCAACGGTTAGTACTTAGTACTTTGTGTTAGTACACTACACACTTAAATTATTGTTTCTCGCGGTGCACAAACACTGTATCTCGATTTTGTAATAACATTGTACACATTATATCTCAAATGACCGAGACACCCTGTGAAAACTTTGTATCTAACCACCTAAGGTTTAGTCCTGATTGGCTACATTAGTTTTGATAACGTAGTCACCGATATCGCAACATGAATTCCTTGAGAAGAGATGTCTGTAGCAAACATCTGGATCAGATTTGTAGACTTGCCTAGGCCCTCTGAGCCAGTTGATGTTTCGAGGTTTGAAAGAGACCTTTCTTTTGCAACGTCACAGCTCGAGTTTTTGACAACCATGATGGAGAAACTACGGGTCGCCATCAATGCAAAGCAAAAACAGATAATCACAGTTTGCAAAAATGATACATAAATATTCGCAAATTGTTTAGATAGAAAGTTTGCAGAAATGTTGAATTTGGTCACAACGTCTGTTAACAAGTCTTGAATGTTTTGCCATGTTTGGCCGTCTATGCCAACCAGTGCAGTTGGTTTATCAACAATAGAAAGGTCTATAAACCTGCTTGTCCCCCCCAAAAAAAAACTGTGACGTACCATATTCAACAGAAACTATTGTCATTGAATCCTGAAATAGGGAGAATAATCCAAGTCCAAAATATGAAATAAAAGTATAAATTTTTCAGGGTTTTATAACTGGTTTAATTAATTACGGCGTGCCGCTCACAGCAGCTCGGTGAATTACTTCATATGCCGGAGAACCGCTGCCAGCAGCTCAAAATAAACAAAATATTAAACAACTACGTCACAGCTGTATTTGTATTCCGTAGTGAAAGAGTTAAGTTTCCCTAGATTCAATTTTTAAGTTGCTGTTCACTGTAATCAGTAAAAAAAAAAATTGGAGTATATTTGCCTGGTTCAGGATTTATCTCCTGCAAATTACGCACGCACGATATCCGTCTAGTCCGTTATGGTGGTTCGAAATCTGATGCACTAGCCTGTATTATTTAACCCCACGTGATGGTGTTTCAGAAAACAGAACCAGCAAAGGTTGTGTTATAATGTTGGATGTTGCTCTTTAATTATTGCATCTTGTCCAAGAGTTTGTAAGATCATGCTGATAAAGCCATTATAGTTCTATGGTTAGAAATGCAAAATAGTACATTATTTGGTTCTTGGCGCATAAAACCGTTGGGTAAATTTGTAGCAACTCAGATACTAGTCATAGCCCTTGTGTGTGGAGTTTACCTTCGCTGGGATAACTCTTTTGAAAGTTTTGTATAATTGTATACATTATTTATAGAAAAATGTGACATTTCAATGCTTTAAACAAACCACTGTGTAAATATTATCTTGGGAATTTTAAAAGATATCAGTGTAAATATTAAATATTTTGTATACAGTGAAAAGATGTTTTCTGTTAATTTGCCAAAACAAAATCTTTGTATTTTGGTACATCTTAATTGCGCAAAGAAGTTTCACTTGATCAGAAGTTTTAACATTGCTTTTCTTTGTACAGAAAGAAACCCTGCAACTGAACTCAAATAAACTTGGTGGCAGGAAACAAGATTGCCTTTTCAATAAATATTTGATTTATTTTCTCTCAGTGTGTATAGATAAATTAATGGAGGAGAGCTACAAACTTCAGACGACTGGATAATATAATTTTACAAAGATCCAAATTAGTAATTGACACTGCATGTAACTTAGACATGCTAAATTGAGGGAGCTCGCTTACACACAAAATCAAATCAGGAAACTGCTTTGCGGATGACAAAGCAAAAAAAAAAAACTCATCTTAGACGAAGTGGTGGTTCCGAGAAAAAAAACCAGCGTTGAGACATCCTGTGACATTTCGAACACTTTACTCCATTTATCTTCAAAATGAAATTCATAGATAATTACTCTGTGTTATTTTTGACTTAAGTTACAATAATTTTATCTCTTGGGGATTTGCAGTAACACACTATGGTAATATCTCTTAAGAGTTGTGTTGGTGTAAGACATGGTCTTGATACTATTCTTTACTTCAAAGTTGTTCCCAAGTTATTCAGGGCTTGATTTCACAAAGAGTTAGATTGATCTTAAGATGTGTATCAATCTTAATTGCTAAGCAATGTGTGATGTCACAATACAAATCACTATGGTGATGACAACTCATCTAAAAGATGAATCTTGGTGCTTTGTGAAATCTATCTCAGAGGCCATGCAGACATTGCCAAGAAACCCTTCGCACTGGCCCCCATCACTGAGGTCAAACAAAGGAAAACTGCACGCGTGCACATGCCACTCGCAGTTTCCACCCAGTGATTATGTCTTCCTCTGACCTCAGTGAGGGCGCTGTTTAAACTTGTGATGTCACATGTCAGGGGTCTATGGTGCTGTGGCAAAACGCCACCGAGCAACGTTTGAAATCTTATTTACAGTTATTCTTTTGGGGAAAGATCTTCAAAGGCAATTCATCTAAGTAACGAGCCATCTCAAGTTAAAACTAATTGCTGAGCACTGCACGGCCCAATTTCATGGAACTGCTTACCACGGAGTTCTGCGCTTACGACCCCATTACAGCCCAGAGTATCATGTGCTTAACATGGATTTTTGTGGTAAGCAGCACCATGGAATTCGGTCAAGATGGGTTGATATAGTGTTGTAAAAAACATTCTGTACCAATGCTGCACCATCATGTGCCTCCACTGACAACTACATATTCACCCTCCTACTGCTAGACCATTCAAAACCATTCAAAATTCCAACTCTCACGTTTCCCCACTGCTATTGTGCACACGTGGTATTATCATCTGAACAGTGTTGACATCAAGCTGTGTACTGCATAGAGCATCCATTGATTCACCACAGCTGTACAACCATTTGGAACGATCCTCACAAGACTTTGTATCAGCTTACCTACAATTCAAAACCACTTGGGAGAATCAACACTGTACACAGTTATTTCACCATTCAAAACCCACAATAGTGAATGGTTTCAAATGGTGCATCAACTTATTCAAAAAGGCACCAAGAGTAGGAGGGTTAATGATTATACAAAAAATGCTCATTTATCAAACTGAAGAGTATGTAAAACATTTGTAAAATAGTACCGGTATACAATTATTGAGTGTCTCAGAATGCAATGGGAGGATATTGTCGCTCATTAAAAATTTGGACTGTTCCATTTCACAAGGCAAAGCTGAGCGAAATGGAACACTCACTGAGCGATAATATTCCTCCCATTTTACGCATTAAAAGCTACACAATATTTGTTTTATATAACTGACATATAGATCCTTTTGATCATTTTGAATTTCACAATAAACTATTAAATACAAAATAAAAATTAAAATAACAATGGTTCTTAGTCCACTCCACACTCTGCAAATTCTAATACCCTTCTATCTAAAGAATGTGGACAACTTGTAGACACCAGCCTTGTGATGCAGACGCGCTGTAGTTTTCATACTCCACGCGCACATGATAACGAATTTATCTTCAAGCAAACTTGGCGCGTAGCTTAAAATAGAGCAATACGCAGAGGTAGAACAGCGCAATCTGCGGTGCGTGATAATATTACAACCTTTTGCACAGGTGCTCCTTTGCTTTAGCAGCAGTGTTCTGCTAAAAAAACATTGGGAACAAGGATGATCCTAACGGCTAGGACTTTTTGATCACTGATGCGGATGGGAGTATTAGGGAATGTCACGTGATGTAAGTTTCACCAATCCAATGATAGGGATCTGTATGTCAGTTTTATAATACCAAATAATTATATTATTTACAATGAAATATAAATTAAGTTTGAATTACCTACTAATTGTTTATACAATATTCACTCCTAAATAACAGACACAATCATATTTTTATAATACAAGTGAAATAATGGTAAGCAGGTAACCTGCTTAAACCAAGATATTACATTATTATTAAACTAAAAACTGGTTAAAAGAAAGTGCCCCTTATCCTGTAATAGACCAATCTATTAAGCCCCGCCCCTAATGTGTTGACCAATCACAGCCTTGGCTACGCTACCGAAAGTCAGACAACAGTCCGACACGATAAAATCCTATTTATAATTTAAACATGCGTGCGCATACTTTTAGCACGCACGTTCATGTCGTGCAGTGTGGCACTGAAGAGACACATATTGTGCTGCCCACGTGTTCAGTGGTGATGTAGCCAATGCTGTGATTGGTTAATATGTTTAGGGGCGGGGCTTAATGGATCGGTCTATTGTTGAAGCTTTCATAAAATCAATGTACATACAGAACAGAATCGAATGCTCCATTACATGATACATAATTTTTCCTTCACTACAATCAATGGAACAACTAGCAGCATATATACCATATCACAACTTTAGTTGAGTAACTAAATCTTGCCAGTACAACCATGTGTAAATCTCTTTTGGAAGGAGTGTAGGCTCAGAAAAGAGCCGTTGGTTTGGTCTCAATGTTTCAAACGGTGCCCTCTGATCGTTATGAGGAGAATGCTCAACCCTAGGATCAGCAGCAAACTAGCACTCTCCCAAAGCCATCAGAGTACACCGTTTGAAACGTCGAGACCATAGTATTTTATCTATAAGAACTTGAGGGAGCACTCGTTATGTCACGCACGGAAATCCGCTGACCCACCATGGGCGAAAATCCCTATGGGTCAATTGCATACAAATGTCCACAGAGAAAATGTTTGCTGTGTAAACTGATGAGTGACCAGTGTAATATGATTGGTCAGCCCCATTTTCTCAGTGGTCAAAAATGCTTCTTGTCGCATGATTTTGTACGCCCTCTCGTTCTTTCATAGAACTCTATGTTTGAGACCAAACCAACATCTCTTACGCGCAAATTTACTAGTAACAATTACCACACCGCGCAAGGCTTCAAACATCACTTATAGTTGGTCTGTCCCAAGCAGACGCAGCAATGCAACTTCTCAACTACTCAACCGAGGTCCTCTTGGTCATGATCGTTTGAAAAAAAAACGCTACAAAGATGTCTGGGCTGGGCATTTCCTCTTTTTACGCATTACCAAGTTGCATGCCTGAAGGCTCAAGTTGCCACAGGCCTAACAGTTGAAGGGACAGTATGCAACAGTTCAGGGCATAACATTATCATAAGACTTAAGTGGTACTTTGTTTAATGTGTATTTACAGCGTTGGTCCCAATTCCTATAGAGCGTCGATTTTCTCTACAAAGAGCTGAACCTGTTTCTCTACCTCTTTGGTCAATTCATCCTGAGATGCACGTGGGTGCTTCTGGACATAGTCAACAATAGCCAATATGGTTTGTACCTGGTTTGAAATATAGATACAGGAACACTTAATAAGTAAAGGGGGACTAACTGGAATAGTGGTAGTTTATGAAACAGTAATGTGATTAAAATCAGTGCCACAACATACAACTTTAATAAAAGGGCTTAGTAACTGCGTTATTACTAAAAGCTGAGTGGTGGTGTGTTTGTTGGTCACAGCATGTATTTGCACATAGTTTGCCATCAGCAGCTGAGATGACGTAGTACCCACTACAGGCAACTTGATGACATGTAAACATTGGTCGCCCAATCGGTCTATTGTGAACACTTCCTCAAATTCTGCCCGAGTCAAAACAAAAAGAAACAACCACTTGGACTTACCTTGGCTGCATCTATCTCCTCGGTACTACTTATCCGTTGGTACATCTCATACCAGATTCTGGCTGTTGTTATCAACTTATAGAATTCTTCTCCTCCTTCAGACTTGTTCATCCAAGCTAATAGTGCCATCTACAGGATAAAAGGTCAGGATCAAGGTTTCAGAGAAAGACGAATCGGCATCTATGTACAACTGTGAGTATGGTGAATCGTATGATTACCTAATCATAAGAACAATTTTCATATTTATAATAGATGTTGATTTTTTTTTTTTTTTTTAACATCTGTTATAATGGTTGCGGTACCCGGCGGTGCTAATAGGATTTGAACTGCCTCTAGCTGCCGGGCAATCTCAGTAGTCTAGTTGGTAAGACATCTGTTCTAGAATGATGGCGGGGGTCGTGGTTTCGAATCCCACCTGTTAAGGTTTTTTTCACAGGACTTGGGAAAATACTGAGTATACAGTGCTTAACACACATCGGTGTATGGGCAAAAACAAAAATAATTTCGGGGATTTTTGTTAATGTTATTTTTATGTTAAAACAGTCAGTTCAAGTGTTGCTTCTTTTGATATGGTATAATTAAGCTTTTGGGCAACTTGGGCAGTAATATACATGTAACTCATGATTTTGGTTACAATTTTAAAATAGATCTTACGCACATGACTTCATTTGAAAAGGGCGCCCTTGCTAAGGGTCAAAAGGAGGTCCAACTCCTGTATTTTGGTGTCGAATGTAAAGTAGTAACACGCACAAGTTTAAAACTTGTCTGCACAAGGATGGAACTAAAGCTTACGTGGGTTTCAACTTTGCGCTCAAGACTGGGCCTATTTATACTATATGAGGCTACTTTGATGCAAGACCTGTGAGGGTATGCTGCAAGGGGAGGGTTACAATCATCGCAACTAACTTACTAAGCCTCTGAGGACAATGCAGAACATGGACTAAACAACCATGACTACCCTACTAAGGATTAAACTAGATTACAAATTTACCTGCTGTATCAATTCTGGTGTCCCCAATCTCCATGATTCACTTTGTTGGCCACTCATACTGACAACGCGAAAGACTTCACCTGAAATTCGTGCAAGATTTGTCCATGAAATCAGAAGGGCAGTTTTGTTTCCGACTATTCTTAGTAAATTAATCATTATTGTATTAATAAGTGATGGTTCATTCAATCATGGATACAAGAAAGGACATATTGTACAATTCCAGACAATGCCAAAATGTTTTATCTTGGCCAGCACCGGCCAAGTTTTAGTAAATGCAACCATTATTTATTAAGCCGGCAGATCGTATGGCGTATAGCTTCTCTTCAACGCTCACATGTGTAGACGACTTTATTTAACATGTTAAATTAAGGGATTTTCAACCACTGCTGCGTAGGAACCCTCCCTGGGGCATCTGTACTGTGGTGTAGGAGAAGTAGGACGAGGAGTACTCTGTATCTGTACGGCATTTGAGCCGAGTCTTCAAATAAAATGAAAAATACTACTTACTATAAATTCTTGTATATACCTATTATAAATAATAAATATACCTAAAAAACACTCACGAAATTCACAGCCTACACTGGTTGTACAACACAACAGTCAGGAACAGTCAGTACGCCTATCAAACAATAATAAGCGCAACAACAATCTTTGGTTCTTGGCTAAAATGAGTCACTCTCCAGCTAACTAAATAAGCAGACTTTGCCGATGAGGGCGCTACCCCAAATTTTCGGGTATGTCAAAATAACTTCTAAATTATATAGGTACTTAGTTGATTGTTATAGCAAATAGTCAACAACTTATTTCCAACAATATATCTAAACTGAATTCTTAATTAAATTTTTGTGTTAAAAAGTAAACAAAATTTAAACTATACAAGTTTTATTATACATTTTTAGAACTCTTTGTGGCTTTGGTCCCCAGATGACAAGATGGCTGCGCCCATGGGAAAGATCAACGTTACTTTGGGGTTCGTGGAAAAAGCTAAAGGCGAAAGTTGGAGGCTTTCCAGGAAATATTTCCCTAGCAAAGTAGGCGGAAAACCTGCCTGGCTGTCAATGAAAGATATCCCAAGTTCCGACAGGCTCAAGTGTCCAAAGTGTGGTAAAGTGTGCGTTTTTCTGATACAAGTTTACTGCCCAGTTGTGGAATTGGAAACGTGTTTTCATCGGACGTTGTTTATTTTCGTCTGTAAAGATCCGTCTTGCCATTCTCAAGAAACTGCAGCTTTTGTGGTTTTGCGAAGCCAGCTCCCAAGAGCAAATGAGTTCTATGATTACGAACCGCCTGATGAAGATAATCCGGATGAAGACTGTGGAAGCGGCAAAAGCCTTGGTCTGTGTGTAGTGTGCGGTTGTCATGGAGGAAAGAAATGCTCAAAGTGTCATGCGAAAAGTTACTGTTGTCGAGAGCATCAGATAATTGATTGGAAATCCGGACACAAAGCGAACTGTGGAGTGGAAGGTATATACTCAATTTTGTGTTGTTAAAATGTTGGTAAATTTCTAGCCCCATACATTGTGCCAATACGCTGGACTCCCTCCGCTTCTTGGCCCATGGAACCCTGTCCTCTAAAACCAGACATCAACTTTCGAATCGAAACTTACTTTTTTTGGCAAATTTATCCTTCAATGATCGGTCGGTCGTTGCTGTCAGACATGTCAGACTCACAGACAGAGTCTGTGGAAGATTTCCGCACGATCCTCTGTGCGATAAATTCTAGGCTTTTGCTGGAATTTTATGTCAAATCTCGGTGATATAAGCCCATGTCAACGACGGCGGAGGAGCCATGATGGTTGCTGCTCAGCGCGGGTCGTATTCCTGCACTAGTCTTTATTCCAGCAGTCTTCTTGCGGCATTTACATTGTCTGTTAGCGTTCGGCTACGGACGACGGCACGACGAACGAATACACACACATAGCGACACGAAAAAGACTAGTGCAGAAATACGACCCGCGCGCTGAACCGCAATCATCATGGCTCCTCCGCCGTCATTGACATGGGCTTATATCACCGAGATTTGACATAAAATTCCAGCAAAAGCCTATAATTTATCGCACGGAGGATCGTGCGGAAATCTTCTTCAGACTCTGTCTGTGAGTCTGACATGTCTGACAGCAACGACCGACCGATCATTGAGGGATAAATTTGCCAAAAAAAGTAACTCTCGATTCGAAAGTTGATGTCTGGTTTTAGAGGACAGGGTTCGTTGGGCCAAGAAGCGGAGGGAGTCCAGCGTATTGGCACAATGTATGGGGCTAGTAAATTCTAAAGTCTGAAGAGCTATCCAGTATACTCAGTGACAGTAGTCCAGTAGGCCCCTACATGGAGTACTAGACCCAGTAACTGGGGCGCTGTACTCCTTTTAAAACAAATTTGACATTGTCAGTCGTACTACTAGCTAGTATTGACCGATAATGTCAAAATTGTTTTAAAAGGAGTTCAGTGCCCAAATTACTGGGTCTAATGGTAGACTCGGTAACTTGGGCGCTGTACTCCTTTTTTGAGATTTTGACATTATCTGTCGTAGCTAGTACGACAGATAATGTCAAAATCTCAAAAAAGTGTACAGCGCCCCAGTTACTGGGTCTAGTCTAATGGAGTACCTCCTGTTGTAATATTTTATTGACAGTGTTATGTTTTATCCTTGTTTGGTGTCTGGTTTACAAACTTATCAGTTTTCTTAACTTTCAAATATGATTGTTCATCATGAATATCATTTAGCATTATATTAACTGCAAGAATCATAGCACTTGGTCATGTCCCTTTGACTATGATCATCGGGGGGGGTGGGGGCTCAAGGCTTAGTTAAGATTATTGTAACTGTAGTAATTATCATGGTGTACAAGTTTAGTATGCTAAACTTTCAAACCTTCAAACTTCATCTGCCTGGGCGTAGAGATAAATCATAACCTCCGCTGGGCAAATCATATTTCCAGTTTTACTTCTAAATCTTATCAAGTCCTGGGACTATTCCATAGAAATCTCTACAATTGCTACCTATAAAACCTTGGTCAGACCCAGTAAAGCCAGAGGTCCCGTGTGTTGTGTAATGCACGTAAAAGAACCCAGTTACACTTATCGCTTAGAGAAGGGGTTTGCCCCGTGTTTCTGGCAGTGGCTGCTGAATGTGCCACAGCACCAGGGCTGGAAATTTACACTGGACCCCAGGCCCGAGGCCAGTGATTTTTAGTGTTGGGCCAGTAAACTCATGACTGGACAAGTCCGATGGTCTTGTGTTTTCAAAATGTAGAGTTAGTGTCTGATGATAAATATCTTTATATTCTGCTGAGTATCCAAGACAAGAGGCTCCATATCTATCCGTTACCCATAAAAGAAGGAGATCAATCTTCTCTAGTGCTTGTTTGAATGAAAACAGGTTATCTGTTTAAACTGTGAATATAGTATTTCTCAGTTTGTTTCTGGTCTCTTGAAAACATTTCTGGTCCAGTAATGACGTGGTGTTACAAGTCCTGTGGTCTTGTGGTTTTTTCTCACAAATTCGAGCCCTGAGCACCTTGTAAACCATTACAAGGTGCAACATAAAGGGCTCTCATAATTAAAAAAACAAAAACAAAACCTGCCTTAAGAAAAATATAGTAAGCGCCTCAAGTACCTAATTGTTGGTAGAGACCTAAGGGGGGCTCTCCACTTAATGGTTTTGTCTAACAGCCATACCACACCTGCAATACACCCAATGAGGACTTTATTGCGGTAACCAGCAGATACATTTACACAGATAGATTATATTACTGTATATGAAACAAGTAAAATGGTAAAAGTTAAAGGATAGTTTGTTCTTTATATCGTTCGTAAGATATTGTTAATTGTTGTATGGTTGAATGTTATTCTGTAATTTGTTTTGATGGTTCATTGAAAAAAGTGTTAGGTACCGTGTTATCTTTGAATATGGATCTTATGAGAACTACTACTAAATGCACATATACAAGGCTCATTTTACAACTAAATACGTCACATCACTCATTATGATATGGAGGATTATCAGTGGCATAACGCGGTTGGGGGGGGATTATGACAAATCCATAAATGTATGGTTCAGTGATCTGATCATAACTAATATCATATCCACAGTCCTATGTCTTCCACTTCTTAAAGATGTTTTCTCTTTGTAAAGTTTCAAGCCCCCCCCCCCCACACCACAACACAAAAATAACTAAATGCGTTTACAAAAATATTTCATTGCCCCCCCCCCCACTTCAACAAGAAAAAAAAGAGCGATGTCTAGTTACGTCACCAAGAGTCATCTGAACCTTTACTTGCCCCACAGATTCTACAAGCTATGGTGGCAGTGACACTTTGTTTCCTGAGTTTGAATTAGTGACAGAACCAGAGGACTATGATCAACTAGATCAGAAAGAGTCTGATGCAATAGAGCACCAAGAAACCAACGAGACAACGGAGGGAGATGAAGAGCTTGATGTGGAAGAGCTGGAGAAGATGGCCTTGGCTGAGAGTCAAGATGACAGACAGTTTGCAAAATTCAAGAAACGTATTCAACATGAGCCAGATCAGGTACAGTTCATATAGATATGTAATTTATTATTTCCAATTATTTATTCTCTTTTTAAATAATAAAGTATACAAAATGCATATGTAATATGTTTCTTTGGATTTCAGTAATATAGTGACGTAATATAGAGACAGTCATACTGGTGAAATTGAACATAAATCTTATTCACTTAATTTAAGTGAAAAAAAGTTGAAATTCAGGCACAGATGTCACAGATGTCCTTATAAAGTACACTCATACGAGCAGGTCATTCATGGTGGTTGACACCACCACAGCTATGGCCGCCGCACGCGCATGCGACGCGACAACAGCACGTCAACCGCACATGTGTACCAATCAGCATGGAGGATTCCGAGTGTCTGTGCGTCGACGCACACGTCTAGTGGTCATAGCTGCAGTGGTAGCAAACCACCATGGACGAGCTGCTCGGATTGGTGTATACAGTGAACACATTGCTTAATTGGTTGTGGTATTGAATTGAATAGTGCACAAGTTCTTTTATTGAATTGTTTGTACAACTGTTTTTTAGTACACATTAGTAAAATCTAAACTTTTCATTAATGATTGCTGATTATAAGACAATTAAATTCTAATTCTTCTCTTTTTTGTCCATGGGAAATTCCACTCAGAACCAAATAGACATTGAAGTGTAAATTTACAAGTAAAAAAACCATTTTTTAAAATTGTTTGCAGGGTTATCCAAGATGGCTTTCTGTTGTACAAAATGTAGTTATTGTTCCCTTAATCTGTGTTGATTGTAGGTGATACGATATGAACGAGGAGGACAGCCGCTTCTTATATCAAGAGAGAAGCAACCTCATAAAAGCCAGATCCCACCTTGTGGCAACTGTGGCTCTGCAAGACAGTTTGAGTTTCAGGTAAAGTATACAGGAAATCTCTCTCTCTCTTTCTCGACTGAGTTTGACTTGTCGGACATATCAATAACAGAATCCTATTGGGCAGCAGCATACCAGCTGCAGCATCCATATTCTTCAATCTCCAGATAAATCGGCAATCTTACCAAACTTATAATATCTTCTAATGAGTACTTCCAATAATTCCAACCCAGAGGTAGATACATTACTTACATAACGTATTATAAAAATTCTATTTACTTATTTTAAAAAAATTATTCGTATGGTTACTACATATTATGCACTTTGTCAGCTAGCTGCAATAATCGTATCTCGTGGTCACTTCCCTCAGACCTAAGAGCTAGGACGGACAATGTGTCAAAATTTGTCAACAAAAATGCAATGTTTTTCCCCCAAAATTTAATTGAACCCAACCGGGTACATAAATGTTGAAAAAAGGCTCACAAAATTGTGCAAAATTTTAACCTATGGTTGGTTGAAACTCTCAGGTCTATGATTATTGGGAGGGTCAAGGGTTCAATTATCACAACTATTTGTCAGCCTGCATTATGGTTTCATGGCGGCGATTAAATTTAAAAACAGAAGATTAAAAATCTACCTTAACTAGTTTCAAGCAGTCATTCGGCTAAATTGAGAATGCTGCTTAAATTAGGAGGATTATAAGGCTACACTTCCAACATCCCCACATTGCTTTGTTTTTTGCCGGTCTAGGTTCTGCCTCAACTACTCATTCATCTCGGTGTTGATAGTCTGGAGGACAGCATTGATTGGGGCACCCTCATCGTTTACACTTGTACCAAGAGTTGTGATGAAGAGCCATCTTATAAGCAAGAGTTCTTGTGGAAGCAGGACGTTGTAGAAACCAAGAAGTAATCCGAGGTGTCATCTCAACCACCAGTACCAAATTTTTGTCAGTTTTGGAAACATTTTTAAGGCACGTGTTAATGGGCGGTAGAATCATCTACATGTATTAATCCCATCAGATTAATGTGTTTTATCAAAGATACTACAAAACCAAGATAGGACACTCTATTCAGAAACATGAAATGCAAAATAAGGGCACCCGCTGTCGTTTGGTAGGTAAAAACAAAGATCGTTTGTGCAATAAGTAGGGCCTACTAAATGGAAAAACTTTGCCTAACGATCCCACCAACTAAAAAAAAGGTGAAGGCAGATCGAAAATTTGGTGTTCAGCAATAAATTGTGTCATCAATCCAAGCAAAATTGACACATGGGGAAGGGTGCCATCACGCAGTTGGTAGGTATAAAGGCGTTACATCTGCTACCGTGCAAAACGGCACAAGTGTCCTATCTCGTGTTTTTAGTATCTTTGGTTTTATCTAAGACAGCTTTAACCTTGATCTGTTCAGTATTGTATGCAAAGTATAAAAGTTGACTCAAATATGCAGGTGCTAGTCTTAATTTGGCATAATATAGGTTTTTCCCGGGCAATTTCAGCCAAAAACATTTTAGTTTCATTAACATGCATTCAAATTCACAAATGTTTCCCTATTAAATTCATTCAAACTGAGTTTCTTTTTAGCATTCAATTTCGTTTTCATGGAACATGATTTTGTTCTTCTCATTCAGCTCGTTTTATTCATTCTACATTCAACACCATTCTTCAGTTAAATTGCCACTACCTGTCTACAACTGATGGAACTGAATGGCTGACTTTTGCAAAATTGAATGATCGAATTTGACCAGTGAATGCTAAACTGTTGAAATTGAATTAGTTCTTTTGACTGTTGAATGTTGACGCAACGGAGCATTCATTTTCAAACAAAATTCAATGAGCCAGGTGTTAAATTGACTGAATTTTTGTTGAAATTGGCCCAAGAAAACCTTTAACATTAAATCATAAGATTCTTGAAAACATGGGAGCTTTCCGAACAAGTAGATTGCTCACACTCATGGCGATGAATGAACCAATAAAGAACTTTGTACCAATAAAGCTATTGAATACTCATCTGATAATGTTGTGATTAGTTTGTTACAAATACTTCTGTATCTCTTTAAACCTGAGAATTCCATAGAGAATCTTTGGTAGTAGACGGACTGTAAACTAGATGGAGTCACACAGCTTTTCCATCCCTAAATATCAAACAACCTGCAATCAACAGTAAACAAAAATGTTTTAAAGATGCACAAATTTGTTAATGGCCTCACGTTTCGACCCTAGCAGAGTCTTTCTCAAAGGCTAAATGGAAGCCTTTGAGAAAGACTCTTGGCTAAATGGAAGCCTTTGAGAAAGACTCTTGACACTTAGCCTTTGAGAAAGACTCTGCTCAGGTCAAAACGTGAGGCCATTAACAAATTCTTTTGCATTTATACTACAGGCCCTTGTGGTTGGTAAGCAGTTGGCAACAGCTAATTTTATTTTTTCAAAAATGTAAAGAGTCAAACATCGACTAAATCAATGTTACCATTCTTAATACACATTGCCACGTTCTCACCAACTCACTGATTAATTTAACTCCGGATGTATTTTTACACAACACGTAACCCCTTGAAATAAATAAGCCTCTGGTGCACACAGAGACCAAGCATTAACAGTGAACGCCTCAACATTCTTGAGCAAAATACATTGATTTATTTGCGGAAATGTTCAACTTACGTGGACGTGTTTTAATGACATGCTTGAAGTACTGTGGATGTATGAAACCATTCGCATCTCCCGGACACAGAATCACTCCATTTTTGGAGACTTGAAATGAGAGCCCGTCTGCAATAGAAACACCAACCATTGGGGATTCCAACTTTTTTTTATTTAAGTACATTTATACCTCATCAGAGTTTCTTTAACAAGCCTTGACCAACGCTCTTGTACTTGGGTCTACCTGCATCGGTACATCCAAGCATCATGCATTACAGTGGTATGGTGTATTGTAGACAGAGAGGGGAGGAGACTCTACTCACGTATGCATTGCATACAATGTGCATTTGTTAATCATCAAAACAGTGGTGTGGTTATCGCCCCCCCCCCCCCCAACAAAGATATTGACTAAACAGGGATACCGCCAACATTAGGGCTGGATAACTCAGTTGGTAGAGCGTTGGTACGCTTAGCCGGTGGTCACAGGTTCAAATCCAGCTCCAGTCATTTTGTTCTTTCCTCACCCACAAAATATATTACACAATGGGTAGAACTTTTGATTGACAAAATTCAAACTGTTATAAGTGCACAGTTGGTTTTTCATATACATGTATATCCTGTTCGTGAATATGATGCAATTCCACTGTAAGCCACGCCCACTTCACACAAACTGGCTCCACTGATTACCAGAAGCCCATAGGAGTTGCATTGAGCCAGTTTTTGATAATTTATGCAAGAACAGTTTAACAATCGGACCTGGCTCTTATATTTGATCGTTTAAGGCTAAGGTCTTCTCAGAATCATCAGTTTCTGCAATAATAAATGCCTTTGAACGACAAAGTGGGTGTGTCTGGGTCAAATTACACATTAAACAAAAACATATGCCAGCTTTGCCAGCAGATACGCTGGCATGTGACGTAATGACTTACCAACAGGATACAGCAAAGTTTACTCAAGTAACAACATCAAAAATTAATAGTGTTGTTTTAAAAGAAGACTATTTCATCAGCCTTTTGTGAACCAATCACCATGACACTGTCAATCTGATAATACATTATAGCAAACACACTGCATGCAAGTTCTCGGCATGCAATATTTATGTACTCTAAACATTAAATGCTTTTTTTTCTTACCATTTAGTGCTTTTTCAAGATTCAAGAAGATCATTACTTCGCAGGAGCGCCTCATTCCTAGAAAGAGACAGCAAATAAATTGCTAACTTCTTGGTTTATTCGTGTGACTAATTTCCAACAGCTTTTTAAAAAACAAACAGGCTTCAACCCGTTATAGAACACAGTGTCTGCAAGCGGCTTGTACCAAATAACCCTAGGCAGGCGCAAACGGTTTCAAGCTTTGACCTTTACTTTTATTCAACTAAAAAGGTCAAATTAAAAGGTTGTGACCTTAACTGACCTTTTTCAGTTCTTTTCAGGAGTTGTCTATAAAAAGAAAACGATAATCAAATCTCCAGGTTGGGTTTAAACCTTGGCAAGATTGTCCAAAGGTTTGTTCTCTTTATCACTGTCCAGTTGAATCATTTGTAATGACGGACAGTTGGTAAATGTTTGAACTGATCTGATGGTAGTGCTTTGTAACCTCTGGATATCAGAAGAACCCTGATAATTTCATTCATCTCTTCAAAGCTTTAAAGCAAAGCCTTCATCTGTTATTTGTTTTTTACAACTTATAATATTATAAACAACAGAAACTCCCCAACCATAAGTTGAACCGACTCAAACCATTACATCTACACTTTTAATCAAAGGTAATTCAAATAATACAGTAAGACTTATATTATATTCTTACCACTTATCACATTACTTTCTCCCGGTTCACCCTGAGCAAAATGAACATGTGTTCGATTCATTCGACTTAAGCCCTGGAAAAAAACAACAAAAAAAAACACATCAAATTTACATTATTCAAATGTTGTAAATATAGTAGATTATTCTGAACTAAATTTGTAAAAAGAATTTGCCCAGATCATTGACCCATACATTTTCACTACACATTGGCATCTGACCTGGGGCCCAATTCCATAAAGATTGTAAGCACGAAAACTGGCTAAGCACAGGAAAATATTGCTGAGCAGAAATAGGTTACCAGCCAAAAATCCATAAAGTTTACATTATTGTGACTGGTGCCTTACTCATTTTTTGCTTAGCAAAGAAATTGGCTAAGCAGTATTTTCCGCTTAACAGCTTTATGGGGTCAATTTTATAGCATTGCTTAACGATAAGCAAATTTTCGTGCTAACTATAGCAGAAAAATTTGCTTAAGCGTAAGCGTATTCACAGGTAAGCAAGAAAATTAGGCAACCAGCTGGCGCATTCACCATTGATTTGCATTGTTACATCTTCATATTCCTCTAGTAAGCACCTGAAGGTTAACAAGACTTTTGGTGTGCTTACGGTTGAGCAGCACTATAAAATAGAAACGGCACAGTAAGCACAAAATTGGCTGTTAAGCAGCTCTATGAAATTGGGCCCTGTCCATAACTGATTGAAGAGCTTCACATTTCTTGGAAGTGTTCCAGCTGGCTTAGCTGCCCAAATTTGTCACTGAAGAATTTACATATCAGTCAGTCTTTGTTGGGTAAATCATCTGACAGACAGGACGACAACCTTTCATTACATGTTTTATTCTCACCTGGTTTTTTATGGAAGCCCAAAACTTGAGGTACGTGCCGTGAACCACCGTTGGATATCCAGATGCATCTGTGATGGGTGTCAGCTCCAAGTCAGGCAACTGAGGAATTGGAAAGACATGTAAATTGGAAAGACAGATGTAAATATCGATACGATTGACGTATTTAACAGATGTCATTATTGCATTGGGATAAAGACCTCGATGGGCTAGTTGTTAAAACATCTGCCTTAGAGTACAGGTAGTCATGGATTCTAAATCCACTCAAATGGCTCTTCAGTAGGACTTGGGGTGGGGTGAGGGAGCACCACTCATACAATACGCATTCATCTGAGTAGAGCATAAACTAAAATTATACACACAAAAAAACCTTAACAGAACATGTACATCTGCCTGTCCTTGCCTACAAGAGATACTTTGTTAAGCACCTTTGGGTCGTATTGATAAATAAGCTTGAAGAAACATCAGTGTAAATGACCCTCTGCTATGAATGCCTGCTTTTCTCAGTCAACCATTCAAGATTAAAAACTTTACTTGCATCACAACCAAACCAGCTGTGTAATTTGATAAAAGAAGTGTTGTTATGAACCAAGGTAATAGAATTATAATAGAGGGTATGCACAGCCGTTTGCCTACAGTAAACTTACGGCCGTTTTGACCGCATTGAGGGCGCTGTTGTACATATCTTTGGGACTCATGACGTCAGACGCATAAGGTCTATTAGGTAATAAACTACGAGGGAAACTGACTGGGTAAATATAAATTTGAACCTGCAACCTACGGGTTGACGTGCCGGTACTCTACCACTAATATACCAACTGAGCTAACTAGCCTGCTAAAAATTACTCAACCTAAATTGTGAGTGTACTTACCACAAAAGAATGTCCTTGATTTGCACATATTTGAAATTTCTCAGAGGAGGGAGGTTTCCTTAATGAGAAGCGTTGCTTGTCGTTATTAGCAACTGCTTCCTTGATATCATCCAGAGTATATTGTCGAAACAAAGAATGTGAAAGGAGATCATCTACATCAATGTAACCACCTAAATTAAATAAAGTAAAAAACAAAAAAACATGTTGTTGTGATTCTAGATGGAGTGCATTTTGTTGATAATAGTAATAGTACTGTATTTTGAAAATGCAACACACAACATATAACTTGTCTTGTAAGGATCCCGACTTGACTAGCAAAATTGCTTGCCCAAATTTGTTTTGCCAGCTCGGAGCATTGTTCACGCAAATTTTCATATTATAAACAAATTGGCGTTTAGAAAGAGATTTAAAAAATGCACTAATGCATTCAATACATCAATTCCCCCCCCCAAAATAATAACTATGTCTTTGCTCCCCCTCCCCCCTAAATGAAAATTTGTGGGGGTCATGTGCCCCCCCCACCCAAATTTCCACTGCTTCCAGGTGCCCCCTTGAAAATATGTAGATAGTGACAGATACATGTAATTCATTTAAAAACATAGTATCTGCCCCCCCCCCCCGTGCCCCCTGTGACCCCCTAGTGAAAAATTCCTCACTACGCCGCTGCTACCTACGCGAGGGGATTGCCAAAAATACCAAATGACTACTCCTAGAACTATGACTATGTATGACTATTAATTATACACATATGGACTGGCAATGAGGGAAATAGTGCACGTCTATGCAACCCGAGGGCCTGTAAGTGACCAGGAGAAGGTCCTATTTCCCGAGGCTGAAGGCCGAGGGAAATATGACCCTCTCCTGGTCACTCACAGGCCCGAGGGGTGCATAGACATGCACTATTTCCCTCATTGCCAGTCCATATGTGTTTTATAACACACCTCAGTCCAAAATGTCGGTTAGAAGAGTAGCAAATCGCGTTTTTTTGGCCGCAGATTCTTCTTGATCCGCAGACGCCGCCATTTTCGTTCTCTTGGGTTGGGGGCGCTCTTTACCAGTCAATAGTTTTGGGGTTTTTGAAACTATTTCCCCCAAATGAAGCGCATGTGGTGCGTGTGGTGCAGATTTCATGCACTAGGCTATAGTTCACCCCACGCGACCGTGTTTCACTTCAGCCAATCAGGATAAAGAACCAGGGTCCCAGGGAGAGGTGTGTTAAATGAGGTTATACACGTGTAGCATATGTAGAACCTCATCACAATAGTTCTATATTATATTAGAATAGGCCCCTACCAAATTACTATCCGAAACGTCATTCACCGCCCCCCCCCCCCCCCCCCCCCCCATGCTCGAGCAATCTTCTTGGTACTTGCCCGAGTTTATATTGAATCCGAGCTCAACAGCCTGGTGTCTTAACACGTAGGTCAGTGTCTTGGAAAGATGAACATCCTGTCTTCCACTGCAAGCCCGGCTTCCGCTAGCCCTACTATTCATGCTACTGCTAGTGTAGTAGTACAGTAGTAATAGTAGACATGTAGTACTTGTGGCGAAGGGTTTTTGACATCGGGGGTGTATCCCGCATTCTTGTAACTTGTACTTGTAGTACGACTTTCCACTCGATCTTGATTATGAACAACTGTTGGGCGCAATCTTTGAAAGTCGCGCAAATTTTAAAATCACCAGATGCATTGCGTGGAACAATTCCTTGGCGGGATGATGTTACGAACTACACGGTCAATACTTCAATATTTGACGGGACGCGCCAAATCAAAATGAGCAAACCTTTTGCCATGGCAATCCGCCCTGTTTTCTTCTTTTGAGTGGGAGAAAACAACAATTAGGAAAACACATGCAATCGGGTAGGAAGTGTAAACCCCGTATCCACATGCAAGGCACTGGTCTCTTGCCACAGAGGTGAAAGGCTGAGAAAGAAACCCTTGAGCCAACCTATTCCTCATTTAATTGACCTTGTGATTATTTAAGTGGAAAACTAGATGAACAAAATCACATGTCTTTCTTCCAAACACCAGTGACTGTAAAGTTATACAGCACTGTCTTTATTAGATTGTAAATGTCCCCCTTCCTAGTTACACCACAGTACTTTTAAGCCAATTCTTTGTTTTTATTTTTTTTTCCATGGTTCAAGCAAAACTGGGTGAACTTTTGTAGCAAGTTTAATAACAATCCCAGGAGAAGACTGAAATTATACAGATGGCTAGCTAGGGAACGAAGCCATGCGCGCCCTGATGGCGGGTAAAAATGTTCCCTGTCTATAAATCCAAGGAATTTGGGAACAAGCACTGGTTTCTCAAACCATCTTGTTCTATGCTCAAACTCAATGGTCTGTTTATTACGGAAGCATTAAAGGAACATGATGGGGGAAATAAAATAAATTAAGTCATATGAGTTAGTGTCGCATAAGTCATAATTTGACTTAATATGTCATAGTTATGAGATAGTTTAAGTCATGATTATCAGTTAGTATCTCATTATGAATTACTTTAAGTCATAGGTATGACTATACTCACATATTATGAGACAAAATTCATTTTACAACTTATAATAAGTCACTTATTACTTTGACTAACTCATATTTAATAATAATGTGAATTTTGAGATGCTAACTCATATTTATGAGTTATTAAGTCGTAATTATGCTCAACCATTGTTATGATACCAACTCATAATACATGTAGGACTTGTTTATTGTCCCTTTAACCAGAACTGCTTTAACGTTCCTGTACTTCCATAGTTTATTAGGGGGAGGAAAAGGAGTGAAATCGTACAAAAGTGACAAATTCAAATTTAGAACGTACAGTTCGTGTCAAACCCATTTGTTGCGCAATTATGGAATTGTATGAGGGCAGACTTAAATGTTTGTTTCTCAAAATGGCTCAACGCGCAAATTTTAAAATTTGCGCAGCCATGGTGCGCAAATTTTAAAATTTGCGCAGCCTCAGTGCGCAAATTTCAAAATTTGCGCACGTTGGTTCGCAAATTTTAAAATTTGCGCGACTTTCAAAGATTGCGCCCAACATGACGATAACAGCTGTTGGTTCGCGCCCTCTCTCGCCGGCCTCCCGAGGACATTTCAAAGTGGTGTACACCTTTAAATCAAAGTCGGGATGTGGATATTAAAAATGGTCGCGAGGTATGCAACAGAGAAGAAGTCTGAGCAAATTGAAAAGGATTATTTGCAAAGATCTTTGAAAAGGTTAGTAACTTCAACATCCAAAGCATTGGAGGGAAGCGAAGACTAAGAGGTAATGGGACACATTTATTTGGTTAAAATCCGCAGCCGCACTTGTTAGGGGATTCGCCGGCTAAAATGCCGTATCCGGCTGTCACATATCCATGGAATTTAAGTAAACTTTGAACCTTACCAATCTAGAAGGGTTGAAGAATATATCCAGCTAGGAACAGGTTGTTTTTTTTTTACAAATTCTTGACATACGTTATGCCCATGCTGTGACCATTTTCAGCAAATTTCAGGACCTGAGAAATTGAATTAGTTTCATAACTACACTAATTTAGTTAGCACCATGGTCAGATGGTTAGCATCAGACTCAGAGCATGACCAACGAATCACTAGATTTGCCATTTTGCATTTTTACGAAGTGACAAATCAAAATTTGAAATCTATTGAAATACACAGCACTGGCTCGGTGCCATACATGCGTGGTCTGACTTTTGATTTTACACAAAGTGGCAAACTTAAAGCATTATTACAAAGCTGACAGATTGTACACAGTGGTGCTCTGTCAAGTGTCATGTCTGTGTACAAGGGTGCAAGTCTCGTTTTTTCGTTTTCACAAAGTAGCAAATGTGTTATGTAATAAGTAACTCATCAGTTACAGTTTTTGCAAGAAAACAGCCCTTATACACATGATGTCATTTATCCTCTATGATGAAACTGAAAAGTAGGGTGCCCTCAAGCTAAAGGTCAAAAGAAGGTTGCTCATTTGCCCATCCTGTGCGCAAGCGGCACATAAAATAGCTGTGCATTTCCATTGTTTCATCACCGTTTTACCTCTAAGATTGCGGGGTGATGATTTTAGTGCATTAAGTCTATCAACAGTTCTGTGTATATAAGTGAAGAGGTCAGCTTTTTTTGGTAGGAAAATTTATAAGAAAAATTAACAAGAAGTGTTCAAAAACAGCACTGAGTTTGAACTTCAAATGTGATTTTCTCCAAACACGGAATTTTGGCTGTGGTACAGATTGTGAACATGGCGACAATTTGACTGTGATGTTAATGAAGAACTAGAAGCAGTGGACCATATGTCCGTGCAGACAGCTACTTTGGGTGCTTCTGGTTGGCCTAATTCCACCACCTAAAATACGGTATCACAGTTTTAAAGAGCATTGAAAGAACAATAGTTTTGCTTTGAATATTTGTATGCTAAGCAAAAGTTTGTAGGGCTTTTTGGCAGTGGGCAAAACTGTTCACTAATAGTTATGAAAGTTCCTTTGACAGAATCAGAGTGAGTCATTAGACACCAAAAATGTGTGGCTAGCCCCACCTACAGTGGCAGGTTTTTTTTTTTTTGACAGTCTGCCTGATCATTGCCAAATTTAGGCTGTTGACCCGATTCACCTGACGTCATCATCACAATAATCTTGGTTGTGCCATTTTTGGAGTGGGCTGGGGTAGCTTTATGCCATTATACATGACCCTGGTAAATTTGTATTCTGCTTGCAGACCATGTGGCATATGGCCAAAGTTTCACAGGGTTGTGCATGATTGGTCAGGCAAGTTGTTTGGGTTAGATACGGCCACAGTTTCACAGGGTTGTGCATGATTGGTCAGGCAAGTTGTTTGGGTTAGATACGGCCAAAGTTTCACAAGGTTGTGCATGATTGGTCAGGCAAGTTGTTTGGGTTAGATACGGCTTAAGTTTCACAAGGTTGTGCATGATTGGTCAGGCAAGTTGTTTGGGTTAGATACGGCCAAAGTTTCACAGGGTTGTGCATGATTGGTCAGGCAAGTTGTTTGGGTTAGATACGGCCACAGTTTCACAGGGTTGTGCATGATTGGTCAGGCAAGTTGTTTGGGTTAGATACGGCCAAAGTTTCACAGGGTTGTGCATGATTGGTCAGGCAAGTTGTTTGGGTTAGATACGGCCACAGTTTCACAGGGTTGTGCATGATTGGTCAGGCAAGTTGTTTGGGTTAGATACGGCCAAAGTTTCACAAGGTTGTGCATGATTGGTCAGGCAAGTTGTTTGGGTTAGATACGGCTTAAGTTTCACAAGGTTGTGCATGATTGGTCAGGCAAGTTGTTTGGGTTAGATACGGCCAAAGTTTCACAAGGTTGTGCATGATTGGTCAGGCAAGTTGTTTGGGTTAGATACGGCCACAGTTTCACAGGGTTGTGCATGATTGGTCAGGCAAGTTGTTTGGGTTAGATACGG
Organism: Marthasterias glacialis; assembly: GCA_911728455.2. Taxonomy (NCBI): domain Eukaryota; kingdom Metazoa; phylum Echinodermata; class Asteroidea; order Forcipulatida; family Asteriidae; genus Marthasterias; species Marthasterias glacialis. The sequence continues at coordinate 19,441,967 of OU452219.1, read as the reverse complement.
CCACAGTTTCACAGGGTTGTGCATGATTGGTCAGGCAAGTTGTTTGGGTTAGATACAGCCACAGTTTCACAGGGTTGTGCATGATTGGTCAGGCAAGTTGTTTGGGTTAGATACGGCCAAAGTTTCACAGGGTTGTGCATGATTGGTCAGGCAAGTTGTTTGGGTTAGATACAGCCACAGTTTCACAGGGTTGTGCATGATTGGTCAGGCAAGTTGTTTGGGTTAGATACAGCCACAGTTTCACAGGGTTGTGCATGATTGGTCAGGCAAGTTGTTTGGGTTAGATACGGTCACAGTTTCACAGGGTTGTGCATGATTGGTCAGGCAAGTTGTTTGGGTTAGATACGGCCAAAGTTTCACAAGGTTGTGCATGATTGGTCAGGCAAGTTGTTTGGGTTAGATACGGCCACAGTTTCACAGGGTTGTGCATGATTGGTCAGGCAAGTTGTTTGGGTTAGATACGGTCACAGTTTCACAGGGTTGTGCATGATTGGTCAGGCAAGTTGTTTGGGTTAGATACGGCCACAGTTTCACAGGGTTGTGCATGATTGGTCAGGCAAGTTGTTTGGGTTAGATACGGCCACAGTTTCACAGGGTTGTGCATGATTGGTCAGGCAAGTTGTTTGGGTTAGATACGGCCAAAGTTTCACAGGGTTGTGCATGATTGGTCAGGCAAGTTGTTTGGGTTAGATACGGCCAAAGTTTCACAGGGTTGTGCATGATTGGTCAGGCAAGTTGTTTGGGTTAGATACGGCCACAGTTTCACAGGGTTGTGCATGATTGGTCAGGCAAGTTGTTTGGGTTAGATACGGCCAAAGTTTCACAGGGTTGTGCATGATTGGTCAGGCAAGTTGTTTGGGTTAGATACTGCCAAAGTTTCACAGGGTTGTGCATGATTGGTCAGGCAAGTTGTTTGGGTTAGATACGGCTTAAGTTTTACAGGGTTGTGCATGATTGGTCAGGCAAGTTGTTTGGGTCAGATAATGGACCGATAGGAGGCCCCTCTTTTGTTCTGTCCTTTGAGAGGGCACAAAGGTTTTGGGAAAACTATCACTTTTGTTGCAGCTTGGCTCGGAACAACATCTTTCACCAACCCCCATCGTGTTATGTTGGCCCCATCTGTTGGTCAAGTCATCGAGGTGTGGGTTTGAATTCTCGTCATGACAATTAGTGTGTCCTTGAGCAAGATGCTTTACTATTTACTTCTCTTCACCCGAGGTTAGAGGTTGATATTGTTTTTGATAAAGCCTTCAGAGCGCCACGGCCGCTCGGCTGAGAAAGATTACAGGAATGTTATTGGCCAAATGACCAGGGTACTAATGTAAAAGCGCATTGAGATGTTACTGTGTGAGATGCGCTTATATAAGAACTAGTATATTAAATTATACTATTCCTGATACCCTATCCTGGAACCTGATAAACCTTGCATTGAAACCACCTAAAATAACACCTAAAGTCTTTTTCGTTTTTGATTTACAACGCTTGTGTTATTTTCAGGTAAAACAAAACAAGCAACTGATTTAAGTATGTCGATCACACCAACTATCATAGTCCATGGTGGAGCAGGGGTCTTCAGTAGTGGGATTAAAGTCGACATTGATGCAGTCCTTAGCGGCGTTCAAGATGCTGCAAAGGCAGGATACGGTCATCTTACTAATGGGGAGAAATCATCCGTTGTGGATGCAGTGGAGGCTGCAGTTTGCTCCTTGGAGAATAACCCCTTGTTCAATGCCGGTAATTATAGGGTTTGTCAAAAGTTTTTCCAATACATTCATACTTGGGTTTGTCTTTTTTGTCTATATTTATTTTATTATTGTTGTCTTGCCTGGACCTATGTATTGTTGCCTTCAATATTTTTTCCTAGTGGTTCCTAGTTTACATTGTATCACCATTTATTAGATTGTTTTGTGTATTGTATTCTTTCTCATGATGTATGATTGTTTGAATTTTTGGCCAAATAAATAATAATAATAATAATAAGGTAAAAAGTAATAAATAATAGTAATAACATGAAGTTTTATAAAGCGCACATACATGTATCAACCACTGTGCTCAAGGCTCTGTAACGATGATAAAGGAAATAAAAAAGGGAAAGAAACAAAAAGGAAATTTATCAGTCAAGATAAAGAAAGTGCTTTGCATTTAAAATCTGATATTAATACAAATAGGCACTGGTTCTGCGCTGACTGAAGAGGGCAATGTTGAAATGGATGCAATCATCATGGAAGGTCGAGATCTCCGATCCGGTGGTGTAACTTGCCTCACTAATATCAAAAATCCAATTAGTTTGGCTAGGCTGGTCATGGACAAGGTAAGATAATTTACCAAATTTGGTTGTGTCCCATACATAGAAATCGTTCAAAATGTAGACACTTTAACAACCCTCCTATACGCGCGAACGCCAATAAAGTGCCTCAAAATCTTGCATATGCTTGGCACAAATCGATGAGGTAAACCACGTCACACTTTCCTGGCAATGTATTTGTATGTGTGCTCAATCAGTGCAGAAATCCTTTAAGGTTGAGGCCCTTATAAGAATTCTTTATAAATAGAATTTAACTTGACAGAAAATTTAATTTCAATAATAAAATAATAGTCTTCAGTTGACTTGTTTCTTTGTTTTTCAATACGCGTGAGAATTGCACAGGCTATTCTGTTTGTACAGCTGGTATTATGTGAAAACACCATGGCTTATGGTGTGTCATGGCCGAGTGGTCTGGTGCATGGGGCTCAAGTTCTGGTGGTCAAGTCATCGGGGTGTGGGTTGGAATCCCGGTCGTGACACTTGTGTCCTTGAGCAAGATGCTTTGCTATAATTGCTTCTCTTCACCCAGGGGTATTAAATGGGTACCTGCGAGGGTAGAGGTTGATAACTGTGTTTGAAAAAGCCCTCGGAGTGCCACGATAGCTCAGGGCTGTATACTCCCCAGGGAGCTGAGGAAGATTACAGAAATGTTATTGACCCAGTGACCGAGGTACAAATGTAAAGTGCATTGAGACGTTATTAAGAAATGTGCTGTATAAGAACTAGTTATTACTATTATTGTTTACTGTGGACTTAGGGCCTTGTCATACAGGGCAACTGGCAACTAAGAGGCAACCAACTTCTTTGCATGCAAAAGGAACACTTTGGTACTACAGGAGTTATTGTCATATCGATGTCTACAATCCTAAAAATGTTATGTGAAAATTGAAATGTGAATGCCTTTTCTTGGAGATTCCTTGAAACCGGTTGCCAGTAAATTGCCCCGTTTGACACGGCCCTTTGTCTCCACAGTCTTCTGTGGAATTTTGGGGCAACGGCCAGTTTGGCAGGAGAGTAGTAAGGGTTAAGAAAACTTGAGTTGAGTTTCACTGTTTTTGTTTGTCATTTGTTTGGCTGCTGCTGTTTGTTCCTGCAGACAGAACACATTTTACTGGGTGGCAAAGGAGCAAATGCATTTGCGAGAGCGATGGGAGTTCCAGAAGTACCTACATCGGAACTGATCACAGAGGCTCGACTGAAAGCGCTGAAAAATCATCCTGACTATAAACCCACTGTAAAATACATGTACAAAAAAGAGTAAGTAAAATACTGACAAAAATATTCCAACCTTGGCCCAATTTCATAGAGTTGCTTAAGCAGAAAATATTGCTTAACAAATTTCTGCAAAGCAAAAATGAGCAGGATACCAGTCACAGATGGTACACATGACATGGTGTATTGGCTGGTAACCTAAATCTGGTCAGCATAATTGATGTTATGCTTAGCTACTTTATGTACTTAAGCAGCTCAGTGAAGTCGGGCCCTGATTATATAAAAAAAATCAGTGCAATTTTTGTCCAAACTTGCATCTAAATCTAACATATTGACAATATAGGGAGATTGCTAAGATAGGGCTCAGCTGGTAGAGCACCGGCACATAAACCTGGAGGTCGGAGGTTCAAATCTCGCATTATAATGCACCCTCTTGCTGGTTCTGTATTCTGGTTGGCTGAAACATGTTCACGTGAGGTTTACTAATATAGGCTAGTGCGCGTGTGTAATTTAAGGGAAACAGTTCCCGGACCAGGCACTATACTCAAATAAAATGTTTGACTGGCTGCAGCGCCCTCACATGGTTTGAACAGTGAAAAGCAACTAAAACAACGAATCTAGGGAATTTAAAAGTATTCCTTCAGTTGTTGAATTGCTCATGGTTGAATTGCTCATGAGTTATTGTGGAATTAAAGCAGTAACAGCTAAAGAAAAAAAAATTATGTTTCTTTTTTCTTTTTTTTTCTTCATATTGTTGGCTGGTCACTAGTGCACGTCTATCTCCCCTCGCTTAGCCGAGGGAAATAGGACCCTCTTCTGATAAATCACAGTCCCTTGGGGTGCAATGATGAGCACTAGTGACCTCATTGGTCAGTCCATATGTGTATGCTAGTCAATTTTTCTTTGTTCACCCCAAAATTGATTTGTAACTACCCAGTCAGTTTTCCTTGTGGTTTATTACTTTGAATTTAAACTAGTTTTAATGACGTGTGTGGCCTAATTTCAATCCATGACCCCACCCCCAGTTTTAGTGAAAAAATAAAAGAGATTTTATTAAATCAAAAAAGCACCTATCATTGAAAATAGTACTTTCAACAGTCATCATCTACTACTTCAAATTTAGGTCAGTTTCTTGCAACAAGTCCTACTGATGTTAGTAAATTACCACTCATGAAGGGGAGGGTGGACAATACTTAGGTTTGCCTTTTATCAGTTATAGCCCTGTTTGTTTAGGATTTAATTTCCATTTTAAGATTGGATGAATAGGCCTTGGAGACACAGTGGTTAGGTTCACTTTTAGCAATCCTGGGGTGGATTTCACAAAACTAGTCCTAACTTAAGACTAGTCCTAACTTATGACAAGTTATATAAGTTAGGACTAGTTACTCATCATAACTCGAGATAAGACTAGTCCTAGCGCTTTGTGAAATCCACACCTGGCCATCTTAGAATGGGCTTGTCTTGTCATCTGATTCCAATAGTTCTTACATTAATCTGTTACTGTTCCATTCCACCATCAGTAATGCATTTTGGTATATAGTTGTTCCACATTTTATAAGATTGTAAATGTAAAAGATATGTGAGTTTTATGTATTGTTGTATCTTTGTTGAAGCCTTGTCCGAATAAATAATAATAATATATACAGAGTTCCCAGCAAACTAATGTAGTATGAACCTGTAAGTGAAAATGTATTGTTTCTTTCTAACAAGACAGAGCTATTTTCTATTCCATTTAGTCCATTAGCAATGCCATGAAAATTAGCCGCTATCTTTGGAGTTGATTATTGTTTATTGTTGATACTATTGGTTTTTTTGTAGTACATTGGACATGGACAGCCATGACACTGTTGGCGCTGTTGCAGTAGATGCCCATGGCAATGTAGCATGTGCTACTTCAACAGGAGGTATCTCTGCTCAAATGGCCGGGCGGATTGGTGACTCGCCATTAATCGGTAAACTATTGAACCATTGAAACAGTAGCCAATTTCATAAAGCTGTGTGGCGCGCAGAGTGTGAAGCAGCCTTAGGGCCTTGTCACACAGGGCAATTTTTACAGGCAACTTGGAGGCAACCAACTGCACTGCATACAAAAGAAACCCTTTGGTTGCACAGGACTTATTTTTCTGACTGTGTCTTACAATTCTCAAGAAAATTAGGTAAACATTAAAAAATGACTGTCTTTTCTTCTTGGAGATTACCTGGAACTGGTTGCCTGTAAATTGCCTCGTGTGACATGATCCTTAGTACCCATCCAACATTGTGTGTGCTGATTTTTTTGCCGTAGTAACCCTTACTCCCCAGGCCTACAGGTGACCCTCAGTCCTCCACTATCCTCTTCTCCTTTGCCACTCCACACCAAATTGTTTGGACATAGATAAGATTGGAATGCCTGACCCAGTGATAAGAAATTGTTATTTGGGCCCACAACCCTCAGTCCTTCTGAATCCTTCATTTTTGGCAAAAAGGATATAGAAGGATTTGGAGGGTAAATTGATAAGTTCATTTTTTTATTGGTTGTATAATGTATATGAATGATCAGATAATGTTTTTATATATTGCTTAAACTTTCAATGTTTTATCACTGTATATAATGTATGCAATCTGTCAGATGGAGTCAGTCTTTTTCGTAATTAATTAATGTTAATTATTATTATTATTTTTATTTATTCGGCAATTTCACAGTGTAATTTGTGTTAATTTTTGTTGAAATGGAATTGTTTTTATCACTTTTGTACGTACACCGGGAGTGAGACTTCATGCATTTGAATTGTACGACAAATAAATTCTTTGAACTTTGAACTTTCAACCAGGTGGCGCAGGATGTCGTGCTATAAAGAAAATCTTTGTTCTCTTTGCTTTGTCAAGTCAAGGTTTCTTTGTGCTGGGGTACTCAGCACAAAACTGATTCCATCAATTCCGTTATCTCGTCGGGTCAGACGTGAAAAAATGAAAGATTCCCATCGGCAACTGGCTAACTGAACGCATTTTTTGGAATTCTCCTTTCCTAGCAGCTCAGTGAAATTAGGCTCTGACCGAACAAAAGGATAGCGTAACATGAACAATTTGATGGACGTGTGACTTTCTCATGCTTACTTTGGGTTGAATAATTACTGCAAAGCTTATTTTAGCATACAATTATTTATTTCAAAAAGATAACTTTATTCTGTTTAAGTTTTTACTTTTTGCTTGGTTTATGGGTTATGGTTTATTTAAAAAGCCTTTTGAAAAATTTCCGGTTAAATTTACAGTTTTAAAATAGTAAAAGTACACGGAAAAGATTTATTAAATAAAGGTTTTATTATAAATTTGAAAAATTATTACTTTTCAGTAAAGATTCAAAAACTTTGCATGGTGGGAATTATACAATCTGATGAGGTTTGCGGAGACGCGACATACATCAAACTCTCTTGATGAGTTGTGGTGTTTCTGGAAAGAACCGACGGTAACAACTCTAATGATCGGGAATAACCAGTTCTTTTCAGAACCACCACAACTCACAGAGAGAGTTTTATGTACATGGTGTCTCTGCAAACCTCACCAGAGAACAGCGGCGCAGCCACTGGGCAGCCAGGGGGCAGGGGGCACGGCCTCCCACAATTTTCCAGTGCCCCCACTGCCCCCACCCCAGTGATCAAATCATGGCTGCGCCGCTGCTAGAAAGTATTACTTTACAAAAGGTAGGCCTATCCTCTAAGATTATAACTGTTTGAGATTAGAGTACACTTTTCAAGTTTTAAAGAGTTAAGAGTTAACACCACTATTGACCTGTCTTTTTCAGGTTGTGGTGCATACTGTGATAATGCTGTCGGTGCCGTATCCACTACAGGACATGGAGAAGCTATAGCTAAGGCCACATTAGCACGCCATGTCATCTACCTGATGGAGCAAGGTATGTCACCGCAGGCAGCGCTAGAGAAAGCTCTGACCAGTATGAATAACCGACTTCAGTCACTTAGTGGTGCAATTGCCGTGAGTAAACTTGGGGACATCGGATGTTACTTCAACACTCAGGGTATGACATGGGCTTCCATACAAAATGGCCAAATACATTATGGGATACAACCGGGCCAAGATTTTGTCCAGACATACTGAAAAAAAAAATGGCAAGAAATACTTTTTGGCTTTTTCGGAAAAGACTTTTGAGAAAGTCTTCGTTTTTGTTTTGATTTTTTGGCTTCCGCGAAGCCTTCCGAAAAGCCTTTGAAACCGTTCAGATTTTTTTCTTTTCTTCTCTTTCTTCCAAATTCCTATAAACTTTGTACATGTTTTTTTTCTAGACCACATTTTGCTGTTTCTATATTAGTATTCTATTGAAAGTTGGCACATACTAAGACCTCATACTAAAAGTGTGCATCGAAGAGTGACGTCATGATGACGTCATCGCGAGTTAAGTTTACAATGTTTAGAACATTACTAAATTAAATCTTTGAAAATCCATATCAAATCAACCATATGAGACCGTAAGTTGCTTTTTTGCGGAATAAGATAGAGGTAATATAGGTCTTCATTTTTTGTCGTGTACGTGAAATCACGTCACCTCTTCTTCTGGTTGAAATCTAAAAGTGATAAAAATTGTTGAAGTTGCTTTCAACGATGTAAGTGTCCGGCAAGGGTCTACTTTATAAAAAAAATAGAACCGATGATGTCATAATATTCAATAGCGCCCTCTAGCGACAGGTGAAAAACAGTTAAAAATGCACTTTTTACTTGATGTCTGTGGCGATGTCTGTAATCGCTTCAAAATTGGTATAAATAATGACATTCATCCAGACAACAAATGTGTGAAGTTTCAGGTTGATGACGTCATCACGTGTCACGTGGTATTACATTAAAGGTGCACTTTTTGACGGTGTGTATCTAACGAACCATACGTTTCATAGAGTTGAATCTTTGTATGTGTTTAGACAGAGATGTGTTACAAATCAATCTGAAATGACGTCATGACGACGCAATCACATGATTTTTTACGAATGTTTTTTTTCTTACAAAGTTTTGACCAGTTGACTTCCCTTACAAACACGCTTACACAAAACCACAACGTGCCTCATTTATTGTACTGCCATACACTACGTACAGTCGCCCACTCGTACGTTGTCTATGCACCACACAACTCGGCACATACACAGCGGCTGCAAAGTCCACACTGCAACAGACGGCTCACTGCCTTGTACAGATTATGCGTTATAAAACTAGTTTCTTTTTTAAGCAGTTGGAATCGGAAAAGCCATTTGTTCTGTTTAGTAACAGAATCTTCTTCTAGTTTTCTTCCTCTTTTTCTTCAAGTTCGTCAACCCATATTCCATAGACTTTTGTTTGTGTTTTTCTAGACGGCATTTTAGTTATTTCCATGACTCATATTCTGTTGAAAGTTGGCAGGCACTAAAACCTCAAGTTGTGAAACAACAAGTGATGTCATGGTGGCGTCATCTTGTATTCTGTAGCACCAACTCAAAGATGTATTTTTGACAGCCGCTAATTTCAAGAGAACAACAAGTCATTTCTGATCTGGCCGAAATTTGACTTGTGTACAAACCTGGATGTGTTGTATTCACAAATTTAGCTACCGCCCTGTATGTATTTTTGAACGTCGCGTATCAAGAGAACTGCAAGTCTGATCTGGCTGAAACTTGGTATGTGTACATACCTGGAAGAGTTTTATGTAAACAAATTGAGCCGACGTCATAATCACATCACCATGTGTTATTACCTTCAAGTTCTTACTATTTTTATATTTTACGATTACAAACTCTATACTAACGATTAAGTATGATTTCTTGTTCAAAAAGTGGAAACTGGAAAAGCCATGTGTTCTGATCAGCAGCAGACACTAGTTCTAGTCTTTTATTGTATTTTTATATGGTATTTTTTGTTATTCTAAAGCATTTTGTTTTATTCAAAATGATAGGAACACTAAATCTAATCATACATACGTAACTTTAACCTGTCCTTTGCTTCTTTCTAGTTTTAATGGAAATGTACATTGCACAAAGGTGTAGACTATGTCGTGGGGGGGGGTCAGGTCAGCTCAGTGGCTTCTTTCCCTGCCTTTGCACCTCTGTGGAGCCCGGTTCGAAGCCCACCACAGCAGACCGGATCTTGGATCTTGGGTTTTTTAGTCCCTACCTGATTCCATGGGTTTTCCCGTTGGGGTTTTCTTCCCACATTTAAAACTGAACATTTTTTTCTTCTCGTACTATTCATCCTGTTATTGGCACAAATTGTGCTTTTGGATGTGCAATAACAAAAAATGTATAAATAAATTAAATAAATAATTGGAATATGGATGTATTGTGCATTCTATAAAGCTTACAGTCAGTGGTGTTAAATACACAACTGGTGATGAATAAGCTTATTTCATACCTCTAGTAGTTATGAAAACTTATCAAATAAGTATTTAAAGTATAACATCATAATGCAAGATGAATCAGAGACTTGGGCAATAAACTCACTGGACTTGGCTAAACATGATTCAGTAATGAACGTAGTGAGGAACTGGATAGAGGGAACGTATTTGCGATGATCATAACCGTCCTCCCGACGATCCAAGACCGCCAGAAGGAGGGTTACGATCATTGCAACTAGAAAAAACGTTGAAAGTGAACTTCCTTAGAAATCCATTGTAATAGACAATAAACCCTCTTATGTAACTCTTGGTGGAGTATTAAGTCACCCCTTGTAATTGACTACAGATAGCAGCCGAGCGGTGCAAGGAGCACCACATTTGTGTGTTCTCCCACCGTATATTTCTTCATTTAACTTCATTTTCTAAGTTTTTGCCTGCTTTGGAGTAAGTTTTGCTGTTGTGGACTCAGTTTGCAAGCTGTTTTGATTTGAATCTGCAACTTGCTTTGGTAATATTTTTATTTTTCCTTTGTTTTTCCTTTGTTTATTTTAGGTTTCAAAAAGATAATTTTGTTCAGGTTTTAAGTTCATCAATCTGAAGGTGCATTGGTCTTGATTTTGACTATACTGTGTTTTTATTGTTCTATTATTATCATCAACTGAAATCCTTATAACTGCAATATAAATTCAGGTCAATGCATTTACACTATTTAGGTTAATTTTAGTAACTTGGGTGTTTTCTTACATGTGCTTTCAAATGATTGTAAAGCACATGGTCACATTAAGTGGAATAGTTTTTAAAAAAAGATAGCGCAAACAAAAAGTAAAATTTACATTGTGTCAGACTTCATCTTACTTGCCTAAATTCTAATGTTTATTATTTTGTACTACACAAAACTTAATATCTAAATATATAATTTAGCATATTATATCTGCTAGATTTCAAGAGGGAAGTTATAAATAGTTGTATTTGTTGGGTATTTCTTCCTCAATGATGGCGCATGTAAACCATGGAGTTGAGTTGATACAAAAAAGTTTTTGTTAAAGCTACACTGCCAAAAATGGTATTCTTGAAATAAGATACAAAAACTTATTTCCAGACAAATATTCTTGTGTCACTCCCTAGAAATTGTTTCTATTAGGATTTTGGGGAGTGACGCAAGAAAAGTTTTCTTTGAATAAGATTCATTCTTATTTCAAGAATACCATTTTTAGCAGTGTAGTTTTCAGTTCAACTTTCAGATCTATTTAGTAACAAGATCTTGAACTAATATTTCCTGGAAGTTGCATCCGGAACAATACATACTAATGGGCCAAAAAGATTTTGTAAGAGAGGCATGGGAGAGTGGGACAAAAGTAACTATTTTCGTCCCAGTTTTTTTCCTGTACATTAAAAAGCGGTTCATGATTGTTCATAGCAAAAAGTAATAAATGAACCTGTGACCTTTACAAATTACTAGGTCATTTGAAAGGTGTTACGTACCCTGTAACAAAAGACAGACATGTGGCCTGGAAAGTGATAACAACCAAGGGAGTCAAAGGGACAGGATTTCTTGGCAGGTAACTGTCCCTGAGGGTCTGTAGTATTGATAATTGACAATGTTGGGCCATTGGCCAATCAAGTTATTTTAGTATAACTTCCACTTGACGGTAACAAAAATGTCCGTCCTCATTACGTTTGTATAAATCTTGAAGATTTATCTCCTCCAGATTCTGAAATACTTTGACTTTTACATTATTTTTTTTCAAGCACAATCCTCATGTTCCTTTGAATGTACATTGACAAGAATACATGACGACATACTTCATTTTCTTGTTGATATCCCATATTGCCCTCCCATGTCACACTTTTGTGCCCATCAGTGTGGACTTGCCGACATTTAGTTTCTGTTTGCTTCTGTTGCCTTAACAACCTTATTCTCTCTAAAGAAAGAATGATAGGAGCTGTGTCGTCATGATTATAGCAGGCCTGTGGCTGTGCATGGAAAGACAAACTCTCACCAAGATACTGCACAAGCACGCACTTGCGATCAAATTACAAAGGGTGCCGTCTTTGTCAAACTGCGATGTGACCGCGGCTGGCGCAAAAGCGCACGTAGTAACTGGGTTATTCCATTTACTGCTATAATCATGACGACACAGCCCCTTTAAACAAAACAAATATATACAAAATAACATGTACATGTATACAGAAAGATTTAAAATTGTCAATAACAAATATATACATATAAGATATACACTGAAGGACTTAAGTTTTTATTACATTTATTTACATATTTTTTAAGAGTGGTTTAAACATATCTGAGTTTATAGCTTCACTTTCTATATTTTTCATCCTGTGATGTAGCAGATAAATCATGAGTTGAGATGGTGAAAAACACACCGGGCATGACATGAGCTCGCATTTAAGAAATCATGTTCTTTCTGAACACTAATTACTCAAAAACAACCCAATTACCTAGCTTTACAAGCACTAATAGTGTTTGGGTATGGCATACACAAAACTTACCGCTTCATGGTGAGGAAAGAAAAGTATTTCTTGCATGCCCATAGAGAAAACTTCTAAAAACTTCATGCTTTTCACAGATGATCCACCTTTCAAAACTAAATGGCCATTATTGTTGCATAATGATGATATACACATAATGAATGTTAATGAGTGCAATGGTGAGAATATTGCCATGAGTTTAAAGCCCCAGCTCAACATTGGTAAGAAGAAAAACATAAATGTTCACAGATTTAAATATACCTTACATTGTATAAAGATAATGATGGTAGAAAACTTTCCTTGAAATATTTCTGCCTGAAAGTGTTATCGTTTTTAAATGATAAAATGAAATAAGATCCAAAGTTAGTTTTCGTCGCAGTGAGACGAAAACTCTGTCTATAGGAATGCGTACAAAAAATACTGAATGCATTTTTACTGTTTACTCGCAAAGGAAACAAGGAAATGAGCTAACATTTTCACTGGTTGGTTTTATTACAAATGCCTTGATTTGTGCAAAGAATGGAAGCATTTACATTCAGTTTACCAATGTTGAGCTGGGGCTTTAAAGGTGGAGCAGTCCATCTTTCAATGAATGAAAATATTCTCTCCATTGCACATGTTTTACATAACATCCAAGGAGGTCTTTGTCATTTGATTGGAGGAAAACTGCTAGAATAAACAAAATGTACAAGATTGTTTTCTGGGGTCCACTTATGTGCCGCTACATTGGCGTTTTGTTTTGTTGAGTATAACGCATGATGTGGTCTAAGTGTTCAGTAGATCAAATGGGATGGAATGAAAATGCACGGTTTATAAAGTAGGCCATGTAATGGTTTGATTAATAAATTCCACAGGACCTACATGTACAACCCTCCAATCAAATGACAAGAATCTACTTGGGTGTTATGTAAACTGAATTTTACACCTTACGATTGGGTGTCCACTTAAAGAATTGCCTCTCCATGGCAAACTACTGCTGGCACACTGCACAGTGGTTTGACGGAATTACACCCAACTATTGGTGTAGAGTGGAGGGTGCAGTGGTGGTGGAGGGCTGGGCCATTCTGTTGAAACCCGGTGTTGTGTGTGAGCAGATTCTATAAGTTTTTCATTAATCGTTGCCTTCAAAACTTCTAGACTTTCTCTCAGGACTCTAAAAGATGGCCGCCTGGTGGGATCCACATTCCAGCAGCTTAACATCAAGTTGTATCTGTGTTGCATGCAGGATGAATACAGGGTACCGGACCATTATCACATGGCCATATTTAGTCATCACTCACACAAACACAGTTACACCCAAACTGAGGCTAAAGAGAAAAAAAGACTGGCAACTTGATTGCCAATTATTTCTTAACAGCATTTTTTGGATAATTGATGAGAGTTGTCGAAAACCCTCTGAGTGGTAACTGGACGCTCCCCCATTTACGTCGTGATTTTTTTGAAATAGAAAACAAATCTATTGCTAGCATATTCGTTTTTTCCTTTTCTTGCCCATCTGTGAATTGCACACTATCTTAAAATACCACATCACTGTTTACTATAAAAAAAGAGTGTACTTTAAACCGTGTTTGTGGTTTTCTCTGTAGACCTGGACACAATTAGATCATGAATTTTATGTTTGGTCTTTTTATATTTGGTCATGAATATTTATTTGTCTGTGTACAAGAGGTTTTGACGGTAAGACATTAAATGCTAACTTACAAGGAATTTGGGCAACTGTCCGGCTGATGGAGACGATGACCTTCTTCAAGATGCTGGAGCATCTCGTGATTCCTAAGCCCAGCATAAGGTATCTTGGCATGGCAAAATATCTCCCATATTGTTACACCAAATGACCACTGTACATGAGATACATGAAGAAAACAAAAATGACTCTACCGCATAGCAAGGTCGCAAAGAGAGTCGGGAAAAAAATTATCCAGCAGTAGTTACATTCCTGGCATGTCGTAAAAGAACATTTGGAAAAACTGGGATGTTTGTTACTATTTAAATGTATATTTATGTATATTTATATTTGCGTGTTATAATTCTGAAAAGAAAACAATTATGTATGCAATATTGCAGTGTGGGAAAAAACTGTCACCTAACATTATTTTGATAAACTAAACCAAATAGATTTCCTCGAAATCTCTGACATGACATATAAATGTGCAACTAGTCACTGCTTTTTTGAAAACTGATCACCTGATTTGATGGAATCGCCACAGGTTGCATGCAAAACACACTTTATTATAAAGCAAAAATGCACTGTACCCGTCAAAGAATCAATTATGTGTATCGTATATTTACATGTAACACCTACCACATCACTCATCGTAGTAAAGATGGCATCATTGAGGCCCTCCAAAGCAACCCATTTGATTGGGAGCGAGTTGGATGCACCTTGATGTGTCCTCATCTTATAGAAGTTGTTGTCTTTCATCTTCCTGGCTAGGCCAAAATCAGCCACCATGATTACGAAGTTGTCATCCAGCCTGACATCAAAATTGTCTAGATTCATTTCATGTGTTATGCCATGCGTGGTGTCATGAAAACCTGGGTCATGTTACATATAATGACCCTTGCCTGCTGCTGCAGCAGACCGCACAATAGACCGATCCATTAACCCCCGCCTACCTTAGCAACTGTCTAGCAACAGGCGTGACTTTCTTGCCACGATTCCAGCGGTGGTTCGGTTGCGGCCACACACACGTATATCAGATACACACACATACAAGAACATGGTTTTCGTGAACAGTATGGATTTAGTTTCTTGGCCTTTTGAGCAGTGGCTTTAGTCCAAAGAACAATGCACACAGGAACACTGTTAAACCACTTTTACATGACTTTACAGGGACTACTACTGTGGGATTTGCACCAACAGAAATACGAAAAATTTAAAATAAAACAAAAGTAAGTACAGTTGTGAGTGCTGTTGTGTGTCAGAACAGTGGCGGCAGTTTGTTTACTTTTCGAATGGGATTTTTAACGTGTCGGACATTTGTCGGACTTTCAGTGGCGCCAAGGCTGCGATTGGTCAATACGTTAGTAGGCGGGGCTTAATGGATCGGTCTATTAACAACTACCTCCCAGCGTAGGAAGTAGCTGCAATTAGGCCACCATGGTTGCCCCTTCTCCATTCTAATAAAATATTAAATGGTTTCATTATTAATTTCAGTTAAACTGAGTCGACCCACTTACCTGGACAAAAAAAGAAGAGAGAACACAAATCATGCCCACCCACATTTGTACCAGACCACAAGGAAAATATGGTGAATAAGGAATTATGGCGTGTCATGGCCGAATGTGCTAGACTTAAGCCCTGGTGTTTCTGATCAGCAGAATGAGGGTTCGAGTCCTGGTCGTGACACTTGTGTCCTTAAGCAAGACACTAATATTGCTCGGTCCTTTGGATGGGGCATAAAGGCGTTGGTCCCGTGTGTTGTGTAATGCACGTAAAAGAACCCAGTACACTTCTCGTTAAGAGAGTGGGAATTGCCCCGGTGCTTTTTTGGCATGGTTGGCTGTAGATCACGCCGCAGCACCTTGAAAAACTTTACAAGGTGCTACATAAAATGGGTCTGATATTCTTACTCTGCATACACCTGTCGTAAAAACAATGGGTGACTATCAGTCCCACGAGCGCTTATCTGTGGGAGATAACTGACGCTTCATAAGCGTTCATCATTATCATTATCTTTGGCGTTGATACTGTCAACCTTTATTTTCTGATTGTCTGTTCAGGTTGCATGTATTTCGTAGTTAATACTGCTGATTAACCCAGGGAGGCAAAAATTCAAACAAGTTCGGTTTGGATGACAACTGGAAGGGGGATTTTCTTATGATCTTTTTGTTTGCCATGTCAAAAGGTTTGGTTATATTTACATGCAGTTCCTAGTTGCCAGATCTCTGTGGATGATTTTCTTGTCTGAGATGTATTCCATACCAGCTGCTATCTGGATCATCATATCAATGCGCCAGTGCAATGCCAACTGCAACAAAAGCCAGAGATGAAAAAGACCAGGTTTTGATATCAAGCCGAGCACCCTTCAACTGTGGCGTGGCCGGGCAATTTAGTTCATTGGACTCGAGTTCTGGTGGCTAAATCATTGGGGGTGGGGAGGGGGGGTCGAATCCCAGTCACAACACTTGTGTTCTTGAGCAAGACACTACAATTGCGTCACTTCACGCAGGGGGTAAACGGGTACCTGTGAGGGCAGAGATGGTTCATGTGAATGAATTAGCTTGGTGTGCTACATATTTGGCAGCACAGGTTGTACTCTCCCCAGGGAGCTGAGATGGTTGAAGGAATGACATAACTGGCCCAGTGACCAGGGGTAATAATGTTCTGAAGCGCAATGGTCATAATTTGGAATTTCACTATATAAAAGCAGACTATTAGTAGTATTATTGTTAACTCTTACCATTGCCAAGCTGTATAAAGCAAAGGCTTTCCTACAGCTGACTCTAGCCCTGTATCCAATGATGATTTTGTTGTTGTTATTATTGTTACTATTTACTCTACTTCTCAAATATACAAACGGATACAATACAAAATGTTGTATACATTGCTCAAGATAAAATTTACAAGGAAAAAGGCAAAATGTGGAGAGGAAAGGTATTTGTTGCTATAACCAAAAGGTTCAACCCACCCATAAAAAGAACAATCTAAACATGTCAATTCAAAGAAATGAAACTTTAAAAAATAATAAAATAGATAAATAAATGAGTAAACAAATTAATAGATAACAAACATATACGAAATAGAAACAAACTAAATAAATAAATAAAAACTTAAACAAATTAGAACATAGAGAAACGTACAAAATTAAAAATAACTAAAGACAGACTGAGAACGATGAGCTCAAGTTATCTCTCATGGGGAACCAACTCATCTTTCTTGGACCGAAGAACCACTTCCACATTGTGTTGAATGTGAATCTTGATCCACAGAAAGGAAAGGAAAGCAAATGCAAGGCAGCAGAATTGTTCAAAGGGTTATATTATTATTATTATATATTTCTGGTAATGATGCCTCATAAGTGAACTTAATCACTGCAGCTCTCAAGCCTGAGGAACCAAAAACTCTGGGGGTAAACCCCTACTCTTCCACGATAAGTGTTCTGGGTTCTTTTACGTGCACTACCTTTCCTAGTACATGGGACCCACGGCTAATTAATGTCCCATCCGAAGGACAAAGCAATTATGGTAAAGTATCTTGTTGAAGGACACAAGTGCCGCGACCGGGATTCGAACCCACACTCTGCTGCCAACAACACCAGAACTTAAGTCCGGTGATCTTAACCGTTCGGCCACAACACTTCATGGTTGTAGTTTCCATCTAGAGGAAACAATGCTAGTGGTTCAACTTTCCTTTGATGTACAGCTCATTGAGTTGTCAATACCATTTCCTACCTCTGTTTTGCGGATGAGTCTGGAGTCCCTTAAGAATGAGTTCAGGTCTCCCTTCTCTAAGTAGGGCATGACGATGAGGGGTTTGATCATCTTGGAGAGTTCATACTCCAGACTGATGCCTGCAAGGAGAGGAAAAGTAAAGAGGGGAAGACTTGGCAAGAATCAAGTCTCTTGCTTTTATTTTGGCCCAATTTCATGAACTGCGGCCTATCCTTACAATTGTCATTTTCTCCTTACAGGGGTAATACTTAACTAGTTATGTTAGTGGAATATTAAGTTATGTGAGTGCACCTGTGAACAGTGGCTGTTGTTTGTTTGTTTGTTTGTTTGTTTGTTTTTTTTGTTTTTTTGGGGGGGGGGCCTTTTGATGCACAAGTTTGTGCATTTTTTTGTTTGACCTGGTTTTTTTTTTTTTTTTTTTTTTTTTGGGGGGGGGGTAGGGGGGTCAAGGGGAAGGGGGTGGCTCCCGCTGGTTATGCCACTGCGTGTGAAAAACGTTTGTTTTAAGCTCAGAAATTTTCTGTCAGTATTTAAGTTGAGTGATTCTAAGAAACTTGGTTCTTTCCACACCTCCATGCCCTAATTGCCTAATTTATTTACCAGTTCTTTCTACACCATTCTTCTTATCCTCTTCTTATCCCAAGAATAATTTTTTTAATCACAAAAATAATAATAATATCAGTATTTATGTAGCGCAGTACCAAAATAATGATCACTAGGCATGGTATCATCATCATGACAGGGTCTACCTTCAGCCACAGATACAACATGCCTCGTGGTGTTTTTAAAAAGACTTATTTGTATTCATGCAAAAATGGAAATGCTAACCTAAAATGTCTAATTCTCAGCAGAACTGTCTTGTGTGCAAAATGGCCTTAAATTGATTCCCTTATTTATGATTGGCAACTCACCCATGATATTCAGAACGTTGGGATGAGTGAAGTCCACTGTCATCATTCCTTCTTCGATGAGATTTCTGGCCTGACCAGTCCAGTTTTCTATCACAAACAAAAAAGAAGAAGGAAAATACCACACAATTTGATGGTCTGTCTTCTTTTGATCTGTGGTATGAAACGCACTTTAATTAGAAAGTTCCATGAGGCCATAAGAGTTTAAACTGAGATTTGTTGCTTGCAATCTTTATTGGACCACAAATTGCTAGTCCCTCCATGCAGTGCATTAAACAATGAGCAGAATTTAGGGAAGTAATGCAGTGTAATTTGCCGGTGCCACCAACCAAACGGGGAAAAGTGTTACTGTTACTTATCTACAGTAGTAAAACAGGGTTGATTTTTAAATTGTTTTATTATTATGATTTTTTTTTTACCATGACAAATATCAAATACAGCGATCAACATACTCTCTAAATGTCAAAGAGTGAACAACTTGTTTTGTCTGCCATACCACTCTTCCAAAGACCCATATGGCGAAAGACATGTATTTTCAACTTGAATCAGAAAAACATTTGCTCCAATTTCACTCAAAAAGAGTGATGCATAGTGAGTTTCACTCTCAAAAGAGCCGAGTTCAAAAAGGAAAAATTTGTATCATCATTATTAGTATACGATCATTAAATTCAATGATGATTTTTTTTTTCATTTCAGTTTCATTTCATTTATTCATTCTTGTGAAGCCGAGGATTCTCAAACAAACGAACTTACTCACTATACTAGCCAAGAACCCCAGAGAAGAAAAGGAAGATACTTTGAGTTTGAGTGATGAATCAAATGATTCACATAAGATGCGATTGGCTGTATATATTGGCAGCATCCACATGTAGGTTGTTTCCAACTCCAAAAATGTGTACATTTTTTTATGTGAGTGTGGCCTTACACAACAGGAGACAATTTCTTAAGCTGTTATGCCAAAAAAAAATTATGCTTAGGCAAAAATAACCAGCCACAAACAGTATGCATTACATGGTATTTTGACCGGTAAACTGTTTATTCTGTGCAAGATAGCCAAACATCTTTCTCATGACGTACTCTATGTGCCAAATTCTTGTATCATTAAAAGCACAATTCCCCCAAATATTTCTCCTATGTGCTCCACTACTTAGTTGGTTATGACTTGGTACTATTTACCTTTGATTATCTTGACAGCCACTTTTCGCCCATCCCTGCAGGTAGATTCAGTGGCTAACGTACCGAGATGAACTTGGGAGTATTGCCCTGAGGTTTAGATTTAGAATTGGGAAAGAAAATCTCAAACTTTGGTTGATGTTGCATTTTTTGACCCAAGTCATCTGACGTCATCATCACAATAATCTTGGCGGGGCCATTTTGGAAGTCAATGTCCCCGTGCGTTAAACAGTGTGGTGCTCATTTTAGGCCAAGTGGCCTTTACATGCTTGTCATAATAGATTTACGTGCAATTTGACTCCCAAAATGGCGAGTGTGGCAGACAGTAGCTTTGTGTGACGTCGGTGCAAGGGGTCAATTGGTAATTTTTTCTGTACCATCCTGAATCCATTCCAATTAAGACAATAAAGTGGTAATTTTTTTTAGATTTTTATTATCAAGTAAGTATAATGTACTTACCTAATAATAAAAAAAAATATAAAAAAATGGGTACACTTTAAGCTGTTCAAAGGTAGAGTTATTTTATTTATTTGTATATTTTTTTTTTGGGGGGGGAGCAGGTGTGGATGGGTGGGGGTGTTTGTTGGCATATCTTATATCTCACCATATCTTATATCTTACACTTCTAAACATCATCTAGTTTTCCAGTTAACAAACCTCATCAGTCCTTGGCAAGTGCACCTTAGAAAGATTTGGTTAGACCACGTCCCTTTGAGGTTTTGATCAAACAACACCTCCGCTTCCAGTCATGAGTGCTGAAACTAACTTTAGATGCTACAATTACTATCTCATCTAATCAGCTTATAATTACAATTGTTAGCTCACAAGCTTGTGAGATTACAGTTTTCGATTGTGGAAAAACAAACCAAAATTGCTATCCAAATAAAACCAATCTGTGATAACTACACAAAATTGCAGCGGTTTTCACTTTCACTTGCATTGCATCACGTCAGGGAAGTAAAATGGCCTAATTCAACTATCACCCACTAAGTATTTATGCTACCTTCGCCGATGACTTTATGGAAAGAGAGTTTGTCCCTGGGGATGAGAATGGACTGAAGTTTCTCCTTCATCTGCTCATCAAATGCCAGCTCATCCACTAAGGAGGAGGGAAGAATCAAAGGGATGCAAGAGAAAAAGATTTTAAAGATATCCAGACCTGTGTGCAGGGATGACTTGGCAATTTAAAAAGCAAATCTTTACATGCCTTTGGTGTCTGTAGCCCTTCCTAGTTCTCACGTTTAAAATCAATCTCAGTTATCAAAGAACACCCCATCTTGGTAATGCCGCAACAAACAGGCTCTTGAAGGGGCTGTGTCGTCATGATTATAGCAGTAAATGGAACAACCCAGTTACTGCGTGCGCGTGCACGCCAGCAGTCACATCATAGTTTGACAAAGACGGCACCCTTTGTGATTTGACCGCAAGCGCGTTTATGTGCAGTATCTGGGTGAGAGTTCATCTCTCCATGCGCAGGTCAAAGGCCTGCTTTAGTCATGAGGACACAGCCCCTTTAACTAGTAGTCATCAGTCAAAATGAAGAGACGTTTAGAATTATTTACCACTTTGCTTGATTTTAATGCACATGTTATTTAAAGTTGCATGGCCCAATTTTTCACCGAAAGAAATGTTTTTAAAGATTTTTGTGAATGCATTTCGACAGATGATGCTGTTTTAAAACTAAAAAACACATGAAAACTTCAGCTTATGCCACGGACAATGTACAAAATACATGTAACATGCGAAATTGTACATGGCTCAGATAAACATGAATTCGTGTCGGGATCCCGACATTAATTATTTTTAAAAATTAATAACCACTTATTATTGGCAGATTTTTTGTGCAAAACCTTAAATGAAAGCATATAACTTTCTTGAATCTATAAAAATGGCTATTTAAAATTTAAATCTAAACTTTCAGGTCAAATTGGCCGGGAAAAAAACGGACATAGCATCTTGACTAGAATCTATAAATTGTTTAGCATGGGAATCATCTTTGTGTAACAATTTCAGGAAACAAGATCTCTCATTCCAACAGCGTGTGGCACAAGATTGATAGCTGAAACAAAAAAATTTACAATCAATGAAGAGTAAGTTTTTTTTTCAAGGAGTTTTCACTCAATGGCACTCACACTTGAGTCTTTCCCAGAACTCCTTGGGGTTTAATGTGAAGCATCCATCGTGCCCATCGTATACGCTGTTGTCAGGCTTAAATCTCATCAATGCGCACTGCATATAAACCTTTCGTCTGTATTGAAAATATAACAAAATTTGAACTGATTAGTCAAATCTTTTACCCAAAAAATGTATAATTTGTTTAATTGGCTCAGTCAATTTGTGGACTTTTTAGTGGCATAACCAGACATTTTATTTATTTATTTATTTACTATTATTATTATTATAGCGGGGACAAAGGCATAATTTTGGGGGCTATTGGATGTATCGAACTATTTATTTGTGCAGTTTTTTAATCTCATTTGGGGGGTGGGGGACACGGGGGTGGTGGGGGGTGGCAAAGGTTCTGAGCAGGGGGGGAGCCCCTGCCCCACCTCCTGGTCAAGCCACCGATTGACCCCATGCACCAACCTCACACACAGCTACTATTTGCCACACTCGCCATTTTTGCAAGTCAAATTGCGTGTCAAAAGAGGGTAAGCGTGTAAACGCTGCGTCGCCCAAAATGCACACCGACTAAAGTGGGGCAACCAGGATTATTGTGATGATGACATCAGGTGAATTGGGTCAACAATAGAAACGAAACATATTTGGGTAAACTTTGTCAGTATCGTTTATTTCCGCATAAACTTTCTCACAAAAGAAAATAGTGTTTGATTCAAAAAAGTAGAATCAATGATATGGATGTATACATATCAACAAACACTTAGACCCATATTCATAATACAACATTTAAACAGAGGCATGAACCATAAGAACTTAATATAGTTTCATATCCCCTGAGTTCTTCTTGTTTAAGTTCTATGTGGAGTTTTCAGGAGGATTTCTACCCACGTAGTATCAGTGTTTGTAGCGTGTCGTGGCCGAGCGGTTTAGTGCATCGGGTTCAAGATCTGATGGCTAAGTCATCAGGATGTGGGTTCAAATCCCGGTCATGACACTTGTGTCCTTGAGCAAGACACTTAACTATAATTGCTTCAAAAAGGGGTAGAGGCAGTTACGTTTGCCTCGCAACGGTTTCATTTACCCCTCCCTGTTCTTAGCTGTGCTGTGAAGAGACTTGCGTTTATATCTCGCCTTGTCTTGTTTCTGCGCATTGGGGCAGGTTTCTATCCCTTCAAAAAGTAGCCCACACCTCGAGTGGCCTTTGGGCCTTGTGATGGGCGAATTGCATTAAAAAAAATGAAATGAAATAAAAATAAATAAAAAGTAAATACAGACATACAATTTTACAATTGAGACATAAATTCTGACTACCTAAATACTAACTTACAGCTGTTGGATGCAGATCAAGAGGCACAGAAGAATGGAGAGACTTGCAGCGACTATGGCAAAGACTAAAATAACCATGGACTTTGTGCCATCGATTTCAATTGTTTTTCCAGTTGGCGGAGCCGCACCCTCACTCGTATCTTCCGACAAAGAGGCTGTTCAATTCAATTTCGACAACATTTATTACAATTTCACAAATCTCATGTCATAATATGATGGTCATAAAATCAGAATACGCTAGGGAGATATAACAGTAGGAACAAGACAAATTAGTGAAATGGAGGCAAGGCAAATGTGAGCAATGGAGGCGGGCAATGGTGAGCAGTTGCTTGAGTTAGGGTTGCCATACAAGACCAGACAAACTGACAAACGCTATAAGACTTTTGTGAAGACTTTGTGTCTTTTTTCAGACAGATGGACAGTAGAGAGCAACAAAATATCTTATTTCCCCAATCTTTTTTAAAAAGTATATTTTACGATTCTTTATTGCCTGTTTTTATTTATTTTGTTGTCCCTGTGAC
This sequence comes from Marthasterias glacialis, assembly GCA_911728455.2. NCBI lineage: Eukaryota > Metazoa > Echinodermata > Asteroidea > Forcipulatida > Asteriidae > Marthasterias > Marthasterias glacialis. The sequence goes on along the minus strand of OU452219.1, from coordinate 19,418,177 downwards.
CGTCTGTTTTTCCATAAATGTTTATCGATTTTGTTTCCCTGTGCATGTATTTTTTTCTGTTTTTCTGTAAGGACCTATGGAAATAAGCCTAAGTTATATTGGCTTTTGGGGGCTAACCTTGGTTGTGCAATTTTTACATCTTTTATGTACTTTCTTACTCATTTATTTCTTTTTATTTTCTCCTGTATTTGTGTTTGTGATTGCACTTTGCCATGTTTCTTGCTGTGAATAAGTTCAAACCAAATCAAATCAAATCAAATCAAGTAACTGCAAATTTTACATGAATAGATAAGGAACGATACAACAGTACAATGATAACAATAGGCATTTATGTAATAATAGAGAAAAGTAGAATACAGAAAAGTAGCTTACAAAAAAAAAAACAGATTTAAAGAAAAGCTTTAATTCTACATTGAATGTATATTAGAAATACAAACTAAATTGTTCAATATTGTAACCATGACATCTTGAACACTTAATAATATATAATAATAATAATAATTAATATTAATAAAGACATCACATGAAATATCAACAAGCATCTTGAAAAAAAGACTACTGATTACATGGAGTAAAAAATTAGATTAATAATATTTAAAAACATGGAGTTATATGCATTAAAATTTACATATTATGTATGTTTAAAACAAAAAAATAGAAGATGTATTTTTCCCTTGTGTGGGGTGTTCAATTCTGTCCAATAATAAATACAATTCCTTAATGTAATCTTGGAAAATGCACTGCAAATATAAACTGTAATCAATAATAAACTAACATAAATACACATCAAGTGGGAAGTAGCCTGAGCAGATGATAAATATTGTCAATCAGTTAATTTTTTTTAATGGGCAAAATACCTTCCATCCTCTTGATATCAGTTCCAAGATTCCGAAGTGTCTGCTTGTAAGAGTTTGGTGTTTGGAAAAGTAGATCCAGTGTCGTAGTCTGTAGTTTGCAGTATGAACCCGACCTATGGAAATGTCATTGACTAGACTTTCAGTAGAAAACAGCAAAACACTGTACAACTACAATGGTTCATATTTTGAAGTAAGTCAGGCGAGGCCTAGTTTATCTGCGAGAGACATTGGGATATGCAGTGAAAGAAGAATGGAGAAGTGTGCATTACTTGTTTTTTTTTGTTTTTGTTTTTTGTTTTGTTTTAATGCATCGCGATCTCTGGTGGCTAGATGAGACCAGTCAAAGCAAACTCTTGCGTCAGCAAATGACGCATGAGGTTGGGCAAAAGAAAGTGGTGTTGACTACAGTTGTCCCACACATAGAACTTCATAAAACAGGAAGAAGTCAGCTTCCACTTTCAGATTAAGCATTAATTTCCAATTATTACTAACCTGCGTTTATACCTTAAGGAGGAAAAGTTTTACCTGTTATTCTGTAGTCATCGTCATAAGAGAGTATGTGATCTTGGTACACTCTGGCTAGTCTTTTGAAACTGCATCTCCAGGACAAACCACAGTAATGGCAAAAGAAAGGAGTACAGCATTAAATCATGACCAGGAAATATCTCTTTCATGTATTTAGATCATTAGATTATTATAATTTTTCTATATGGGACAGAAAATGAAACTCACATTCGACCAATTTGAGGTCGTGTTGTGATTAGTACATGTACTGTAGGGTCTTAATACATGTACTGTAGGGTCACACTTTCATGTTTGACTTTCAGCATTGGAACAATCTTGAAAATAATCTGTGTTTTGTTTTACTTTCCTTTTTTCTCAATTCTTCCTCACTTTTGCCATAAAAGGGAAACCTTCAAGTTGTAGTCTATTTCACTATTGGTTTTTGATAGAGTACACGTCAATTCAATCCTCTAGTTTTCAATAAACATCATCCAACCAGTGAAATTTTCATCAAATTTAGTGTTTTCAGCAAAAACATGAACACATTTTTTTGTCAGGGATTTTGTGCACGTCCATATCGGCCCCAGTGGCATAACCAGACATTTTCATTGGGGGGGGGGGGAGGGAGAAGCGGGGGTGAAGACACAGATTGTTGGGCCTATTTAATGTATCGAAACCTTTTTTTCTTGGAATTTATTGGTGGAGGGGGGGGGGGGGGTTAAGATGTGTATCAATTTTGATTGTTAAGTAGAGTGTGATTTCACAATACAGATCAATATAGCAATATTGACTACTCATTTTAAGATGAACCACAATGGAGTCAAGTTATGAATGCTAATAATAATAATACACATGAACAAAAGATAAAGTAAAGCTAAGATTTATTCGCATTATATCTTAATAAGGCACAGCACATGCAGAGTGCCTCTACGGTCTATTAATAAGGATTTTCAATAATCAGCCACTGAGAAGTTTAAGTCAAAAACAACATCAATTCTTAAAGATTTGATCATTAACAGATCGATCACAGTTGTTATAAAATGTTATCATTATAAATATCGGCATAATAGATCTTATAGTTGAACATATTATTTTAATTCTGTAATTCCATGTCATCATACAATCAGAAATTACAGTATATGTATTTTGAAAACTCTTTGGCTCTTTTGATACTAATTACCATCTTTGTTATGGGTTCTTATACACTAATCTCAGCAGCTTGTTTATGGTGCTTTACACCACCGCAGCTATGGCCAATGCACGCATGCGCGACTCGACATTAGTGCGTCAGTGCGCATATGTACCAATCAGCATGGAGGATTCACAATGTGTGTGCATAGACGGGCACCAGCGCCGTAACTAGGGTAAAATTTTAGGGGGGAACAAGGGGGGAGGGGCACCATTTTTCCTAGGGGGGCACTTTTGGCCGATTAAAACTGCAGTTTCCGTTTGTATTTTTTTCCTAAACAAGCCCCTTTTCAGCGCTCTTCTGACGAGTTGAGGTAAAACAAAATACATTATGCGTGTAAATAGTACAAAACAGTTTTAAAACATTGAAATTACTACAGAAAAGCTCATGAAATGCAACATTTTATTTTGGTATTTTTTAATCCCAAAAGTCCAGATTTCAAATGGGGGGGGGGGCACGGACATCAGTTGGGGGGAACGTGCCCCCCATGCCCCCCTTACGCCACTGACAGGCACGTGTGGTGGCCATAGCTGCGATAACGCCCCCCCCCCCCCCCCCCCCCGCCCATCAAGAAGAAAAAAGAAAGAAGATTATAGTCTAAAATCCTCCTGCACACTGGTACCACAGCATGCCACAAAGTACCATACCTTCCAGGCTAGCATTGGGTGCATTGGTTTCCGTCTGTTTGTACAGTTGGAAGTATGTGGTAAACCCCACGGCTTGTGTACTGTGGTATTTTGTGAGAGAGCCAAGTGGGCAGGAGAGTGCACTGATGGTACTAATAGGGTTTTAATAAGTGAGACAAGTGACAACAAATATTAACAACTTCTCTAAAAATCACTCAACAAACTCTGTATGTAACCTTTGTTTACAAAAGGAGTGACCTTGTACATTCCAGGGCCTTTCTGGCAGGCGAGATACTACACTGGTCATACGGTCATTCTGTGTCATAAATTCCACATAAATTCAAGAGTTATAAAAATAACAGCTGAACAAGTTTTTAGATGCGCCCATTTTTTATCGTATCAAAAGTTGATCAAAATCAGACAGTGCAATCTCCGTAGAATATAAGATTTAATGTTTTCTTCCACTGAGCTGTGTTGTGCCTGCAGGAAGGCTATGTGGCTCTTTTGTAAACGTGTGATGTCACTGGTTACATGGTCTACAAAGTGCTCCTTTAGATTTTTACAAATAAGTGTAGTCCTAGAAAAATACAACTTTGAAAAATACATAACCTTCAAATAGTGTACCATGACATGTTAACCCTTTTTACCTGGTGGTATTCTTAACTATCAACAATCATGAACTAATTACTACTTCCAAAAATAAAGTTTATCTTTCAATTTTATAAAAAGGTGGAGGCTAATATATTAATCTCAGATTTTTAAATTATTACCACTATTTTAAACTATATCTTCCTTTTAAAAAAAAATCAACTCTTCCAAGTTAAAAATCATACCGATCGCTAGAGTAAGCAATTAAAAAAAAATCTAATTAAACAAAATCATGAAGCTACCTCTAAGCACTAATAAAGGTAAAGCTTTTTAAAAAAAAATAATAATAAAATTACCCAGTCAGTTTTCCCTTGTGGTTTATTTCTTGATATTTGAAATAAAAAGTCGCATCCCCTCAAGGTGATCCCTGTCCTACTGCTTCTCAGGTTATATTGTTGGGTGTGATCCCTGGTTATAAGGCAGTGTTAGGTTGTATGGCGTCTGATTGGCACACTCGCCCCCACCCCCCAATAAAGATATTGAAAAAATAGGGAAGCCGCCATCTTAGGGCTAGATGGCTCAGTTGGTTGAGCGTTGGCTAAGTTAATCCAGAGGTTACAGGTTCAAATCCTGTTCTTGTCACCCAAAATGGAACTTAAAGCTACATGTTATTGCGTATCCCATTCTGTAATGCATACATGTGATTTGTTCAAGTTGCCTTTCTGGTCGACATGCAAAATCGTGTCAATCATTGATGTGTGTACACCCACATTGGAAAGATTGGATACTAACATAAGTTCAAAAATATCTTCAAAATATGGATTATAACATTGGTTTCTTGACATAATTTTCCGTAATAAACCTGTAGTTAACGAGATTTTTTATGAGGTTGTACACACGTCGTTGATTTATACAGGCATTACACACATTGTCTTTTGAGAAAACGTGTTGCTTAATCTCTGAACTACATCTCTCCAGACGAGCTGAACATTTTACACACCTACAACTCTCAGTCTCAATGAGCACTTTTAGCTTGCCACAAATAATACCCTTTTTGTGACAGAACCTGAGCCAAAGCTATCGAATTGGGAACTGTAAAAAATCAACCTCTAATGTTTGTGTTGCCTTTCTCTAAAAGAATGGACGTGTATAACCTTCTGTTTTCAATCCTGAAATTGCATAAGAAATAATACTCATGGACTGAAAAAAATAATGTACCTTCAAAATTGAAATGTGTTGCGAAATGATTGGTCCAAAGTAAATTGGCAGCTAGGCTGTTTCCGAATTAGAACTAAGGCTACAGCTGCAGTCGGATGAAAGTGTTGAGCATAGGTTGCCCTGAGCAACAACCCTTAGCAACAGTGGCAGATGCCAATTCGGACTTAGCCTTAGATTCCATTTCAGGAATGAAAGGAGTTGCAGAGAACCAGGGTAGCTGAGCACACTGAGTTAATGTAGCGTTGCTTGGTACTCGGCAGGTAAACAGTCAAGCAGACCTGGCATAGAAACAATCATATGAACACATTTACTTTTGGGGTATGTTGATGAGGGCGAGGAGGGTGGGGGGTGACATCTCAATCTCTACATCTGAAGTCATCCTTACGAGGCATGGGAATGTTATCACTAAGACCTTCATCATGGTGAGGCCATCTTGATTTTCTCCCATTCAAATCAATGTAACCAAAGTGTGACTGGAAGGAGAAATAGTCTGGTCCCTTTTTTATACAATGAATATTATTATTCATTGCTGTTACTGGATACAAGGAACATGACCAAAAATGGTGGCAGTATGATAATGGCCTTCCAAACCATCACACAGCAACCAATGATCAATGGCCATGAACCTTCATACCAATCAACTTGAAAACCTGCTTTCATGACTTTGCCATAAACTTGCCTCAATTCTACTAAAATGTGATGTGAAGGACTTCGCTTGCAGGTCAACATACAAAACTGTTTTCTTATTCACTGATCTTAATGTTAGTGAAGACCCGCTCTGTGCTACCAGATAGCCAATCAGTTATTTTTTTAATGTTAGTTCTATGGTTTAAATTTATGAAACCTATCCAGTTTAAACGAACGCTTTCTTCTATAAACCACTATGTTCTTATCCCCTAAATATGCAATGGTTACAGTTAAGAACCCAGGGCCCTACTGCATAGAGCTGCTCAAGCACAAAAAGTAGCTTAGCTTAAACAAAATTATGCTTACCAGAATAAGGTTACCAGCCAAAATAGCACGTCACATGTGCATTCTGCGACTGGTATCCTGCTTATTTTTGCTTAGCAGAATTTTTTTTAAGCACTACTTTCTGCTTAAGCAGCTTTATGAAATTGGGCCCCTGTACTATGCTTTGTTTTTTTGATCTGCTTACCTTTACTTGCCAGCCATTCCTTACTGAAGAGTCTAGCATAGTATTTCTGACCGGTGTCACACAAGCAGGTGGTTATCAGATGACCAGGGCCCATCATCTTAGCCACCTGAGGACCGATAACAACAATTTTTGTAAGGACGGATTCAAATGCTCAGCAAAATAAAGTCTCTTTTGGGAGGAGTGTTGGCTCTGAAAAGAGCCGTTGTAGTGTTGATGTCTGAGAGTGTACTCTGCTCCTCTAAAGGAGAATGTAAAAAGCAAGTTGGTTTAAACTACAAGCCAATTCAGGCAAATACCGGTGCACACGAAAGAACATGTCCAATAGTATTTAGAAAACAAAAAACGTATTTTAAGTCTTCTAAAACTACTTCTGGTCCGGTGAAAGTTCTGAGCTGCATGAGCTGCAGGACTTGTGTTCTGGTGGAGATTCTTGAGTTTTGAATCAAACTTGAGCCCTGTACCTACCTGCACAGCTCCGGCTACATTCAGACCCGATGAAGCACCGACAAAGAAACCTTCCTCATGTAACAAGCGGAAAGTCTGTTGAGAACAATTGGACATCCGTCAACACACATGTGTATCATAATGATAACTTGCAAAATTAATGTAAACGGCTTCACGTTTTCAATCCTAGCAGTCTTTCTCAAAGGCTAAATGACAACCCAAAACATACATACAAGTGTACTGGAGTAACAGAAGCTGTCAAGTTCCCACTTGACTGCTTCTGTTACTCCAGTATACTTGTATGTGTGTGTTCTGTTGTCATTTAGCATTTGAGAAAGACTCTGCTAGGGTCGAAACGCGAGGCCATTAACAAATTTGTATGCATTTATACAACAAAGTCCTTGTGGTTGGTAAGCAGTTTGCAACAGCTAATTTTATTTTTCAGAATGATAAGATATCCAATCGGGGCAAACATAAAAAAAACAGGCTGAAAATTATGCTTATGTACTAAACCATCTCCTGCCTGCATGTGACATCACTGTCTATCAACAGTCACTCGACGTGATCGTTTGAGTTACGCGCCAGCTGCTATCTGCTATAAATATCAAGAATTGATGCCTTGTACCGACATCACACACGGCTACTGTCGGCCATGGCCGCCAATTTGTGAGTCAGGTTACACGTAAAAATTATGGTAAGCTTGTAAAGGTCGTTTCCCTTTAGAGGCTAGAGGCTTGTTCCCTTAAACTCAACACTGTGCAGTTAAAAAAGAAATTCAGTTTCAGGTCACTTCAGATCTCACATTATGTCTCAATCTAATAAAAAATATCAAAACTTTACATAAAAGTGTACACTTATAGGTACAGTACTGGATTGGTATTCATCCAAATTGTTTTTTTTTTTCGTATTGGTATCAAACTGAAAGCTATGAAGTTCATACCAGTAGCAACCTTCCATAGAAATATTTTTGTCTGACATGCTGTCAAAGTCGAGAAAATAGAATATTTAAGACCCCGATTTTAATTTTGGTTGTAACAAGCAAAATTAAGATCAATGTGTTTACGTGCTGAAGCATGCTGAAAAGTGTGGACGGTTTTTCACTATTTTCTCCTGATTCAGACAACTGATTGAGCACAAATGTTCACAGATTTGTTTTTTCATATATATATATTGAATCACACAAAGTAAGAACACTGCACTATCAGCTTTACCAATCCTGCATTTTACCTTTAATTAAGAGTGATATTTTCCTTTTTCACTGGTAACCAATGCAGTTACCACATCATTAAATACATGTAAGAGCTCACCATGTGCACTGCATCTGTGTCCAGTACACATATCGCATCGTCCACGGGGGCTTCCTTGAAATTGTCAGTGACCCGACCTTGACCTATGCCCTCTGTGATGGATGACCCTTCTGACCTTTCAAGCTTGCCGTGCTTGACGTGGTTGAAGAGTACACTACCCTGCGGATCAGCCAGGACCACTTTGACATTGGGGTTCTTTTCCTTCATAAATTTCCCGACACCTTGAGAGAAAAAATAAAAATCAGATTGGGAGGTTTGGTATCTGAGCTCAAATACAAAATTAAAACTGCTTGGATGAGACGAAACCTAGATGAACTTTAACATCACATCAGTCGACGCATTGCATAAACCCAATACTTAACTTACCAGCTAATGTTCCACCGGTACCAGTTGAAAAAACGACAGCATCGACTTTCCCATCTGTGATAAAAAAAAATATGAAGGAAGAACAAATTTCAGCAAAAATCAATTAAGCTCACAACTTTAAGTTAAGGGTTCTTTCCTATATTTGGCTCAGCAAATAAATTTGGATATCAATATTTTCTGCATGTACGCCTCCGACATTAGGAAGAGGTCCTTGTATTTGTTCCTCCTTTGTTTGGCATTGAATGTTGAAACAATCACATCATGAAAGTTCGTTAACCCTCAAGAGACCTGGCGCACCTAACTCAAGCTCCGGTGTTTCTGATCAGCAGAGTGTGGGTTCGAGTCCCGGTCTTGACACTTGTGTCCTTAAGCAAGACACTTAACCATTATAGATTTGTCCTTTGGATGGGCCGTTAAGCCGTGGGTCCCGTGTGTTGTGTAAAGAACCCAGTACACCTATTGTTAAAAGAAAAGGGGTTCGCCCCAGTGTTTCTGGCATGGTTGGCTGCGTTAGGTTTGTGTCACATCACCTTGCGATATATATATAAAAACGTAAAACGGATCTTATAATTCCAAACATAGCTCTGCATACTGTAGAAAAAGTGCTGAACGCTTTGAGACGCTCTTCGGGTGTGATAAAGCACTGTATATGAACTGCGTATTATTACTATTATCATCAGGAATTGGGTGTACAAACACAAAAGCAATGCTTGAAAAGTTAACTGTTAGCTTGCATTACGTACAGGCAAACCCACACCCATAAAAAGATGTTAAGTGAGGAGACGTAACACATTGATTTTTATCGCGATGGTGTACTTACCGGTTTGATCCCATATCTCTGGCCCTGTCGTTTCATAATGAGCCCTAAGGTTTGCAGTGTTATCAAACTGGTTGGTCCAGATAGCATTTTCAAGACTTTCTGCGTATCTCTTGGCCTGTAATACGGACATAGTGGTTTATTTGTTAAGGTCTAGACTTTTTACACGATTCAATATTTTACCTGAGATATGATGGCAGCTGGCTTATATAAAAGCCCTGATGTTCTCATAGATGGCTATGGATCGCAGGCCTGATATAGACCTTATGCGTATGACGTTACTATGAGCATTTAGTACAGGTAGTTTTGGTCTCTGTGAGATGAAAACTCTGCTTATAGGAATGCATAAAAAAATGATTAAATGCATTTTTACAATTTTTTTCGCAAGTGCAACAGTGAAATGTGCTGACATTTTACACAGGTTGGGTTTTGTTACAAACATCTTGATTTGTGCAAAGAATGGAAGCATTTACAGTCGGTTTACCAATGTTGAGCAGGGGCTTTAAGGAAACATTACCTGATGATTGTAGTTGTCTGGGTCAGTGTATGCCACGGCTGGTACAGGATAAACTGTAGCTCCTAGTACTCTCATTAAGTCTATCTTCTCTTGGGATTGGGTATCGGGCATAAAAATGACACACTTAAATCCCATAGCGTTGCATATATGAGCAAGACCAATACCTGTCAAGCAAGAGACATGAAAATATTGGGAAGTTACATCAAGAATCAAACAGTCTTTGATTAATAGTGTGGTTTTGACATGACAGATTTTAGAAAATGCTTTAAGTTTTTTTCTTATATTGTTTTAATCGAGCAAATCTTAGTTAAACTAAATATTTTGTACAGTAATGTTTGTTAAATGATTAACAAAACAAAATAATAAACTCGGCGTTTGTTTATTTATCGTGTTGCATAGAAGGCGAGGTTGAAATGCCTCCCCCACACCCCCGTAAAAAAATATATTCAATTTATTATGGTGCGTGACTGTGGATCACAGCATTAGTACCAAACAGACTTTCCCAACCAGGATATATTTTGACCTTAATTGAAATAATCTTCTCCTCAAGAGGAACTCGATGGTCCCCGATAGAAACCCTTGGCAAACAAAGATGATCTCTGCATAGTTGCATTTGAGGCCTCACTCAAAGGCAACGGAGGCAATTGCCTCCGTTACTCTGGTCATTGCCCTTGAAATGTTCCAACCAACCAATAGAATTTTACAATTTCCTCATAGAGGTGCCCATTATCAAGAAGAAAATGCCCTGGTACCCTTGCCCTTTGCAATTAGGCCTGCCTTACCTGTGTTGCCCGCAGTTCCTTCGACTACTGTGCCCCCGGGCTTCAGTTGACCTAATAACAAATAATAAAAGAACAGCAGTGAACTCAAAGGTTAGGCTTTTTACATAAAATAATAAGATGAAAAAAACAAAATCTTGAAGAAAAAAAATACATAAAGGAAAGTGTTTTTCGGGGCTATGCGTATGCTAACCATTGTACAAGTATTATAGGATACATAATACTATAAACGGCAGTGGCTCTGATAAGATGAATCTCACCTTTCTCTAAAGCATCTTTGATGAGGAAGGCTGCAGCTCTATCTTTGACTGAACCTCCTCCATTTGCAGACTCCACCTTGACGGTAATGTCACATCCTGTTTCTTTACTCAGGCTCTCCAGACGGATCAGGGGTGTCCTGATGAATTTAAAAAAAAATTGCTGTTAAAGCAGTCAAGAAATCTTTAAAGGCAAAGTATACCTTTGGTTTTTGGAACCGTACATTTGCCTTAATGCTCTACAATTGTAGATATATGCCATAAAACTAACCTGTGTAAATTTCAGTTCAAAAGGTGGCAGCGATTTTGAGATATCACCAAAAATCTGGAGCAGTTGTGTTCACGCAGAAGAAGTATCCGTCACTGGAATACACATTCTGAGAAGCGTTAAGGCCATAACGCTTCTCAGATTCAAGTTTTGGGGGGATAAAAAGTGATGTATTTTTCCATAACTGCAGTACTTAAAAGTGAAACGTTTCTCAAAATGCATTATACTATCCAAAGCTGCTGTACTTCTTACCAAGTGAGTTCTTATTGCCATAAATTTTCAGAGTCATTACCAAACATATACAGACCCTTTAAATAAATGTCGTCCTTCCTCGATAGTGCAACTATCAACCCATATTGCTGAACAATTCATTTCTAAACATTACTGAAAATACTTTGCCACAAACCAAACAAATGTACATGTATACGTTGCTCAAAATGTTAACTTACTTGCCAACCATTCCTACGAAGCCACCTCGGACACTGTCCTGAAGAAAAAGTCGGAAATAATTGTTAATCAAGTAAACTAAGAATTATTAGCTTTGTATTGTGTTAAATTCTGTCAAATTAGGCTTCTTCACTGCCTGGTTGGTGGAGTGATGTGGCCAAGTGGTCTAAGTTCTGTCAGTTACAAATTGTGGGTTCGAGCCCTCACAAGGCTGGTCACAGATACCCGTGTCCTCGGACAAGCCGTGAATGGAGGTAAAAATAGAGGGATAGCTGGGATATTCAGAGCTCTTGGTCATGTCCCTTCCGATCAGGAGCAAATTTTGTTGACACTTTTTTTCGTCAACATTTTAAAATTACCACTTGGTTACATTTAAAATGTTGGGAAATGAGGTCAAAATAATAGACTGATTGCATGTACTACGATATCTGAGCTGATGGCAAACTACGTGCAAATACATGGCGTGACTGACAGAGTCACACCAACAGTTGGCTTTTGGTAATAATAACACAGTTACTCAGCTATTTTATTAAAGTTGTTTGTTGTGACATTGATATTAATCACATTACTATTTCATAAACTACCAGTATTCTACTACAAAAGAGGTTTATTTTGAGTTATGCACTACCGGCATCGGACGACTATGTAGCCACCCGCCTGTTGTTTTGTTTGTAATGTAGGCCTAAATAACTGTACAAAAAGGGTAAAGAACGTTGCCAAAAGTGAGCATTTATACCTAGCCTTGCAAAATTTCAAATAGGCAAAGGAATCACACAGTTCCAGAAAGCAATTTCTTTTATGATTCAGCTTCAAAACTTTGAAATTCTTGTGTTGTAAAGTGTGTGTCGTCTGGCCCAAACGTTCCGTCGTGCGTTAGTATAAATTGTTTTATACATTACTTGTAAAATTTCTAAGTCTTGCTGGAACTGTCCTTACTGGCTTTATTCAGCCACTCGAAGGTCTCAGATTTTGAGAAAGAAAAGCCTCAATCGGATAAACAAATGCAACATTCATTATGTACCGAACCGCACTTTCCTATGGAGGATGATGTGTTTGTTTACATTTAATACCCACAATAGGTCACATGACAAGGGGCGCGCAATTGGTCTATTTGACAAATTTTACCACTGGGTTTCATCAAAACCCTCCTGTCTACAACTGTCATGATGAGGATCTAGGTTTATGATTATCGTAACAACAAAAAACAAACAAACAAAACAAATAGAGGGGAGCATAAACCCCTACAATCCCTACATGAAAAATTACAAAGACAAGTCTCATTTTCTTAAAACACTTTAGGGCCTACTTCAAAATTAAAAAACAACCAAAATAAATGAAAGTAAATAGTATTATTACCAGCGAGTATCAAAAATACAAAAAGTAAATTTTTCTTCACTTGAAAATTTTATTTGTAAATTTTTAATTATTAATACATCGTGTATTATATAGGCCTAACCTAAATAAAAATAGTAATGTTATTATTCATAGTTGAAAAATAAAAAAACAAAGATAAGTGTCAACAAGTCTGTTTAAAAATTCAGTTCATCGCACAGGGTTAGCACCGAATACAACGATTACTTGGCACTTTATGGCATGACTCAGCATTTTCAAAAGAATGCAAAACCGTCTAACGTTATTCCATGTGCAAACACTGCAAAGACAGTGCCCATCCCACACTGTCACTGACATTTGCAAAACGATTGCTTTATTAAAAGAAACATTATTAAACAATGTTTCTAGGGTGAAACAAGAGTTTCTGCATTTTTGTTACAGAAACGACAAATTTACCTTCCATATCGTCCTGTAAAATTGCCTAAAATGCGGTGAATGTTTGCAGACAAGTTTTCGCATGGGCGCCGCCATCTTGAATGCACAGAGAGGGCGCACTCACGAAAATAAGTAATTGGACTTTGCCCCACGCGCACGACGTCGTGCACCGAGACACGCCTTTTTCATCATTTTTTTATTCAGGACAAAATATTTAAACACCATGCGATGAAAATGGTGCAGCTGCTTTGACCTCTTTCTTAATCTCTTTATTAACGTTTTATTTTTTTGGATAGATTTTGTTAAAGATGCTACAGGTCCGATTTTTGATTGACCCGAAAATGTAGATTTGAATTTAAACTAACTTTTTTATTTATTTCTTTATTTTTTATTTATTTAAGATTCGAGAAAATAAAGGCCCAAGCTTTCATTTAAGGTATTGCATGAAATGATGAGTGGTATTAATTGAAAACCAAAAATGAATTATTGTCAGGATCCTGACATTATCTCGCGTCCATCAGCCATGTGCAAACATTTTTGCATGTTCCATGTATTCTGTGTATGTCTATAGCATAATAATGCACAAGTTTGTGTATGTTTTTCGTTTTAAAACAGCATCATCACCATTCTGTTAAAATTCTTCAGGAAAAAGATGGTTTTTTTTGTGAGAATCGGGCTATGCAACTTGAAGGCGCTGCCTGCATGAAAATAAACAGGTCATCGTTGGAATGTTAGTGGTAGTAGGCGTATCCCTAGAAACCCATCTACTTCAACGTGATAGATGATTTATTTGACCAAACAACAAAGGTGTGATGTTTGCGACATTTTATAGTAGCAATTATCTCCTTAATTGGGTGTAAATGACTTGTTAACACCTTGCTACTTCCAAACAGATGTTTTATTGGTAGCAATTAAATTCCCATTAGGGCGATAACGTCGTTTACAACACGGCACTTTAAAGCTTCACATTTAGGCCTACACGCCAGTCCTCACGCCTTGGAATTAAGTAAAAAATCTGTGTGAATATACGGAAAAATTTAATTAAAATTGAAAGGCCTAAGCTGTTGTAGAGAAAAAAGTCACAAAATTAGTTTCAAATCAACCAATTACCCCCCCCCCCTCCCATTTTTTCATGGGGGGACACCTGGGGGCACTGAGAACCCCCCCCCCGTGGGGACTAAGGGGGGCAGAGGGGTTGATTTGCCCAAAACTCGGATAAAAGCACAAGTTAGTATACAATTCTAATAAAAAGTCCTTCCCCCCTTTTTTTGGAGGGGGGATGCCCTTTTGCCCTCTGGCTCGTATGCCTATGGAATGAAGCGTCCTGGATAGAGGCCGTGGTAGCATCACAAAACATCTTTTGATTGGCTTGGGAGTTGATTTCGGCTTATAGGCACCAACTTCCAAGTTTTTCTAAAAGCTCCTTGTTCAAGAAGCCCATTTTTCAAGATAGCTGTGGGAGAACCAAAGCCGAACGCACGAGAACTGAAGCTGTGTTTTGACAAATATTTGCATGGTTTAACTGTTGGTTAATGTAAAAATGACCTACCAATTTTTAATCAAAAGACTTACAAAGTTGGTCATTTACTAAGGAGCTGAAAAATACCACTTTGCTCAAGAAAACTGCTTTTCATCTTAGTTCAAAATACCCCAAAAGTGTTCTCTTGCTTCTCTCGGAAGCACTTTTTATTCTTGTGAAGAATGAGTAACCAACCTAAATAAATGAAAATGAATCCCAAAACATGCTTCTTGAAAAAAAATTAAGAGCCGGCTTGCTGAATCTTTGTATTTTCCCAATAATGTTTTACCACGGTTGCCCAATGATAAAATTTAATATGTTTTAAAGAGGCCGTCTTTGACGAGATTTCCTACTCCCCTCATCTACGCAGCTCCGCCTCCTTACAGAAGGACAGTCCCCTTACGAATTGACTGAGATTTCCCGTTATAAATTCTCGTCGAAAGTCGGCGAGTCTTCAATCAAATTCTTTGCGGTTTTTTTTTCATTTAATGGTAAGCCTTTCACACCTTATACGATATACCGCATTGTGAAGTTGTTCTTGGCAGCAGTGGCTTCTTATCAAAGATATATAGAGTAACGGAGCAGCATTGGAGGACCCAAGATCCGATTTTTCATTTTTTTTTTTTTTTTTTTTTTTACGGCCATGGCTAGCTGTCACCGGTGACTTAATAGATTGTTCCTGGGATTCAGAAAACAGGACTTGGGAGTGGCTAAAAATATACAGGGAGCACTACTGGACTAGCGTGAAGTGTCACAGTGCAGTGTGGGCAAGGTCTCGGTATATAAGTGGACGGTAGTGACCAACAGGAAGTTGGTCAAAGCGGGACTTGGTGAATGCATCCTGTGCATATTGTTTATAAATGCTTCACTCTGTTGAGTTTACCATCACCAAGAATCTGCTACTTTGTGTTGCTTCTGCTGAAAAAAACATCCGAAGGGGGTAATGTAAACTTTGGAAAATTTCTTTTAATATTTTTGGAATAGCTGAAAATTTAATGCATAGTTTGGTTTCAGTCCTACGGTTAGGCCTGTGGGCATTATCACATTTAATGAGGTTAATATCTAGCTTCTATTAAAAAAAAAATAATAAAAAAAATCTTTACTTGTAATTGTAACGTGGACTTGTAATTATTTGACATAAAAAGTGTGAAGGGAACCTCTTTTAATCATTATAGGTAATTGAATTATGTTATTATACCTTCACTGTCTTTAATGTAATTCTCCGTTAACTCATTCGCAGATTTACCTGAAGTGTTTTCTTTTAAGAAATGTCCTATTATATTAACAACAAATAATGGAAGTCTAATCAGTGATTTGTTCCGCTCCAAAACCATTTTTTCCCCAAACTATTTGTACCTTTGTAGTCAATTTATTATTGGTGTATCAGACTTTAAAAAAAATGTTATAGTTATTTTCGCGTTTGCAAAACAATTATTTTTCGGATCTTCACTGATGATGGGTCGAAGTTGGGGATCTCTAAAAAGACTTAGGAACAAGTATCAAAGCGAAGGGCTATGATGCAAACTATAAAGAATAATTTGGGTATGCCTATCGGAAGAGTGCGTTTATTCTATAGATCTGTAAGATCTATGGTTGATTCAGATCCATAGGATTCGGCAGACTATCGCAAAAACCAGTGCAGAATTAGTTACGTTGACGAAAATGTTAGGCTAATTTAGGCTTGTAGACCCTAATCCTTTACATTCGTGAGATTATAGAAGCGATAATTGAAAGAGAAAATGACCCTTAGCATAGGCCTAGGGCCCAGATTCATAAAGCCTGTAAGCACTAAAACTTGCTAAGCACAGACAAATCAAGCTTAGCAGAAACAGGGTAGCAGAAATTGGCTACCAGCCGATAGGCCTGTTCCATCAAGTTTACATTGATGCGACTAGTTCACCACTTATTTGTTTGCTTTACTCAACAGCTTTGTGAAATTGGGCCCCAACTGTTGTTGGTTACTTTGGGTTCCCATCAGGTACGCTTGGGCCTTATCCGAATTGGCGGCTACGGCTGTTGCTAAGGGTGTTGCCATGAAGGACGTCTTATACTTTAACACATGGTAACGCGGCGATTCAGCCGTAGCCGCAGCCGTAACAAAATCTCGCACTTTTAACTGGCCCTTACGTATAATTTTGCGGGACTTGCGCGGTGTATTGCAAAGTTCCCTAAAAACAGCAAGACAGTCAATGCCTCTGTAATTAGATAAAATCATTATCTGAATCTTGAGCTATATTTTCACGCATTGGTTGAAAAGCGATCAGTGCTATTACCTGAATGTATACACGGACAAAAGACAGTCATTTGGGCATCTTTCTAAAGGGTGTATACACAACATTGGTGAGATTTGAAAAATATATGTTTACAGATTTGCACATAATTTAAACGAATGTAAAGATGGTCATGGTGGAAAACGTTCCTTGACATATTTTTGCCTGGAATGCTACAGTTTAGGGAAGTGAGTAAAACAATTTAGTTTGATCTCGTGAGTCCAAACCTCGATGTTCTAAATCAGTGAAAACATAAATGTTCCCCGCACTATTTTCTCGTGACTCTAATAACTGATTGAGTATGAATTTTCACAGGTCTGTTATTTCATGGTATATGTTGGGTCACACAAAGAACGCATGCTGGGCCAAATTTATTACAACAGCTTAAGCGTATAATTTTGCTTAACAATTTTCTGCTATGCAAAAATTTGCAGGAAACCAGTCACACTTATACGGTATATGTGGAATGGTATTTTTGGCTGGTTACCTTTTTCAAAGTAAGCAACAATGTTTAGTGCTTAGCTACCAGCGTCAGTTGTCCATTGTTCTCTGAAGTGAATATTTACTTATAACGATGGGTTCATTTTACGTTGATGATCACGGATTTCTTTTCCATTTACACGTTTGCAGATGTTAGTTTAAAATCAACCATTTCTCAAAATGATAAATCGGGTTCCTCATAATAGTGAGTGTTATATCTTCACAGTTCAATTTTACGATGGTACCTGGGTGTTTGCAGACACCTATTATAAACCAATATAAACGCTCTCTGCTGATAACTATATAGTTTTACCTGAAGCTAACTTTATTGGGCAAGGGAGCAACAGGCCAAGTGCTTGGCCATGATTACGGGAAGGTTGTTGATCTAACTACTGTAATGACACCTTTTATATATCTCCCTCGTGATAAGAGGGCGATGATTGCCTTTTTATTGTTTACCTGTTAAAATGGCCTTAAGGAGGTATAAACAATTGGTAAACAGTAATAACACAATCAAGATAGAGCAAGATCCTGGATCTTCTCGACCTTCCGTTTTACTAGTTGACACTCGTAGTGTTTCATTTGGGTATTTTTTTTTTTTAGAAGGGATCAATGTTACAAATCAGGAATATGCAAATATAATTTACAAAAAATAAAAAATAAAAATAAGAACTTTGCTTTATACCCCGGTTGCCCATTCGTAACGTTAGACACACAGATATGTGTGTCGACCCGGTAATTCGAGAACTTCTTTGTTTTCCCTCATTATTTGGACGCGAGGGCGTCCTCACTCTGTCAGAACACCAACATACCTCATTTTTCACAGTCCTCGGTTTCAACGGGTATGGACAACCCCGCACCCACACCTATCTGTCAACCCCGTAAAACGAAGACTTCTCTTTGTTCTCCCATTGTTTGGAGTTGTGTTTTTTTTAGCAGCATCCCCCATTGGTTTTGTACGTGAAAGCGAAGCGAGGACGTCCTCGCTCTGTCACAACAGCCTGGGGTGGATTTCACAAAGCGCTAGGACTAGTCTTATCTCGAGTTAGGATGAGTAACTAGTCCTAACTTATATGACTTGTCATAAGTTAGGACTAGTCTTAAGTTAGGACTAGTTTTGTGAAATTCACCCCTTGTCCCTTTTAGTAAAGTTTTCGGTGGCGAGGAGTGCACACATTACAGCAAAAAAAAAGGAGAACCAACGTATTTACAATCTATAGCAGTTACGTTGTACCTTCTCCTAATATGCTATCAAACGAATTCTCATGAATATGCAAATTGGTCGCTATTTTGAAACGGCCATCTTGTTCATGCTGAAAGTTGTCATTCTGTCACCCACAAGCAAATTGCAGTGCATTTGAAAATATACATGAGTACACGAGTGATATTGTAGGTCAAATCAGATGATCGATAATTCTGGACAAAGTTGACTTCACAGGATGCATTATCCAATGGAGGAAGTAGTCAGTCTGTTTCAATGTTCGATAACATCCTGAACTCATTCCCAGACAACGAAAACAAGATCAGAACTGGGTTAGTGTGTCTTGACTCTTGAGGTGAAGTAACGTCATGAATATGAATCCAGACCGTAGAAGTCACAGAAATAATGCTCTCAATAGGAAGGAGTTCTTTGAGTTAAAGACAGAGCGTCCTTTTGTACAGCATCTCACAGCCTGTTCAATGAATAACGGCACGGTACTATGTTCTTTAATTTCGGCAACGCAGATTATTACATTTTCCCCATTCACTAATTAAACAATTTGGGGTACAACAACGCATGTCTGCAAATCTATTGGCGAATCTATCGATAAATAGTAATGGTTATCAAAATTCCAACTCGTCAGTACGTTCTCCAAGGACCGTCTTCTGTTCACCTGCAAGAAAGGCAAACTACCGGGGCACAATGATGTTGAGTCAGAACCCAGTTATTTTTATGTGTCGAGAGCACACAGTGGGCAGAATAAATTACCCTGTGGTGGTGTATTGAGTCGATTAGGTCTATACACAAGGTAAACACGCGGTGATAAATTCAAACAGAAGGGGGCCATAGTTATTAGACTGTTGTTCATTGAAAGTGACGGACATTATGATCTGAAACCTGATGGTGGAAAGCAGTGGAATGGGAACATATCGGTCATCTTTTCAAAGGATCTATAGGTATAATTTTAGAGGAGATATTTGTTGGGCAGGTGCTACTTAGCGAGATCCTTGCAAACGCTGGAAATAGAATAACAATTTCGTGAAAATTACAGTAAAACGGACATCACTCTTGCACGGTAAGTGATGATAGACGCGTTAACTTTTGCAGTGAATTTGATATATTTTTTTTCTTAAATTAAAACAAGAGTTTCTTCATAAAGGGTTTATTTATTAACAATAAAAAACATGATTTGTGCATATACTTCACAACATTCGCTTATTATTTCACAAGGTGAGCAATAAGTGATTGCCAATTGATTTCAGAGTTGTTGTTTTTTTGTCATGGTGTTTACTACAACCAAACCCGGTGCCATGATCTTTCCCGACCACAGTTTTGCAGCATTCACAATCTACAATGGCAGTGATTTATAATCAAGAATCGTCTCTATACTCATCTTCTACAAACGAAGCCATTCCTACTTGAACATTGGGAGTTTGTTCATTACAACAAAATGAATTCATCGAGGCTAAAAGTTTCTAAGAGCTACTGCAGCTCGTGCTCCCAAATTTGCTTAACAAAAAAACAGTCAAAAGTTCACCTGTTGTTTATTGTCTGACTATAGTGCTCTGTTCTTTTTTGCTTAGCAGTTGACTAATGCTTGCTGCTCGCGCCAGCTTTGTGGAATCAAGTCCCAAGCTGTACTCGCAAACAGGAACTTTTTACCGATTGAAATAATATGTGTTGTATTATGCGTGTAAACCTAAGATTTTTGCCACGGTGTACGAACCCAATGGGACTTGTTTATTAAGTTAAAGCCAAACAACGATGGAATCATAGAAGAAACATTTAAACCCATTCGCAAACATGAACGTGATCAGCTGTAGCCCATCAGAGCGCAATGCAGAAGACAAAAACAAAGCGCTAAATGACAGGTACATTTTATTTGTGTTTTGTTCCTCCTTCTTCAGGACTCGGAGGAATAACTAATCTTAAGAAAGTTGCAGATTCGTCCCGAGGGCCGGTCAGTTATGGCGTCAAACATTACCAGGAGTCCATGCCCGTCCGGAGAGCTAACTTCAGATGAACTTTTCAAAGGTAACATCGCAGTCACTCTGCAGAATGTGTTCCATATCCAGAGCACATTGTACATAATTAAATAGCTGGATTCTTGGCAATGCTCGAGATAGACTTGGTGCCAAGTCAGTAATTGGCTCCACGCGCAAAAGTCACTGCGCGCGCTATTTCTATCTTTCGCGGGGACGTGTGTTGTCTCGTCCCCATTTTGCGGAGATCGACCATTCCAATTAGATATGTCGCAACTCGGGCAATTACTCTTGTACTATTATTACCACAGCGATGGATTTCGACTGAATTTCAGCAACAAAACACAACTATCAAACGACTTGTCATCAAGTCCATGCTCGAGATGCCTTGGGGTTACTTCATTTATAGCGAATGCATCCCCAACTATCATATCATAACTGGTTTGGTTATTACTATATAGCATACCGGGTACCAGTTCCTACTTAATTCGACTTTCTGTGAGACATCTTCCAAAAATGTGTCAAAGTTTATTATTTTTACGGGCAAAGGACAAACATGTTACAAAGTATATACTTGCTCGCAGTTTGAATCTATTTGACATTTACTTTTTCTTTGATTTAAAAGAGAAAAAGTCTCACTTCGAAATAGAAACTAAGCTAGTGCTTAACGAAATTTGTTTGTGAACTTTCTTGAATAGAGAATTTATGTCAATGTTACATATCCTTTGAGCAAAGATAAATGGGCCAGAAACCATAGTGTCAATGCCGACTGCCTGGAACTGTTTAGTTAACGGTACCGAATTGTAGCTCACACTTTCCCTAAGTTAACACCCCTAAGAAAACAGTTCCTAATCCTTTTGTCCAAAACCTATAATCCATTTGCCTTCAGTCTATTTATCTTGCAAAAAAATTATCCAAGGACAAAAATTCTCACTGAACTTTACCCATACAACCAAAAAGACTGACCGCATAGAGAAAGGTGCTCCCCTACCACCGTTTGCTCCCAACGGCCCTTCCCAACAGACAATCTGTCGGTTCAAAACGACAATCTGTCGGTCCAAAACGACAATCTGTCGGTCCAAAACGACAATCTGTCGATCCAAAACGACAATCTGTCGGTCCAAAACGACAATCTGTCGGTCCAAAACGACAATCTGTCGGTCCAAAACAACAATCTGTCGGTCCAAAACGACAATCTGTCGGTATTAAGGGTGATCTGGTTCCCCCGTTCTCATAGACCTTTTATCATGCGGCATCCATATTGTATTTCTCCCATTTAAATCAGTGTAACCAAAGTGAGGCTGGGAGGGCAAATAGCCTTTTTGTAAATTTGAATCGGCATGCATTATTAATAACTGCACACAGGGGACTCAACAAAGATGGTGTCAGCGTGATATATATATATAAAAAAATGTTCCAAGGGCAAAAATGATATATATATACAGGGTCAGATTGGAAGAGAATTCAGACAGTTGAACTGAATTTTAGCATAACGTCTGTGAATCATGAGTCATTACAAAAATAATCAGTGGTGTATCGAACATGATAAATGGCAGGTCATACAAAAACGCTGTTATTTCTATTTCTTGCTTCTCTTCAAAATTCACAAATGGAATGAACACAAACGCACTGTCACTTTTTTAAATCTCAAAACTAAAATATATATAAGCCGTGACTGTCACGTGTTGGTTTCCCTTGATTCCGTGATGCTAAACATGAAAATAATGCCTGTCACCTTTGTTTTATAATTTGACGTCAATTCTTGATATACTCCATTTCTGTAGATATCAGCAAAAGCGCTGCCGCCATCGTCGCCATCTTCTTCATGACCGCTGTGTCAGTTCTCACCGTGATTCTTTTTATAGAATCCGTGATGAACGTCAACAAGAAGATCCCTAACAGTAGACGAAGGGTTCGTCTCACAGTCCTGATGGGCATATATCCAGTAAGTTCTGTCATTTATAACAATACTGATAAAAATACCGTCGTCTAAATTCCGGGAGTCACGTGTATCAGAATAATGAAATTTGGTATATTGGTGCATAGTTTTGACCTTTCATGACGTTGTTTATCAAATACAGGTAATGTCAGTCACCTCGCTGTTTTCCTTGTACGTTCCATCGGCCCATCTTCTTAATATGCTTCTAGCGTCGATGTAAGTAAATAACAAAAAGAAAACCTGTTTGACTACATGTCTGCCTGTAATTAAGTGACCCGCATCGATTGAGATTTGTTTCATCAGATGATATAGAAAATTAAAAACCAGAATCTTTTTCAAACCTGTTGACTGTAGTCTTACCACCCAGGGGGCCGATTTCACAAAGAGCTAAGATTGATCCTAACTGTGTGTATCAATCTTAATTACTATATCAAAGTGTGATGTCACAACACAAATTACTGTGCCAATATTAACAATTCATCTTTGTGAAATCGATGCCTGGAACTAATACTGGACCAATATGTGGCAATTTGCTAAAATTAATGTGTTAGACGGCTAGAAGCCGAAGCCTTTTACGTGACAATCAAATTTGCTATTGGAAATGGATTTATAACAACACGGTTCACAGGTGTTAGATATTGTGGTTATATTGGGCATTAATAAACGATTATGTGTAAACTCCAGATAGACTGTTTACGAAGCCGCACAGAGACGCATGGCGTCTTTTTTTCGACACTCTTTGCTCTTCAGGCGCATCTTTGAAATTGATACAACCGTACCTTAATTGAAAGCTGACAGTACATTACTTTTG
Source organism: Marthasterias glacialis (assembly GCA_911728455.2). Lineage (NCBI taxonomy): Eukaryota > Metazoa > Echinodermata > Asteroidea > Forcipulatida > Asteriidae > Marthasterias > Marthasterias glacialis. Next base: position 19,394,868 of record OU452219.1, on the reverse strand, counting down.
AGCCAGGCCGTGTCCGAATTAAATGGCTTCTGTAGTGGCAACGGCTATATTGCTTAAAAGCCTATTCAATTAAAAAAAGCCCATTGTCGCTCCTACTCACGGCCGTAGCCGTAGCCGCAGCCAAAGTCACTTGATTCGGACACGGTCATCACCGGGCCAGGACTTTGTGCATGTTAATTTATAGCAATATCAACATGTTAGTTTTACTACACTCTCTACTGTCTTCCAACGAAACACTTAACATTTTCATGCATATTATTATTTATTTTACCTTGTACATTGTTCATAAATTTCAGATGTTTTTAAGCCACACGGCCTCCCAGCCTTGAAAAACAACCTTGGTTGAATAGGTTACCACGTATATACCGTCGTTTAAATAAATTAATAAAATAAATAACCACTGCCTTATCATTTTGTCCTACAAAATAGTGATCAAAATAAAACTTTTTCCAAATGAAATTTCAGATGCTACCCTCTATATATTAATCACCCCGTGGCGTCTCTGTTTACTCAGGTATTTCTCAGTTGCTCTGTTCCAATTCCTCATGCTCATCATTGACTACTACGGAGGCAAGCACGCCGTGGTGGAGAAACTAAAAGATCAGCAGATATCACTGGCTAGCCCTCCTCTCACGTGCTGCTGCCCATGCTGTTTGCCCAAGATCACCATCACACCGTAAGAAATTGATGCTGTGAATCCTCTGTTCTCAACATGGCCTAAAATTGTGAAATTTGTGAAGGGACAGAATTTGCACGCGTCCCACTTGAAAATCTGCGGATTGAGTGGGTGACAGCATTAGGACAATATTGGTTTTCATTTATTTGTAATTTAATGACAGAAAAGCAGAGCAGATTTCACCTCGTGTATTGCTTTATAGACAGTAAATCGAATTTTTCGTAGTGCAATATGTTCATACAATAGAGGGAACTAACCAAACATTGATATGTTGGAGATGGGATCTCGTGGGAAAGTCAAGGGTCCGAAATTTATATACAAACATGACGGTACGGTATGTTGCGGCACAATTAGAGCGCAAATTAAGCGTGGTAGGGAGTCACCGTACGGTGGTGGGCTGCCTTATGGCAGTTGGTTTCATGGGTTTATCAATTCACCATACAGCATTCCATTTTTCTCAGTTTTTCTACTGTATCTCTAACGTCCAACAGGAAGAACCTTCGTCGACTGAAGCGGCTGGTGATGCAGGTGGCTTTCGTACGACCTTTGACCTTCTTCATCTCCTTGGTGTTATGGACTGATGGGAAATACAAACACGGGGAGGTAAGGCCGAACTGGATTAGCCCTGGTCGGGTTTAACAGTTTTGCTCACATCTGTTTGAAATAACAACAGACCGATCCATTAAGCCCCGCCCTCATACGCGTTGACCAATCACAGCCTTGGGTGTGCCATCGAAAGTCCCACAAAAGTCCGACACGATAAAAATGTTCACGTTCGTTCATGTCGTGCAGTGTGGCATTGAAGAGACGCACAATGTGCTGCCCACGTGTACGTGTGCAGCGGTGATTTAGCCAATGCTGTGATTGGCCAATAAGTTTAGGGGCGGGGCTTAATGGATCGGTCTATTTTAGGCAGTGACTAATGAGGAATTTATACAATGACCTGTGTGTAATCTGAGTGTACCATATTCTCAGTGAACCCCTTTCCCTGGTAAGCAAACAAATAGAACCAAGAGTTCTTGCTAACCAACCGTTTTCCTTTTTAAAAATGCACGCCATGTGGATTTCAAGCGGGTGCCTTTTGAAGGACAGAGGATGGACAGAGGATGCGCAGAGAAGATCGATGAAAACAAAATAACTGACAAAAATAAACCATTTGTATTGATGACGTAAACTGAAATGTAGTCGACGTCATTAAAGTTTAATCATGCCAAGGTCTCTTTCATTCCTGAAAAAAAACTCAATGAACTCCAACGAACCCTAGGTTGGAACGGTCTTAACATTCTGTGGCTAAAATGTATCCAAAACCATAGGCGTACTTGATAGCATTTTGGATGATCGATGCAGTTCTTTAATGGAATCGGTGGAAATAGCATTTGATGACTTAGTTGTAAAGCATTGCCACCCATTGTGCGCATTGCAAATCAACTATACAGTTTGTCTGGTGCCTGTGTTAACAAAGAACGTCAGGGGTTCGACTCCCTTTCGAGTCACACCCTGTCACCTCTGACAATCCAAACTGACGCATCAGTTATAAAAACGTCACGATTTCAATCCTTTCAAATTGCAGATTGCCTTGAACGAGCCGTACATCTACCTGACGACCGTCTCAATTACCTCCGGTCTGGTCGCCCTCTACGGCATCATCCTCTTCCTGACTGCCTCACTGGAACCCCTCAAATCGTACCGCATCAGACCCAAATTCTTCATCGTGCAGATGGTGCTGATTATCATCAGCACACAGAACCTGATCCTGTCCATTCTCGCTGATATTGGTGTCATACCGTGCGTGCCCCCATTTAATTCCGAATCCAGAGCAAACTGTAAGTTTTAATGAGTTTAGATATTTTTACATGAACAAAACAAATCGAGTATCGACGTGGTACCGGTTGAGAAAAAAAAACAATAAAACAAAACGCACTGAACATGGACACTTGTAACAAACAAAAGAAATACGAAACTCTTTTAAAAGGCCTTTTAAAAGGAGGGGCAAATCATTAAAAGATTTATAAAAATCCAAACTAATCGACATAAGTTCAAAGAGAAGACACTACAGCTAGAGTATTTTATTGATGGGTACAATGTAGTGTTATCCTCGTAGTAATTAGCTTGAATATAACAATTTTTAAACTTTACTCTGCCCTTCACTTGTACATGTATCCGAGGCCTACGGAAAATAAAACTTCCCATATGATCCTTTGGCTAAAAACAGACTACAAGTTTCGGCATTGTCGTTCTTTTGAAAAGTATTAACAGAAATTTCTTTCTTTGGTTCTATAATTCGTACTCTTGTCTCCCCTTAATTCAGACATTGGCGACATGATGGTTGTGGTGGAGATGCTGTTCTTCGGCGTTCTCAGCCGGATGTACTTCCGGGGCCGTTTCGGAAACATGGACATCGTAGACGAGAGCGCCCCCGTCGGTGGTCGGCTGGCCATGTTTGGGCAGTATTCGGTCGTCACCATGGAGTCAGAGCAACAGAAAGGCACGGAAACGAAGACAGCGCCATCAGAGAATGATAGCGACTCCGGTCATAACAACAACGGGCTCATCAACGAAAAGGTGATGAATGAACTAAACCAAAAGACTGCAAGTGAAGTGTAGAACGGGAGCTATAAGGAAACCACGGGGTGGAGTTTAGGTGTTCAACATGGTCAAAATTATGATGGGGTACATTTGCAGAATGTATTGAAAATAATGATGAATACCATCACCGTCGTACTAAAATCCAAGTGCTTTAAATCAATGTTTGCGGTAATTTTATGATCTTAAAATGTGTGGCCTAAATTTAGAGCAAAATGGTTTTTTTTATAGGATCTATACCTCAAAGTTGAATGAAGGAAATTCACCCTGTGTAATGTGTAAATACACGAGCCTTTGAAAGCAGGCCCGGAAAATAACCACATTTGAACAGCAATCACATTGTTTGCTCATTGATATTTTTGGTAGTTGAGACTACCCATTACTATGTAATCTTTTATACTACTTTTTGTTAATGTAAAACAAAAAAAGTAGCCTATAGTATCAGTTCATCATAATGTTTATAATGTAATAAGCATATACTTCATATCTGTAAATATCCAAGCTACCTATATTGTAAACTAGTATTAGGTGAATTTACAGCTAAACACAGAATATTTTGTAAACATTGGTTATGTTTCAACATTTATTGGAAATTTCCTTTTTTATTAAAAATACCGTTAAATTAAAAGAACGTATAGGCCTGTGTGTGCTGGATCTGTGCAACTTGTGACCAAAGGCGGTGGGCAAAAGTTTTAATTTGTAGACGTTTTCATGAAATACTGCCCTCTGTTGATAACTTCGAATTGTTGTTCGGGGATTTTACGAGACCAACTAGCAGAAGATGTATGTGCCAGCTTCTAAAGACAAAACGGCTAATAATAGATTTGGTTAGATTAATGGAACTAAGATATCGCGTTTAAAGAATAGTATTAATGAAACTGTTAAAAGAAAAGAAAATGAATCAATGGAAATTCTTGTCTAGGAATAGGAAGATCTCACAAGTTGGGCCTATTGAAATAGAGAAGGTGAACGAGGATGTGGGTCTTGAGGCATTGCATGGTGAGGTATCAATGTTTATTTGGTTTGCGGTAACACCATGTGATTATATCTACTTTGCTATTTATACAGTAGATTGTTCTTGTGAGAACTTGCCCTGTTATTATTCTACTACCGCGGAGTAGATTTCGGAATTCGGGGGACAACTTAGTTCTGAAAAGAACTGTCCCGAACGACTGTCGACGCCTCCCAAAACAACCACCAACCAACCTTCATTTACTTCAGATTTGTGTTTGACTGTTTGTTGGGGTGTTGGTTTGCCTTTTCAATACCTTTCCCTTTACATCATGATTAATAGCTATGACATCGTGTTTTTTATCTTTAAAAAAACATCCATACATTCAAAATATTTCGTAGCCTCCACCGCGGACTTCCATAGAAACGATTGCAGCTCGAACCTCAGGCCCCAAGCCGCCAGGTGGCCGTGTACGGTTCTATTTGAGCAATGGTTTGACAAACGGGTTTGAATTGTCCTTGCTCTGGAACAATGAAGCCCAACAACACAGTCTGATGTATATGCAAAATTAAAGAATTATAATGATAAATAAAACAAAATAGAATTTCAAGAAAATCAATACCTACGCACGTACATCGCGGCCTTGCTAATTATTTCAATTCTTCCATACATAATATGACAAACTCGAGAGCATTTTTCGCATCAACAATTTATTGGGGACGCGTTTTGATTCAACCAACATACGCAGATGGCACAGTGTGAGTGCAAGTTTAGGAATGCGATGTTTTGTTTTTAGTTGGTTCATTCGAGGGCTAATGGTGTAGGTGTAGGAGCCGCGAAAACACCGAGGTCAGTTTGTACACATACCCGACCCCAGCAGCAACCATTTCTGAACTACCCGAGCCCCAAAAGTGTCGTGGCCGAGCGGTCTAGCTCACCGGCGGACTCAAGTTCTGGTGTTGTCGGCAGCAGAGTGTGGGTTCGAATCCCGGTCGTGGCACTTGTGTCATTGAGTAAAAATACTTTACTACAATTGCTTCGTCCTTCGGATGGAACATTAAGCCGTAGGTCCCGTGTACTAGGATTGACAGTGCACGTAAAAGAACCCAGAACACTTATCGTGGAAGAATAAGGGAATTACCCAGGTGTTTTTGGTTCACATAGCAAGCCCCCTTGTTAGCGGGTTTCCTCAGGCTTGAGAGCTACAGTGATTAAGCTCACTTATGAGTCATCCTTGAATTCATTACCAGAAATATACAATAATAATAATTGTTTTAAGCAAATGACCATCTGACTGATTACCATGAGTATAACTTCAGTGTTTGGACCATGGTCGTACAGTTAACAATAACTTAGCAATATAGTCAGAACATTGAGCAAGATTTAGCAGAGGCTTTTATTTAATTTCGCAAGCTACATGTTGGTTTCAAATTCTGTTGTTTGTTTTGTCTTGTCGATGACGTGAATAATTATGAACGTATGTGACGTAAGGCGTTTGAGCTAAATGTATCAACACAAGTCTAATACATGCATACAGCTGACGTTCAGCCGCTGTGTGTGTGGATAGCGAGGGTGAAGCGACATCATAATTTGATTGGTCTGAAATTTTGCTAATGAATATTCATAGAAACCCAGCTCTTCTTCAGCACTCTATATGGAGCAAGGCTATACCGACTGTCAATCAACGGTACATGTGCTTGTAAAAATGGTTGTTGTGCACACGATATCAGAGAACCAATCATTACATGGTTAAATTTGACTCATGTACCGATAACAGGCGCAGAATGACACTGTACAAATAAAACTTGTTGGCGAGGTTGGACCGTGGTTGTTGGACGCTCCACCTTGACCGACTGTTGGAAATCTCTCGGGCTGATACGCACGCGGGATCAAGAAATAACCAGAGGGATTCTCAACCGGTGGTACCATACGCAGAGTCATTGATTGAAAGTTCGAGGTGAGTCAACACTGATATTTACAATTTTTGAAATACCGGATTATATCTCAAGCTTAAAGTTCACCCAAAAGAACATTCCAACCAGATGGTGGATCAATATTGAATTTGTTTGGTCGATTATCCACGCTGTGTTTGCAATTTGCATTGGATGTCTGGTATTATAGTGTTTAACGTGTTAATAATTGTGTCAATGAGTTTGGCTGTAAAACCTACGGAGTAGGATTCCATAATGGGATATTTTGACAGTTGAGAGGTTCTGGAAGGACCCTTTGTAATCTATGCAGGGTGTTGATTGCATTCTTCAAATTCTTACATCGGGGGATTTTTGTCCTATATACATCGGTAGGAGAATGCATTCTTGTCCAGACGGATGAGTATCCCATGGAGATCATGGAGTCGTGTCAAAATAATGCCGGTGTTGAAGGGAAAAGACATTTCAACCTGATGGCTAATGAATAAACGTCACAATAAAAGTAATCTGTGGACATTTCATTCAATGAAATGGGTACTGGTACTTACCATTTTGAGAAAAACAGCGTGCAACGGTTGTTATCGTTCGGTTATGATGCGGTAATTTAGATGCTTTGCCTTCTTGACGATAAAACCTAAAATCAAACACAAATGGCTGGAGTTCGGTTGGTCAGTCAGTCGGTAACATTTGCTGAGAGGTGAATGCTACATACCCGACTTTTTACTCAGAGCACGCTTAGGCCACAGATCTTGGGGGTCGACCCTCTTAAGAAGTCCCTTTCGTTGCGACACCGCCAGTGTCCCAGAACAGGAAGACCGTTAAAAGGTTTTTGTTGTTTAACCATCTAATTTATTCAGAATAAGTTAGCGTAATTAGTATTGAGACATTTAAAAGTGGGCATAGTAACTTTTTGCGGGCTTATATATGTTCATGAGAACCAGCGAGGATTTTTTTTTTTATTTTTTATTCAAAGAATTGATCAACAAATATATTACAATATGTACAGTAAATCATCTGCTCTATAGTTATGAATCTACTGGTTTAACACACAACATAATAACAGTAAGTCATCTCACTTCACATGACGGATCAGAAGTTCCTGTTCAAAAAAGGATGACAAGGTTAGAATACTGGCCATTTATTTGAAACGGCTCATTGTCTGTTTACCTATGTAAAGCAGAGTATTTAAAAACCGGTAGTTTTTATTTAACGATTAGTTTTTAATTAACGATGAAATTGAAAAATGTTATTACCTTTCGTTTATTTTTTTTAATGAGTTGTGGCAATGAGATGCTGCACCGTTGCCGTTGTTTTGCCATGTGTGTGGAAAAACATGGGGTGGCGGAGGTGGTGGTGGGCAGGCCCGGAGGGGTGATCGGGGTGCATGCTGAAGTATTGTGTATAGCATTTAATGGCATTAAGGATTGGCATTAAGGATTGGAGAAGGGGGAAAACACCCCTGTATGGTCTGGAAGATGAGTTCAGTTTTTCCTTCTTTCGCTAGAGGAGTGGGCTGGAATAAGATGACAAATCTTGCTTCAGTGTGGTCAAGGGTGACTCCATCTTTTAGTTTAAACACTTCAGCTGCATAGATTAGATACAACAAAGAGCTCACTTTGCTCACGGCAACCCTATGGCCATATAATGGCCGAGTGTTTGAACATTTCTTGAAGTCCTGGCTCGTGTTTTATATGGGGTTGTTAGATAAACAATACTTTGATGATGAATGGTGTGGTTAAGAGAAAACACACACACACACTCATATTTGCATCTTTTAAATAAATGTTTGATTTTATCAGCTACATGAAGTGATCATCACTATTATGCTTGACGTATCATATTCAACACATTGTATCATTTGAGGAATATTTTTGAATCCTTTATTTAAATAATAAAATATGCTTGTAACTGTTTTATTGCACAATTGGTTTAGTAACTGGTATATTTGTGTATCCCGATGAATGACGAGTAGGCCTAGATGGAACAGTCAAAGCATGGAGGGAGACGATACTCATTAATCCAATATTCTGCGTCTGGATATCTGTGATTATGACAAGTCCGTATACGGTTTACCAGCAAGACATGTCTGATGTAGTTTTTTTTTCTTTAGTTAGAAGTCATTCATCAATCAATCAATTTATAGCTGCGGTTTCCATGAATCAATATGTTCAAAGGCGCTTTGGCAAAGATATACAAATTATATAGAAAACGTTTTAGATAACAAATGAGTTTTGAGTTTCTTCTTGAAGATGTTCACAAATTTGGGGAAGTTTGGATGTCATGGGGAGGTCGTCCCATCATAACAATGGTGTCGAAGTGCAAAATGCAATGGGGCCATATGAGAATGAAGTTTCCATTTGGGAAACGAGGAGAAGAAGTTTATTTGAAGACCGTATGGTGGCAAGAAGCTGACTGAAGTGGTATGAGATCGGTGATGTATTGTGGAGCAAGTCCATTGATGACTTTGTAAATCATCTATTACAGGAGCAGTTTAAAATGAACTCGATACTGAGCTTGCAACCAGTGTAGACTTTGAAGTAGCATGTGATTGAATTCCCACTGGCTTTGAATCCCAGGCATATAAACTGAAACATATTAATAAAGGCGAAAAACAACTGGTTGTAGTTTGGAAATGAGGCTCACATTTTTTTCATGATACCCCTGTGTGAAAAACCTTCCATCGCCAAGCTGGATCCTCCTCATGGTTCCGTCATACAGGGGAAGAAGTCAACTATATATTAGGCCCTCGTTCAGAAACTAAAATGTATTAGATCTGAAAAACAGGCCTCGCTTCCTAATTTAAGAGAAGACTAGTCAGCTCTGTGGTCCGACGAGCTGAAGTTAAAAAGAAGACAATATTAGCGTCATATTATCAGTCTGATTAAAGAGGTTTTCAGCTCACTATTACAAAGTGTGCACTTGTTAACTGACTGAGAGGTAGTTAAAATGTAAACCTCTAAAGACACATGGATTGTTATTGAGCTACCTTTCGACATTCACGTTTTTCCCCAATCGCATGCCATCTCACCTTGAACACGTTTACATTCGCGCTCTCAATTTCACTGTTCTTTTTTGTTTACAGACGACATACCTCTCCAGTTTAGTTCTCTAAACAGAATGAAACCTCCACCATGGTCTTTCTAAACACAGCCTGAAGGAAAAAGGCCTAATTATAATACAGATAACACTCAGGCCGTGAAAGCTTAAAGACATAATTACATCTTTGGTGACGATGTACAAATAAATTGACGACTTTTAGTTTAAACGCCGAATTATTTGGTTGGCGTTTTTTTGTGCAGGTGTAAATCACCCAGAGAAATGTATTCTTCATCTGCCATCTTCAAGAAAGTTGTGTGAAGATTGCATTATATTTATTTCTCCTTTTTGCACTGCATTGACCACGACAAGCCACGTGTAATACACAAAACTGTACAAAAAGAACACACGAAACTCAGTCAAATTTTCACAGCTTTTTAGGTTTTTATTTTAAAGACGTTTTTTCTGGTGGTTTAGAGCAACAATGAATATACGAAACACGGACACTTCATACCATCTCTTTATGTCGGCAGTATCTTGTCACAGTCCATTGTGAAACCGTACGTAACTCAATAATGTAAATTGAGACGCTGTTGTAGGCTATTGTGTTCCTATCAAGGTATTGTTACCTTCTCATGACCTTTCACACGTATTTTTTTCTTCATGCGCCACACTTAGGTACTGATAAATGATATTTTGATAACCTACATCACGCAGACAATAGTCTTCCATTTATTTTTAGTTTTACATTCTTTGAGAGTTGAAATGAATCTTAAATCAGTAGCGTTATTATAATGATATTAAGGGAAAGTTTGAAACTGTTGCGTATGGTTTGGTTTGGTTTACCAACGGACAACAAATAGTTTTTGCCGTGCGATGGGCCAAGGATGGATACCAAAAAAAAAAACCATGCCAACCATGCACAAGCCAAGAATGTTTTCTTCCATTAAAAAAAACCAAAGCTCAGATCATAAAATTTCCTTTTGCAGGGCAGATTTCTCCATTGTGGGTCCTAAATTTTTCCCAGTCATCATTACTTTATCTGTGTGCAACCCATGCTTCTTAGAAGACGTTCATAGTGCCTGTCCCCTTCAACCATTATCAACCATAAAAAGGCACATGGACAAACTCTAATCTTAATCGCAGTTCATTTTCTTTCTAACTTTGCCGCACCCCGTTGTGCGTGCTTTACACGCCCTCTGGGAGTACCAAACCCACTAGCCCGAGTGAGGGGTTGAGTAGAAACAACTCAGACAATAGACCTTTATCATGGTGCAGCCATCTTGATTTTCTCCCATTCCAACCAATGTAACCAAACCGAGGCTGGAAGGGCAAATAGTCTGGTTCCTTTTTGTGCAATGAATAATAGCATATATTACTGTTATTGGCTACAGGGAACATGACCAAGATGGTTGCAGCATGATTAAAGGTCTATAATGATTCAATGTGTATTGAATATTGCTTGGCCTCGGTTTTTGCCTTGCTCTGCCTCGATTCCAATGCCTTTAATGTTGCCCCTCCTCTTATGCCCCCTCCTTCTCAACCACCCTGTTGCAATCTACCATCCACTCCCTGCTCCTTCACCCCAACTTCTTAACCCCTGTCTTTTATTAAGAACACTATATGACGCCTCATTGTTTTTTTTCTTTAAAGCTTTGTGTATAATTGCTCCTCCTTCCACAGAGGGAGTCATACAAACAAACAAAACATATATTTTTTCTAAGTTTTTTTTAATTTCCTTTAGTGCGTTCCGGTTGTATCAAATTGTCAATGAGTGTCCCCCTATTTTCAAAATGTTTTTAGTGGTCGAACTGTGGTCTATTCTCTGTTGAACCAAATATTAACCAAACTCACCTCAGAAAAATGCCAGTCAAGAAGATAGCTTAAGAGCATCAGTTGACAGCCAACAAGAAACAATGAATGAAATGGATAAAGAATGTACTCGAATCATCTGAACAACTTTAGGTCAAATCCCACTCAGCCTTCGAACTAAAAAGCAAATCATATACACGGGTACATTTATGATTTCTCTCTTCCCTATAAACATTTTGATATTTCGATCTCAGACGATTTACGATTGACATTGACTCACTTATTAACTTATGTCCTTTTCTCATAATGATAGCAAACAAGATGTACAAGGTATATTTTGGAGTTTGTTTTGGGCTGGCGGGAGGTCTACAATAAATAGGTGATTGATTTATAAAGCGATAACGACCAACGATTACCCTTTTTTATGATGTAAAATTCGCAGCGGGCCAACTATAAAACAATAATCAGACACCTATAACCAGGTGTGGACTGGCCATTGTTTAATTAAACAACATTTGTATATTTCTTTTGAACAGTGATGAGGTTAGTGGGTCACAGAGGTGGCCTAAATATTTACAGCTTTGGGTTCATACGTAGTCAACCATACACACAAACAGGTGTCAGATATTGTTATATTTTTTATGACAGTTATTTTAGATGTCGTTAAACGATCTTTTCTGTGACAGTTGCACGGCATTTAAAAAAGCGGTCGGTCGTATATTTACATAAATAGAGAGGGTTCGTGCACTGTAAAAACTGGAAACGCTTGACGCGTTTAGTTTGACGCGTCAACCGTTTACGATGTGTTCAGAATGTGTTTACAGGGTGTTTGTAAAGTGTTTAGATAATGAAAGTTAGTTAAACGCTAGTGTTTATTTAAAGTGTGTAAGGGTAATACAGCATAATTTTTATGTTGGTTTATAGCTAAAAAACTTTAATTTGTTCGTAAATATAGGTCTATCTAACAAACCAACATTCTATTTCTTCTCGGGTTTTCAGTTTTGGGTTAAAATCCACAGTTTTTGATCAAAGTTCCACTTAAAATGAACTGATGTGTTGTTGTGGCTATAAAGTTGCAAGACCTTTTTTAAGTTCTTAAAATGTTTACAGCAACAACAAAAAGTTGCACATTTGCGTCCATATTTAGAAAATTGACAAAAACACAATGTTTTACAGCACAACTCACGAGCCTTAAACATAGTGTTTAGTTCGTAACTTTAAAACACTAAGGAACGTTACTGCGTGGAACTTTGACCTTCAAACTTATCGACTCACGCGCAGGCGCGCGCGAACGTCAGGAATGTTCTAGAAAATCATTCCTAGTCTGGTTCCGACAAGTACCAGTCGATATTTAGGGTCCGGTCCCACCCAAAGTCACGTGACATGAACCCCGCCATCAGAGCTGGGCCGGCTGTATAGACCTTTCTTTTGCAACGTCACAGCCCGAGTTTTTGCCAACCAAGATGGAAAAACTACGGGAAGCCGTCAATGCAAAGCAAAAACAGATAATCACAGTTTGCAAAAATGTTACAAAAATATTCAAACATTTTTCAAATATTGTTGGAAACAAACCAACCAATAATGGGATGTATTTTCTTCAAATAGAAAGTTGCTAAAATGTTGAATTTGGTCACAACGTCTGTCAACAAGACTTGAATGTTTTGCTACATTTGGCCGTCCATGCCAACCAGCACGGTTTGTTTATCAACAATGGAAAGGTCTATAAAGATACAGCTCTATGCCCGCCATGATCCCTGCCCTCGACACGCTCGACGACAGATTCCACGGCTGTTGTTTTTTAACGTTAAATCTTCAGAGTAAGTATCATTTGAAATCAATTTTTGAATACAGTTTGCCATGTTTTTCTGAAACATACTGTTTAACGCTAAAATTCACATAAAGCAAAGACGTTTTGGCCTATTTTTAATAAAATAATACAGCCTAAGTTAACGTTAACATTTCGGTATTTACGACAAGTCGACCTTTGTCACGCCACGGTTTGGTTAAAATAAAATCCACAATGTACCCCCCCCCCTCTCATGTTTATAGAATTCTTTGGGTTTTTTTTAATCTTGCGACAATGCTTGTAGGTAGTGTGTACCAGCCTTAAAATGGTGTTGTCGTCTTGTAAACTCTATGTAAGGGAGTGGTGACATAATATAAATTGTACACTTTCTCTACAGGATGTTGCAGATGGAGATGTGCAGTCAGAGCTGAAGACAGTGCCAAGGACAGCCCCTCACATTGCCCTCATCACAAGCAATGGTCAAGTCAAGGGAAGTTTCATCATTGGTGATACCGTGTGCATCGATTGCCAAACAAACAACTTGTCGGTTGCCATTTTGATGTTGCTTGCAACCTATTATGTATTTGACCTGGATTTCCCAAAAATGTATTCTCAGGTTCTTGGCATCTTTCAGACTTATGTTATCAGAGCAGTGCCCTATGATGGACCAAAAAGCAAAAACTACTGCATGATTTCTGCTCAGTTAAAGAAAAAGATACAGGAAATCGAAAGCAAGAGTAAGGTGCCCATGTCATAAGTCATATTATGGATGTTCCAGGCAATTAAACATTGTAAAAAGGCATGTTTAGACCAGAGGGCAAACCCTTACTTAGCCTTTAAGTGTGGTGAGATTTATGATTCATTGTTATTCTTATTCGGTATGTTGTATTCAAGCTCTCTTATTAAGTTTTATATTTTTATTTTATATTTTTGTACAATTTGCAGTTTTAAACAAACTGAACACCATGTTCTGAATAAACGTCATTTTGTGTTTAGACTAAACGCCATTGAGTGTTCGAAATCTGTTACATTCTGTAAACGTGTTAAAGTGTTCAATTTCTAAACGCCTCAACATGTTTTGGGCAATAAACACAGTGTTTAGGCTTTGTAAACACAGTGTTTAACCTAAACACTGTTACATGTTTAACCTAAACCCGTTGACGTGTTCGAAAGCTGTTACAAAAAAGTGTTCAAGTAGTGTTTACAAACTAAACACATGTTTTTACAGTGTGGGAAACTTGGATTTGCTTATATGTTACCCTTTTTTTTTACCCGTATGCTTCTTTCGCTGTGGTGCTATTTTGCATTTCTCCCCCACTCCCAGTACATCTGATTGAACTAAACCAAGGCTGGATGGTGATGGACTTTTGATATAAGACGTCAATATAAACTCTGTGAACGTGAAACCTGAAGAGGTGACTACCAACAATCACGGCCTGTAGACGGATGGACTCTTACTATGTTGCCGCCATTTTTGTCTAGATCCCTGTATACAATAGCAATAATAAACACTGATTCTCATTGTACCATTCAGTGCACCAGACTAAAGTCTTTCTGCCGTTGTTTTGTTTGTATTACTTTAATGAAAGAGTTAACAAGATGACTGCACCGTGATAAAAGTATCCAGGGAAGGGAAAAGAGATTGCACGTGGAAAATTTATCCCAAATGATACCCCAGTCCCTGGGAGAAGTCCACCCCATCTCGAGTCCCCAATATTGGCAAACAGGCACAAAAAGAACACTTTTAATCAATGTGTGGTGTTCTGTTTGAAGGATTGAACGTTCGCTTCTAGTGAAGAGGCATGCGGTTGCATGGTCCCCCAATAGCAGTAGGCTAGATGATATCGGCTGCTACATCAAAATGTTGCTACAAATGGCTTAAAACGGTTAACATATTCAGAGTGTGAAAGAGGAACTGGGCATTCCATGGAGGGCGTTGAAAACCATCGGCTTGATGGGAGGATGGGGGAAGGTGATTCCAAAACTGTGCTATTAGGTTGCACTGTCGACATGTGTCTCAGTTACTGTGCTTATTTCCCCCACTGCCCGAGGGTGTGTACACCCATAATTACATTTCTTGTATACTAATGTATAATTATATTGGCAAGTGATCCTATATTTTATTATCTACCAGATACAAGATTTATGTATCAAGGTTATGAACCTCACACTTTACCAGTATTATCTAATATTTATTTTTGGTCTTGAATTTAATTCATCATTGGTGTGGACGTTAAAGGTACAACAAACAATGTGCAGAGCTCTGCACTGCGATTATAGTAGCAAAACTATAAACTAAATATTATTTTAAAAATCAGATAAGATTATGGGAAACAGTACTACAGGGACACGGTTCTTCACAATGCAATGCATTGCTAATAGTATGTTGAGGATAGAGACAAATTGAACCAATTATAACCAGTGACGTAATGATTATTTATGGATATTACTCTCCCATCGACTACTTTGAGAACACAACAGCCTACTGTAGTAAATTGACATCTGTTATTGATCAGTCATAGAGAAAACTATATAATCCCAATAATCTGGTAATAATATGTACAGATGGAAAATGAACGACCAGTGATTTGTCATTAACACAACAACGGTCTCACTATATACCTATTTTGTTTTAGTAGTAATGGTGTTAGTTAACAGGGACGGTCAACCCAAAGTATTGAAATATGTGTATTTTTAAGCAGTAACAACACTATGACAGTCTGAAAACTTGGTTTCCTTTTGCATTGAATAGTAACGATGTACGTATCAGAAATGTACCACAATTCATTGTCTGTTTAGACCCAAACACTGACGTAACATTAAACCGTATGATACAGAGTTAGAGATTCAATATATTTGTTTACATATTTAAAAACATAAAATTAATGTGTTCTAGGTGAGTTTTTCCTTATACATTTAAAATTGTTCAATATTTAAGTATACATCTACCTAACATTGTAATTGCCAAATGGGAATAAACGCCAAATAAACAATTGCATTATTGAATCGATTCGAAATAATGTCCCTTTTATCGCGCGTTGGATGTGTTGTGTAATTGAGCACTTCAAATTCCCAAAGATTAACTCAACCCTTACTGAAATGGTAATTTCTGTTTTTGTCTTTATTCTCATTAATTTCAGAGAATCCATTGTCATTTTTGGGCAGCATCGTCGTATTTCTTTTTTTATACAACGACGTCGCCGTCATGGACAGTGCGACAGCAGTAACGGGTTCTGAGGCCCAGTCTTCCCCATCAACCTACGGGATTATCACCTCATCGGACAACTCAACGAATGGGACTTTGTGGCCTGCTTGCTTCCTCAACCCAGAAACCCCAAAGACAAAGGAACTTTTAAAAGGTAGATGGTGAGAAAAGTTCAAATGAGTGTACTTTTTCCAGTTTTGAGGATTTGGTCAGTGGTGCGGCTAGCATCTTTTTTTGCAGGGGGCAAAGAGGTGGGGCACAGATGTTGTAGAGGGGCAACTTCAGTTAAAATTGCCGATAATAGCAAATTTCACAGTGTCAAGAGGCTGACGGGGGGAACAGGGGGTAAGATGTTCTACGGGGGGGGGGGGGGGGCTGCTGCCCTGCCCGCAACCCCACCCCGGCTACGCCACTGGACTTGGTATTCAAACCGCGGAACAAAGAAACACATAAAAACGCCACTGAGACATCATGATTGAAACTGATTTGAAAAACACATGTAATTTTGTCTTCACCTTTGGCAATTATCTGACTAATATTTTATAAAAAAGTCATTTCTCGATGTCTTTTTTTTCACTCCAGTAATAATAAAGAGTCCTGCCCACATTGCCGTCATGCTCTTAGCCCTCCTTTTAGTTTTCTGCACAATTGTGATGTACCTCGAGGGACAGATGTACATCCTTAAGAAGATCCCAGGAAGACGAAAGATTCACCTGTCGTTTATCTTCAGTTTATACCCAGTGAGTGATATGTCATATGTTAAGGCCGTTTATGAAACCACGGCTTGGGCTTTGGCTTGTGCTTAGGCTCTGTCAGTTATTTTGAAAACGTGTGCTTTCCTTACCGGGGATTCAAACAGGCGGACGGAACCCGAGCCGGAGCCCAAGCCCAAGCCGTGATTTCGTAAACGGCCAGAAACAACTTCGCTTATCATCAGGTGAACAAAAATGACGTCCGTAAAAGAGACGGCAGATGAAGGATACAATACATTTACAGATGGGGCCCTTTTCGAAATTACGGCTTCGGGCTTGGGCTCCGGCTTAGGCTACGTCCGCCTGTTTGAAGCCCCTCGAGCTAACGTTTTCAAAATAACTGACGGAAAGCCGGAGCCGCAGCCACAACCGTGATTTCGAAAAGGGCATAGAAAAACTAAAAGCCTTCTCCCCCCTTTTCCATTGTTATGAGTCACTAAACGAAATGTGCACCCCTAGTTTTGTAACATTTTGTAAGGCCTATTTTTACCACGTGTTATGATGATGAATTTTACACTTTTTGTCAGGTATTTTCAGCGACATCGTTATGCGGCTTTTTCATTCCAAAGGCGCATATAGTTGCCAAGTTTACGTCTGAAATGTAAGTAAAAACGCACCAACGTTTTCAAAAGCCACATTAATTATTTCACACAAGATGCACATTATTTCTTTGTAAATTCTTTAATTCCAAACAAAGGGAATTGGGCATTAGAAATATCCATTTAATTTTCACGAGGAGTCAGCGGCGTAGCCGGGGCGGGGAGGGGTGGTTGGGCACGTGCCTCCCACAAATTTCCAGTGCCCCCCATAAAAAATGTAGATATGTGTAATTGATTTAAAAAAAAACATGGTATCTGCCCCCACCCCCACTGAAGGGCAATGCTCCCATGTGCCCCAAGTGACAAAGTGGGGGTGCCCCCTGTGAAAAAATCCTGGCTTCTCCGTTGCGAGAGGGGCATTTTCTTGGAACTGTTCGAAAATGCCGTCTTTAGTGGGATACTTACGGTATGTGGGCTATCAATCTGAGTGTGAAAAGTTGAATGTGCACGTTTTCGTTTCAAAACTAACCCTTGTTTTGACGTCTCTTGCCTTTTCAAAGCAAGCAAATGTAGTACATCATTTCATGTTCTGAGGAATAGTTCCAACTTTTTAACCACTTACTACAATGTGTGAAATAATGTACTCTCTTAAAATTTTCGGTTGAAATTTAGTCTCTTCGATTGAAACTAGGGACAAACTGCAAAAGATTTGTTCCTGGCCTCAATGGAAAAGAGTGATTTTCAATTCAAACTATTTAAGAGAGTATAGATGCCAGATTTCTGGAATTGATGTTAATATGCTGACTAACTTGACCGGATTGATGTTTATACTATGTAACGTTTATAATTACCTTTTGAACCTAACTTTGCACTAACGTTTTAAAATGTATTTTACATTGTTTTTAAATTGTTGAGCTCCCGGGAGCATGTATCATGGACGGGCGCTATATAATTGTTCATTACAAGTGTACAATATTGAACATTTTTACCAATTCAGAATTTCAACTTTCACTATATAAAAAAATACCGTACTTTTCAATTTGTCTCCCCAATAATTATAGTTGGCTCTCGCTGGTGCTATTCCAGTTTGTACTGTTAGTAAGTGAATACTTTGGGAGCAGGGAAAAGATGTTAAATATGCTACACGGCGTGAAGATTCCCCTGGCTGGTCCCCCGTGCCTCTGCTGCTGCTGTTGCTGCCTTCCCTCGGTACTTATAAGTGGGTGAGTCGAGATTGCACAACGTCGTTGTTTGGGGTCACAGAAATATACAATACTATTAATTTAAGCTTTATTTGTTTGTTATCAGTTGTCACCTTACATCGGTAAAGTGGCAACTACTGGTCTCACATGGGTTTCAGAGTCTAACATTCCATTTTCTCAGTGTTTCTTTGAACTGTTTTCACGAAAGTTTCGTCACAGCTGGTGAAAATGTGAAAGGCCTTAGGCATGAGCTTTATTTAGTTTGTTATTTTGCTTGGCAAACCTTTTGTTTTGTTTTGTTTTGTTTTGACGATTGTTGCAGTCAAAAGCAACATTGCACCATGTGCTCATTTGTCATTTAAATTGACTGATTACATAATATTCCACTGCCTTTTTAAAGAGTCGTCTTTTGAATAGTAAATCTACTGGCAGTTCAGAACCAGAAAGGAGAAGAGTAAGACGTGCAGTTTTTAGAAGCTCTGGGGATCGTGGTTATGATGTTTTCCTTAGCCAAGATGTGTGGGCCTCACGTAGTAGAATCCAACGGCACTAAGATTCCATTGATCCCAAAACTACACGAGTTCCATCTATGTACCAAAATCTATGTTCCGCATTTTGTTTGTGCTTATACCGCCCTCCATTGGTGAGTGTGTTTCTGTGGGCTGATTTCCTACATCTACTTTTGAATTCGTTGACACTCAGCAAGAATGTGGACACTTTCGTCCGAAGAGTGAAGATTTTGGTGCTACAGGTTGCAGTGCTACGGCCCATCATGTGGTTCATCGCGATTATTCTATGGATTAATGGCAATTACAACGAGGGAGCGGTAAGCAAATGATTTTATTTTGGAAAGATAATATTCCTAGATATGACACTTCGTATTATTAATAATTGCTCTTCCCCGTTGTGTAAGACTTTGAATAATTACTTTCGGATACAAAATGTGTGTAAACGATCTCGTCTTGCATAATGTATTGTGGAAAAGGTTTCTTTTTTTCTCAGCGTTTTTTTGTTACGCAAGGAGTCCGGAAAGAACCGGATTGGTTACTGTATGTAAAGCTCTCGAGCCTTTCGAAATTAATTGTTAACAAATTCTACAAAGACGAATGCCATGTTTTATGCGCAGGTTTCTTCATCGGTTAGTCCATTGCTTGTTTTGTCTATAATAAGTGCTCAGAGTAAATGCGAACCATTGTAATGTACCGTATTCACTTCTGTGTCGGAGACAATGGCTTCGCTGGGGATACGGCTTTCGCCAGACCGTTTTGTGCTTGCAGTTTCTTTCAGCTTTGCAGTTGCAGCCAATTCCAAATTAGCACCAGACACCGACCTATCCATATAAAGAAACCAAACTAACAACTTCCATTACTTGTCTAAAACATGCAGTTAACAGTCGGAGACGCGTATCCGTACATGACTGTCATTTCCGTGATATCCAACATGGCCGGTCTACAAGCTCTGGTCACTCTCTTCAAGATCTCCCAGGACCCTCTGTCCTCCTACAAGATAAAGCCTAAATTTTTCACCGTTCAGTTCACGCTGATTATCACCAGTATCCAGTCGCTGGTAACCGGGACTCTGGCAAAGTTTGGCGTTATCAAATGTTTGGGCCCGTTTAGCCCAAGGGTTAACGAAAAACGTAAGTCACTATATTATTCTGGTCAAACCCTATCATTTCTGTATAACTTTCATTGGATTACTCAAAGTGTACACCCTCTAGAAGGGTTGACGTTTAGGCAAGTGAGGGTTATGCACGACATCATGAATCGATCTCGATCTTCTCAATCTTCACCAAAACGAATCTTCACCAAACTTTCCTGTTAGTTCCACAAGGGTCAGTTGTTGGCCCCCGTGTAGCATTCACCTTAGATTATGAATCTCCACCGGAGATTCATAGTATGATGTATGCTGAATTACCTTTAAGCAAGACAGCAAGTCATCTACCATCTTATAAAGGGTAGCGTCTAACGATGTCTCTGTGTTAAGTGACGGTGTTGTGGGTGTCAAGCCCGGACTGGGGGAGGGGAATTGTCTTGTTCGGCAACGATCTCGGTTCCAAAAACCGTTTTGGATCAAACATTCTTTCCCAAGGCAGTGCAAGTTTAGTTTTGTTTGTCTCCATCACTGTGATGTGGCGTGTTGGGATTGTTTTGTTAAAGAGTTTCAATCATTCTCCCTACACTGCAGTGATCCTCAACTTTACCGTCATCGTTGAGATGTTCTTCTTTATGATGCTTGCCGCTTGGTGGTACCGTCGTGTCGAGGGCAACGTGGACCACGACCTGCTGGAACGACAGTCCTACAAACGACTCTCCCGGGCCCATTACAAGAAGAATCCGGCCGAACAGATCATACTGAGGGACGCGGATCCCCCTAACGGTGAGATAGCTATGCAACCCTTACCAAATACCAATGAAGCTTCAACAGACGATAGCATCTGGAGGCAACGTGAGACTAATGGGAAGGTAGATGTGAAGAACACACGGGCTGCGGCCGCTGCAGTGACACACTCCACTCCAAAGGCGGGAAAACCTCACAAAGACTTTCAAAAGGAACCTCTGCTGACGAGTGACAATATGACCGACGAAAAGGCTGCCGGTGATGTCATATCACCGCCCACATTTCCAATCGACAAATTTGCGTCTTCCCGGGAAACGGACGTGTGATAGAGTGTCGAAGTGTTTGACAAACTAAATAGTCACGAGTTTCTTATCTATATTTTTATTTCATCTCTGTGTTGTTGCATTGTAACATACGTAATAATTGTTTAGAGCTGCACACATATATAGGATCATCCGGACTGAATGATCGTCAACCTACATATTGTAGCCAGGTCAAATAATATGTACATTCGGACAAATTGTAGCACTTTGGCTGAACGTGGATGTATATTTCGGCCAGAATTTTTTAGGAAATTTTGTAGACTAAAGTTCTTATTAGACTATTTTAATCTTTTGCTCACAATTGAGGGGAAAGTGGCCAGAAATTGCCTCGGGTTCCACCATAGAGCATCTACAATAAAACAAAAAGTTTCCGGGGCCCTTAAGTGGGCACATGACACCACGGCAGTTTGTCTACGCCTGCCTATGGCTCAAATAAAAGCACTTGGAAAACGACCCGCCCTGCTGTAGAATTTTATTGAACAATGTTGTTCAACATTTTAGGAATAACTTGCGATATTAAACAATCTGACAACAACACTAAAAGCACTGTGGTGGAGAGCATTGTGGTAGAAACTAGACACATTTTCTCCGAGTCTTGTGCTATCGGAACATCGGAATTATTTTGCGAGAAGAGCTGTTACAAATGTCGAATGGCTTTTTGTGATCGCAATAATGCGGTAGCGCCCTCTGTTGTTGTCAGTGGTATGTACATTTCGAAAAAAATGACAATGTATTTTGTACACAATAGGACCGATTGCACGACCAATGTTTACATGTCATCACGTGGCCTGTAGTGGGTTCTACGTCATCTCAGCAGATGTGCTTTTGGTAATAATAACACAATTACTACGCCCTTTTATTAAACTTGTATGTTGTGAAATTAATTTTAATCACATTATTGTTTCATAAACTACCAGTATTCTACATTTTGAGTTATGTACTACCGGCGTCTGACGATGATGTAGAAACCCGCCTGTTATTTTGTGTGTAATGTAAAAACATATTATATATTAACAAAAACACACATTTATACCTAGCCTTGCGGAATTTCAAACAGACAAAGGAATCACACAGTTTTAAAAAGGCTTTTCTTTGGATGGTTTCAGCTTCAAAACTGTGAAATTCTTGCATTGAAAAGTGTGTGATCACGGTCGTCTGGCCTAATACGTTCCGTGCACATTATACGTTTCTTTTAGAATTTCCAAGACTTGCTGGAACTGTCCTTACTGGCTTTATTCAGCCACTCGAAGGTCTCAGGTACAAACTCTGGAATACTTTTCACAGATTTCGAGAAAAAAAGCATCGATTGAATAATCAATTGCAACAATCATTATGTACTGTACCGCACTTTCCTATAGAGGACGTCGTGTTTGTTTACGTTTAATATCCACTACAGGTCACGTGACTTGGGTCTATTCTTTTTACCTCACGACAAGCTCGTCTCTTACGTATGTTCTTGATATAATACAAATTATATCGACATACAATAAATCCAAATCAAAAAATCGTTTGCAAAAAGTTCTGTACAATCTGGTGTACGGACCAGAGTAACAAAGGTGTTTTTTCGAGCAAATTATCTTTGGTAAACGGTAAACGTTAAAGGACATATCAAGAGCGCTGAAAAGGGCTTCTAAATAAAATCACAAAAAGAAACTACGGTTTTATTTGTCCACCCCCCCCCCCTCCACCACCCCACCCCACCCCAACCCCCAAGAAAAAGGGGTTCCTCCACCTTGTGCCCCCGGCCTAAAAACTGCTTTGCCCCGGACGGCGTATACTTTGGAGTGACATTAAAAAAACTGTTCATGATGTTTTTGGAACTGCAGACCAGGCAATATGTCATTACTTACAATGACCACGTCCCATGACAAGCTTATAGTTTGGCCATTTTCTACGTCCATGATTTAGCAAACCATGGAGGAAGGTCCATGGGCCAACTGGGCCTATCAATCCTGTAACACAGTCCACGATCAAAATAGTTATTTAATTTCAAGCAGTATACTGCTTGAATAACTATTTGAAATTAAGTAACTATTTGAATAACTGCAGTAGGGCCTCCGGGTTCCTTTTTTTCATGAGTCTATCGGATAATGTGTTTTTATGTGGCAGTGTATGATTTTCTAGAATGTTTTATTTCCCCAACCATTGTGTATCACGCGCTGCATGCGTGTATGTGTGACAAAGGCAGATGCTACGTAGTATATCGGGTGATACATTTGAACCAAGTGACCTACATTGTAAGGTCATAAATATTGACACATCGTGTGACGTATGATATTTACATTCTGCGATAGTTGTTGTACACACACTATTTCAGATTTAACGACTTAACTTTTTTGTTATCAAAGAACGAAGAGTCAAAGAACAAAGGTTGAAGTCCATTGTGATATTCTCAGGATAAGTTTGATTGTCTTGAACTGTTCATAAAAAATATAAAAAATACGAAAAAGAAAAAAAATGAAGCATAACATTTAATAAAAATTCAAAAACTTTGTAACTAGTGAGGTGCTATATGGAAAGTATATACTCGATCAATGATTTTTTTTTATCACTTTTGCATATGAGTGCAGTCAGAAAACACGTTTTTATGATTTCTCTTTTGGAATTTGCAGAAACTTGCTTTTAAAGACTCAACATCACTGAAATGTTTTTGATTCTTAATTTTTTGTCTCATTGATAACAGAAACATCGATTTATATTAAAAATCATTTTGAACTCGAGAGGACTATAGTTACAAGTGAATATTGCGTTGTTATTTGATGTTTTTAACCTTGTTTATTTTATAACAGGACCATGAAAAACAGCCTCTGAGCTGATATATATATATATCTATACAAATATGTTTTTATAAATAAATAAATAAATAAATAATCAAATAAACAAATAAATAAATAGGACGGTATACTTTTCTAGTCCTTCACTGTTAGAGCTTTGAAACTTTTCCAAAAATAAGGTTCATACGGTAGGTCCAGGCTACTCTAATTTGAGATGACAAACATGACGTGCTTTGTGAAAGTTGTCTAGGAACAAAAAGTCCACACTCGGTCAAAGACTGCACACCTTAATATTATCAACTTGTCAACGTATTTGGTTATTTTTCACGAGTTCACACAACCTTAATGTTGGATTGTGTAAAAGACCATTCTCACAATATCTTTGTACTTCGGGTGTGGACAAGTTTTTTAATCAGTATTTTAAACTTTTGAAGGGAAAAAACGGGAGACAAAAATCTACACTCAAAGATGGTTAGCAAACTGATGTGATCACCTGAAACAAGGACCAATGCATGGGCGGATTTCCCCTTCCGTCGTCACAGGTGTGATTCTGTACTCCTTTTTTGGGGGGTGGTGTCATTGTGGACTTGATTCGCATTACATGTTTCATCATGAAGGGGAATTCGCTTTTTTTGGATGCGATTTAAATGAATGTTATTTATAATATATAACTGTCTACTCTCAAACAATGGTTGAAATCTTTACACTAAAGTTTTACTTTACAGAAGTAAGCATTATCAAGCCATATGATCCAATACTTGGAATTTCTGTAGAACTGTGTTTATTAATGCCTGCATTACCTACCCGTCACTCTGATAGCACGCTGTATACACAAATTTGTTCTTGTAAAAGCCATACAAAACAATAGAATCAGTGGCGTAAATAAGGGTTGGGGGACACGGAGGGGGAGCAACTGATGTCCGTTCCCCCCTCCCCTGCATGGGTGCCCCCATTTGAAATCTGAACCTGTGAGATTAAAAACACCAGAATAAAATGTTACAATTTATGAGCTTTTCTGTTGTAATTTCAATGTTTTTAAAACTATTTTGTATTATTTACACGCAGAATGAATTTTGTTTTACCTCAACTCGTCAGAAGAGCGCTGAAAAGGGGCTTGTTTAGGAAAATAATACAAACGGAAACTGCAGTTTTAATTGGCCCAAAGTGCCTCCTTAGGAAAAATGGTGCCCCCCCCCCCAATTTTGCCTCCCTGAAATTTTACCCTAGTTACGGCGCTGCATAGAATTCGTGCATTTTCACTGAAATATTGCCACATAACACATAATAATTACAGCCTGTTTATTATTACGGCAAGTTATGACACGCTGAAAGCTATTGTTGGATATCATCATCCCGAACAGCCACTGTTCGGGAAGGACAATTGCTGTTTATTGTGACAGCTTTGTGTGTGGTTGTGTGCAGAGTCATTTTGACGTCGATTACTTCTACCTCAATAATAGGTATGATCGAATTTGTTTAAGAACTTCACATTTTGACATGCAGTGCCTGAATTTTGGCCGAGGTCAAAATCATGTATTTTCTTCGTCTCTAACTCCGTCAATGAAACGGGAATTTTTTAAGTTTTATTTTTTAGGTGTTACTATGGTGGACAGAGCAAACCACTGTTAGAACCCCTGCACTCTTTAAATGGAAATCACCTTATTGATTTATGTCAACAGTCAAATTAATTCTCATTGTACACTCTTAGTTTTCAATAAACACACCACACAACCAACATGTGAAATATCCCATTACATTCGACGGTCACGTTTGAGTGGAAAAAACAGTTGATGCTTTATAGGAATGTTTTTGCACGTTTTAGGCAGTATAGTTTGTTGGGTTTTCAAATGCTGTATTATTTAGTCGATTTTGACAGTATTTCTGACATAAATAACCTGTCTGATTGGTAATGGACGTGGTCTGGTGCTGGTATGAATTAAGTGACCCGTCATGTATAGGCCTATAGGCTAGTCAAGTTTATTCTGATAATTACCATTCCTGCAAACTTTGTCTGTTATTGGTTATGTTAAAAATGAGGAGAAATTATCTTCATTCACAAAATAAGAAATCAGTATCATTTCACACATATGCCTTATAAAGAAGAAAGAAGAAAAAGTACTGTCAACTTAAGTGAAACAGAAATAAATGGAAAACGTAAGGGAAAAAAATAACAAAAATAAACAAAACAAAAAAACACAAAAACAAACAAACTCGACACTTGTGAAACTGTATAACTTCTTTCTAAGAATAATTGCGGAAAATGACAATTTACATTATTTTTGGTTTTAGTTTGATATTGAATCAAGTGTCAACAATGCGGTTAACAATTTGAAACTTTAAACCAACAATGGATATACACAACCGACTGCAACCAATTTCCTTTTTCTCCCATGATGATCAGAACAAAAGAAAAGACCATTACATCATTATCCTGATGGCAGTATCATAAACGAGAAGTGCTTGTCACAAACGATATTCCTCTGCGTAACATTTGTCATGAACTGTCAGCATTATTCATGGAATAAACAAAGCTGATGAATATCGATTTGAATTGTCATAAACCTGAAGAGAAGCATCTATTGCTATCCAGTAAAATGTCACTAAAACATACAGAAGTCTTTAAGTTTTTTGATGGATGTCAAAGCTAGTTTGTTTTTTTAAGCGGATTAGGTAATGTTATTTGCAAATTCCCGTCAAGAAAGTTCAGTTTTGTTTCTTTTTGGCAGATGTTTCTTTTTGGATTTGTAGAAGCCGATTTCCCGCAATCCTACATTTATTTTTTGAGTCTTTGCTATGCCATTTATTCTAAGCCAACGTGCCCTTTCAATACCTTCGGCTTGCCTGTCTAATCTATATAGTTTTCAAAGTGAACGTGTAAGTGGATCACAAATAGTACCCGGGTATTTCAGAATGGAAATTAATCATGACACATGGTGTGTGCCTGCATGTCATTCACTTGGTAAACGTGGACCATTATTTTAAAAGTGTACACTAGTATACCACATATATTTAGACAAACTTTATCTTCGGATGAGATGGATTGAATGTGATTTAAAGCACCAGCTCAACAATGGTTAGGAAGAAAAACATAAATGTTCACAGATTTACATATACCTTTACATGGTATGAAGATAATGATGGTAGAAGACTTTCATTGAAATATTTCTGCCTGAAGTGTTATCGTTTTTAAATAATAGGCCTAAATGAAATAAGATCCAAAGTTAGTTTTCGTTTCAGTGAGACGAAAACTCTGCCTATATAGAAATGCGCGCAAAAATGCTGAATGCATTTTTACCGTTTTCTCACAAATGAAACAACGAAGTGAGCCGACATTTTCACAGGTTGGTTTTATTAGAAATATCTTGATTTGTGCAAAGAATGGAAGCATTTGCAGACACTTTACTAATGTTGAGCCGAGGCTTTAAGGTCTACGGCATGGCAAGAGTCATAAAAAGCCCTGTTGAGGAAGTTTCGAACAATGGGTTTGTGACCGTTGTAAGTAGGTTATAGTACGGACTCTGGCCGATCTATGTAGTGTGATCCGGGTTGAATTACTCAACAATGTCAGCAATGAGTACAGCAGCCTACAATCATTATTCTTTAGCATTTCACAAACAGATTTTTAGATATTCGATTTCATCATTGGCTCCAAGAATAATCTAAGGACGATTAGACACTGTATGAATCAATCTTAAATTGCTGAGAATGTAATGTCGCACAATACAAATCAGTTTGCGTCTCAATGATCACTGTGAAAAAAGGGCCGTTAGACCTATAGTCGGTGACAGTTCCCTCTAAACTGTGACTGTTTATTCATTCTTTAAAAAGTTTTATTATCCAATCCAAGTAACTTCATTGTTATGTTAACACTTTCTAAAACCGAATGTGACTTGTAAAGGGGATGTGTCGTCATGGTTATAACAGTGAATGGAACAACCTAGTTACTATAATGCACGCATGTGCAGTATCCCGGTGAGAGTTCATCTTTCCACGCACAGCCACAGGCCTGCTATATTCATGACGACACAGCCCCTTTAATAGTTGGTGACCATCAAACTCTTTTGATAACCCGTGGAGTGGAGTGCCTCGTCACACAGAGGGGCTGCTTGATTGGGACGCGGATAATTGTAGACAGTTGATAGTAGAATCATGGATATATAAAAAGGGATGGAGGGTAGTGCAAGTGCGGTGACCTCGATAAATCGTTAGTTCTGAAATAACTGGAATTTATTGCTACATAAATTTACTTGCAAGGCAAAAAACTAAGGCAGCCACAAACAGTATGATTTCAATAGCATTTACTGGTAATGCTATGACCCCTGTGAGGAAACAGAATACTTCGCTTAACAGCCCACAGAACACGATGACATTTCGATGGCGAATGATTCTCATGTTCAGAACCATCACACGGCAATATATCCAAAGTGTTTGAGGGAACAGTTTGAGATTAATTAAGTTTAGCTCATCTTGACATCTTAATTTCTCAGCGGCTTGCTTTCATTCTCACCCAATCAGTAAATAGTTATCTTGACAGCAGTCAAATACCTGAGCGGTCATCATAGGCGTACAAGCAAGCGGTCAGGGGCAGTTGCCCCCCCCCCCCACCCCAATTCAGGAAAAACAGTGGGGAAAATTCGAGCAAAGCTAGAAGAAAAGGAAAATAAACCTTCATATCAGAAAATTATTCTTGTGTTTTTTATCTGCGTCGAATTTCGGACACATCCACCCCTCTGCCCCTTAACCAAAGAGTCCCCATACGCCTATGGCGGTCATTTCTTCTGCTAAGACTAAGCATTTGCTACACGAACCAATAACCTTGCACGTTTTGCCGGCATTGTGCACCCAGTATAGTCAATTATAACATGCAGTGGCGTCTCTGTGCATCTTTGTCAAACCGGTTAAGATTATCATCCCAGGGGCATACACAAACATTGGTCAACAAAAATATTGCACAACACAAACACATTTTTGCTTATAGTACAAACAGGTTACCAGCCCAAGACTATTAAATGTAAATTGTGTGTGACCGTTTTCCTGCTAATAATTGCATAAATACTTGCACCATTTTATAATAAACTATGAAACCGTGCCCGGACCGAGAACAGCGTGTACTAAAAACTAAAAGAGAGATACTTTTCCATGTATAGTAAACTAGCTTTTAAAAATGAATTCCTCCAGATAACAAGTTATATTTCCAGTGGACAAACTGTTAGAGGCAATATTGATACAGACCCTTTGCATATTACGTCACAAGCTCAAACAGTGCCCTCACCGAGGTCAAAGAAAAGACCTATAGTCTTTTAACCAAGACTTCTACGGTACGTATCAGACGCATATAACTCACGATTGAGGGGTCCATTCAAAATGTTGTCCCCAGCCCAAACAAAGCCCTGTTAGCAATAGTTGTATAACTGTCTAGACATTTCCTTTACAAAACCATATGAGTACCAACCAATGTACAAACTGGCTTGGTAAAAACTTACCCTTTTTAATAAAAAAACCCACATCAAAAACACTTTTTTAAAGAAATATTAGTTTACTCTATGTATTGAAGAGTAAACTGTATTTATCATTAATAATGTGCACTAGTTTGCTAGCATTACTGGTCAAATACTAAACTGTTGTATTTTTTGCAGTGAAGGCCAAAAAGTCACAGCTGTGAACGTTAAAGGTCAACAACATTTATTTATATATGTACTAGTTGCATTATACTGGCTGATTTTATCTCGTTGCTTAGCATTTTTGAAAAAAATATGGACATGAGCACTGGTCATCAATCGGGAGACCAAAATCAACTAAGTAAATTTTACACTGGGTTGTTTGGAAAAGATTCTGGAACTTGTCCAAGAACCAGCATTCAAACTTTACATGTGAACGTGGTCTTATTCAACCTTGCAAATATACCGCTCGTATTTGTAAAGGAAATTGCGAAACTATATCCTTGACCTTCTTAATACCATACTTGTTGCTTTTTCTGCATCGTTGCGAATGTGTTACTATAAAATCCACTAAAAAAACAGAAATCTAAGCCTGCAATGATAGGCGACACTTTTAGAAATAGCTTGGAAGCCATTCCCAGTTTTGCTTTGTATGAGTTAGTGCACAACGTTTTTGTCCGGAGTTTTTCCAAGCTATCGACACTGACGTAAAGCAATACAGTTAGGATCTCGGTCAATTAGTTTCCTGGTTTGGAAACATGGGGTTGCTAAGTTACCTTAACACACACACGTCAAAACGAAATAAGAACAAAACAAGATAAAACTCTAACAATGAGATAAACAGCGCCGTAAATAGGGTAAAATTTTAGGGGGGCACGAGGGGTGCACCATTTTTTCCTAGGGGGCACTTTTGGCCAATTACAAATGTAGTTTCCGTTTGTATTTTTCATAAACAAGCCTCTTTTCAGTGTTCTCTGACGTGTTGACGTAAAACAAAATACATTATGTGTGTAAATAAAAAACAGTTTAAAAACATCGAAATTACTACGTAAATGCCCATAAAATGTAACATTTTATTCTTATTCTGGTATTTTTTTATCTCAAAAGATTTCATATGGGGGGGGCAGGGGGGCACGGACTTCAGTTGGGTGGGGGCACGTGCCCCCCCCCGTCCCCCCCCCCCCCCCGGTTACGCCACTGGAGATGAACTAAACATGGCGCTGAGTCTCGAAGTTTCTTTGAAGCAATCCAAACCCGAGTCAATCTTGCAAACCTTGGGCTAGGGTCGAGAGTTGAGTTGTCGACTTTTAAGTTGTTGAGACTTTCTGGGAAGAATAAAAAACATATCAACGGTTCCGCGGTCTCACTCTCGACTTGTCTCACAAACTGAACGCATTAAAAACCAGGCCACCATGTTCAATCGAGACCTTTCGAACCGACTGGACGTGTTATAGCTGTTGACTTGAACTTGAGATAAAGTCCTACTTGAATCACACTTTTGACGACTCAGACCATCCTTTGTCCATCTCATTCTGTCTCAAAGACAGGACTTAGACCTCAACTCACACGACGACTGGCGGACTTGCACTCGAGTCGATACGTCTCAAGACTGGGTTTGAAAAACTCGGACTCAGACAGGCGAGGGAGGCAATTTTGTTTTCTGCAGTTCAGAATTGCAATCCTCGAAAGGATTCCCTGTCTGGAATCGATTTAAAAAAAATCCCCATGGAAAATCATCACGACAGTGGCAATTTTGGACTGCAGAAAAAAAAAACACGCGAGGGACTCCATCCACGTCAAGAAATTCCTAAAAAACCACTGTGATTCGACACAAACTGCACAACATGCTTTCAACACCTTGACAGCTCTGATTTTGACCCGTGATTTTGACAAGAGTGTGCTTTTTAATCTTATAGAGGAAGGAGTGCAGGAAGCCCGGGAAACCTTGAAACTCTGTGGGCGATTATAGAAAGGACACCTTGATCTGATAGCTTTAAAATAACCCACTCGACTAGATCAGTGACCCAGTGCCTTTGGTCAAGGCACACAGTCAAAGACGCATAACAACATTGATATCAATTTCAATGGACATGCTTTTTTAATAATAATAAAACAGTAACCAACTGATGAGAAATTAGCTGTCACCCATTTTGTTTTAATACCCATTACCGAAATGAACCGTGTTTTGAGCACTGATATCGAAGCCGCCCTAAAAAATATTCTTGGGGACAAAATAACTGGGTCATTTTCGGGTCGTCTAACATTT
Organism: Marthasterias glacialis; assembly: GCA_911728455.2. Classification (NCBI taxonomy): domain Eukaryota; kingdom Metazoa; phylum Echinodermata; class Asteroidea; order Forcipulatida; family Asteriidae; genus Marthasterias; species Marthasterias glacialis. The sequence continues at coordinate 19,363,256 of OU452219.1, read as the reverse complement.
TCAAAAAGTTCTTTGACCTATGTATTATGGCCCATTTTGGATCAGGCGATGTATTCTTATTATTATCCGAGGGTCTTACGTAACGCTGCGCAAGGTACCCGCACATAATCCGTAACTGGTTGTAGAAGGGGAGCAGTGGTGAATGTTTACCAATGGTATTCCTTCCACCATGGTTAAACAAGATTTTGTGACTGAGTCAATTTTCCACTTAGTATCGAACCTCGGTTTTTGTCTCTTAAGTGTTTTATGGAAGAAGGTGTGAAGCTGCACCTTCATGCGGCTTTATGGTAGGACAGAATTTCAGATTGCATTATGTAAATTGTCAGGACAGGACTTTTTTTGTTTAAACCCTTACGAACTAATTACTGTTATATCACTCAAGTATGCGCCCTCTAGTGGCAGCTCATACGAATAGAGCACAGAGTATACCGCCTGAGTGGCAGGCTAGCACAACCACATCAGAGCAAGTCTTTGCTCTATGGTACAACACAGTATTTAGGCTACAACATTGTTGAATGTCATATCATCATAGAGTGCAGAGAAAGCTTAGGTCTTGCTCTTTGGTCATATCACGGATTGGCGAAGATGTCCATCATCTTCATCCGTTCCCCCCATTAGTTCTGAACACATTCCTTATAATAACAAGACTAATGTCAAAACCTTTGGACATACATTATGCAAATTCAAGACTATACTACTAAACAGCTTGGCGTAGACTGCCCACTGCAAGACAGAGAGGCCATTAGTTTCTTAAGATGTTTGTCTTGGAGATACAGGTGAAAAACTTTAGAAACAAGCTGTGCATGAGATCGAATAAGCATGAGAGGAAGAGTAGTGAAGAGGGGCGTGTATTCTCAACGAAATTGTTTGTAACGAACGGATTCATACAGTTTGACCCTGTTTTGTGGCATGACTAAAAACACGACCAACTCAACTTGAAGTTTATAACCGTTCATTTCCATAGTAAATCATGCGTTTTTTAGGTGACTAAAAAATAAAGAAAGAAAGAAAGAAAGAAGAAGAAGAAGAAAACCCAGGCTCTTGATAAAGCATTTTTAATTTTTATGATTGACCGTATCTAGATATCAAAAACACATCGTGTCATATAAGAGCAACAGCACATTTATAAAACTGATATCTCCTAATCATAAATATTTGAATAAAAGACTATCTTATCTGATTGTGGACGATGGACCAGGTATACGTTTTGAGCAAACACGGAATTGGATGGTTGCTTTATAGGTGAGTAATCACAATTAGTGACTGGCCAAAAACACGAATTTGAAATAAAATCACCTTCCCTATTTCTTAAACTATAGAGCTGTACTTCAAAACACTGCAAATAATGATCAGAACTTTCTGGAGCATATTTTGTTGTCGACGAATCTGTTTGTTCAATGAGTAGCCGGGCAGAGATGGAATGGCCGTATGCCTTTTGAGATCTGTGTAGAATTGAAGTTCCTTTGTGTTGAGGTTCAATGGCTCCCACCAACAGCAATCCAAAATGTGGTTCTACATAATGGCGGACTGTGTTCTAACGTTTCAAGGGTTATTAAATGAATCATTTGATAAATTCTACTTTTAATATATCTTTCCAACCATATTCATTTAACAACAAACGCTTGTTTTGTCCAAAAGCGCCAAATCATAAGGCAACGTGTATAATCTAAAAATGTCGGATACTATTGGCGCATTGGTTGGGGTGGGGGTGCTTTCATTTACCAGTAGGTTTGGGAAGCGTTTCATAAATTTCTGGTGGATAACGATTGGCGTTTTGTCGGTGCTTTTCAGTACAAGATAATGTGTGTTCATTTGAATGTAGCTTACTTGAAATATAAAATATTTCGGGCATTTTTGTTTACGGAGTTGGCAGTATTCCAAGCGGTCATGATTCTCATCAGTTGGTCCTGGTTGATAACAAGTTTTATTTGAGATTAAATGTCATTCTTTAAAGTCACCTGGCAGTGGTATTTTTTGAAAAAGTAGCTTTTATCATTAGTATATACATTTTTATTGTTTATATACAAATAGCCGTTATGAATGTTTATCTCTTGGGTTGCCTGTTGAATTTGCCATGTTGAAATTTACTCATTTCAATGATTATGTGCAGTTCAATGTCATTTTGCCTCTGGCAACAAGTTTGAAATTTAATAAAACCACCAGTAATAATAAAAAAATAACTAATTACAAGTTTTTTCAATCAATTTACTAATTATGTATCATATCCTTTTATAAATAGGTTTGAGGGAGTCCACAAACTACCAGACGGCCCATGTTGGTTGCCAGAAAGAAAAGAATAATTATTCGCACCGCATGATTATGATACACACGGTTGCATTTCTCATTGTACGGTTGATTTGGTGTGGCTAGAAATTGGTTCTGATTAGTGGGTGATAGGTAAAATATGCAAGAAGGAAATGTGTGGGCTTTGGCATTAGTGTGAAAAAAATCCGGTCGAGTTATTGGAAATGTCCGTCATTACGGAAACATGGAGTATATTGTCATATTATTTCTGGTCAAAGCCTGATACGTTGTTGGACGAAGAGGGATACTTCAACACAATACAGGCCATTCCGAGCAGCTTGTTCATGGGCGTTTACACTAGTCTGGTTCCCTAACCAAAGATTCCCTGACGACTCTTGCTAAAAATCTTAGGTCAGGCATCGTCCAAAGCTAAACATAGATTATGACGCAACATATATAAATATTCATTACTTGTCACCAAATGTGGACGATGTTATAGGATAAAAAACGGAGCGCTGATGACGGGCTTTGTTTACTTTCAAAAAGCCTGGGATAATCAGTAAAAATGTCACAAACATATTCAAATAAGTATAGTGTTGAATTTGTTGGGGGAAAAAAGAAAAGAAAAACGATAATGGAATGTGTCTGAAAGATGTTTAAATTTTTATCAAAAAAAGAAGAAGAAATGTCCCACCATTAATGACACTGTCCGAATGTTGACGACAACGAGTTCGGAACATTTTGGATATTTTCGGAAAAGGAGGAATTCCTCCTTTTTTGACATGTGACATTTGGGTGGACGGACAGCTGATATTGTCTTTTAAATTATTATTTTTTTCAAATTTGAAATACTGTGCAATTGAAAACCAAAGCTGGTTGCAAATAGTTTATATTAATTTTGTATCAATATTATTATCCTAAATGGTGAAAAAGAGTCAGACTTTGGTGCCTTCGAGCCACGTAATTATAAATACACCAGACCCGTGCGATTAAAACCAGTAGTTGGAATTTCAAAGTGTATCTTATTGAGTGTCATTTGCCGAATGTATAACCCAAAAAATGTTGGTTAAAAAATCGGATGTTAAAGCAAAAGGTTAAGGACACGTTTAAACCTATACAACGTCCACCCAAAAAAGCGCAAATTGCAATGAATTGCTATGCAATGGTGTCAGTGGATATTTTGTTTTGTTTAAAGCTTATTAAATACTTCGCAACTTTGATGCGCCTAGCAAATTAATTTTTGTCTGGTTAAATTTACAGGCGACTTTCACAGATTGGGTATGCAACAAAAAACTGTCCTTTATACATTTCCACTGTATCCGTATAAAGTTCAAACTAATAATCAAAATGAATGTCAATGAAATTTATTTGGGCAACCGACACCATTGACATTAAAACGTCTTTATTAACTGGAAATACATTTCCAAAAATGCTTTTTCTATAATGAAATGAAGAAAAATCTCGTTCACCTCGTAGGCCATTTCTGTTTTCCATGGACTACGGTAATAGTATAGCATTAGGGTAATAATATAGCCTAAGATTGATGATTACTATACACGTCTGTGAGTGAAATATTACTTATGAGTGATTCACCATTGTAGGCAGACATGGACCATCACAGGTACGGTGGACGCAAGATTCCACATGATAAATGAGTCTGGATATATGATGAAAAGTGTCTTGATCATGTATCACAACTACCGCTCCAGTGTTTTCACTGAAACACACTAATTGCTGATCTCACCAACTGAAATGACGTCACTGATGGTCAGTGCGATGATTCGTTGAAATGGCGTGGAGATGTGACAAGGACACTGATAATCGCCAAGAGTCATGTCCATCAGCGCCGTAGCTGACCACAGACAGAGCTGACTGATAAGTTAATTGTAGTTCAGTGTATAAAATAGTACACACATCCATCGGTTCTGGTCAAGAAACATATCGAACACCGATCTTCAATGATTTTATGCGGTTTCTGTAAAATGTATTATCATATTTTTATTTTTACGCGAAGACACAATTTCTTTCAAGCTTAAGTCGTGCCTGATGATGCGAACATTAACATGAAAAACAATGAGGTTCAGTGTATGTAAGTGGACAATTAACATTTATGTTGGTCAAATAATTCTAAGTTTGTTCTATTTATTCAAACGGTGTGCAGAACATTGTTAAGATTGAAAAAAAAATGTTTTCAAAGGACAAACTGCGATGGCCCTTTATTAAAACCAAATATCTTTCTCGTGACTGTGTGCCAAACTGAAGGCACAATCACATCACCTACCTGCCGTTCGTATACATCAACGTTTCTTCTCGTAAATCCTTTTGAATCTAAAGTGCGTAGATTTAGAATCAAAGGAAATGACAAGACATATACAATGTCCTTCCTGACCCGGCAGTCGCGATCAAAAATATATAACCACACGAACAATTCTTATGAAATAATTTATTAGGTTGTTTTCCTTACCACACCCAATGGCTGTGTTTTCAAAATGGACCGTAAGTATCTTTAACTATGTCCCATTGTATATATATAACAAACAAACAAACAACCCAACAAACCAACAACCCAACAAACAAACCAACAAACAAACAAACCAACAAACAAACAAACAAACAAACAAACAAACAAACAAACAAACAACCCAACAAACAAACCAACAAACATCCCAACAAACAAACCAACAAACAAACCAACAAACAAACCAACAAACAAACAAACGAACAATTAAACAAAAAACAAAACAAACAAACAAACAAACAAACAAACAAACAAACAAACAACTCAGCAAACAAAGTTTACAGTAATGACATACAAATACTTTAAATTGTAGTTGAATTTCCATGTAGTTATCCGAACCGAAGTGTCATTTGAGACTCCCAGAAAAAAATGACCACCGGACAGTTACCACGTATAATGAAAAGGTGTTTGTGAAGTGTTTGAAATGAATACAATGTAATGATGCACGAACAGTCAGTGATGTGTCATGACTTTCATCCGTGGTCACAGCGCACATTATTTTATGTAGTGTAAGCCAATGGTTGTTAGGCTATAGTTGATCATGATTTATACTACTTCATTAAATATTCACGGAGAGAGATCGTTCCACGAAGGAGCTGTTTACCCAATTTCTAAAACGATTAATGAATGGTGAATGTGTAATAAGAAAAATAATTTAACAAATTGTGTCAAGACTTTGAATATTTTGGGATTTACAAAGTTATTTGGTCTTGAATTAAACGATAATGTGCTCAAATCTTTTTCGAAAACAAAAAAAAGGAAGAAAGTTAGACTTGCTTTTAAAATTTCCAATAGGATTAAAATAGTTCAAACGATTCTTCTTTAGTATAATTAATTACTAAACTATACTCATTTCGGATCACATTAGAATGTTATATTAATCACACATTCAGAAAATTACGTGTACTTACAAGAATTTTTTTTATTTAAATCTTGATATTGTAAAGACTAGGAGGCGTTTTACATCAGGTATATTTCCGAGTAGTGCTGACACCCACACTGGGCGGATCGGCAATACACCCAAGGGATCAAAAGTGTTATTTTCAAGGCCTCAAAACCTGCATTATTGCACGCCTCTGTACCAGACATTTCGGAACGTGTGCATGGTGTGCAAACCGCTTCCAGGTTCCCGCTGGTAACCAAAGTCAAGACGTATACTATCATCCATTCAACAACAGGAAACCATCGATGCACCATCCGTGACGTCAAATACATCAACTGTATGATCTTCTCTGTCCTCTTACAAAAATTGTTGTAAACTTGACTCTGTTAAACTATTATTACAACGTCGCCACCATGGCCTTGAATGTTTCGCAGGCGCCCACTGAACTTGGTTTCACTCCAGCAATTGTCAAAAGTATCTAGGGAAACCGACTTGTGCTGATTTATAAACATCGCTTACGACATAGTCTCCCAATCACGTATTCAATCTTCTTTATTGCGAATCCCAACTTTTTCATTGATGTTTGTTTCTAAGTTATACATCTTTTGGGCGTGTTACTTGGCAACGGGTAGTTCGATCCGGTTTATCTTCAGAAGAAATACAGGAACCCACTTTCCCCCAGAAGCTAGAATAGCGTACGTTTAAAATATTTTATAAATAATGTTAAAAGTGCACTGCCAAATATTGATAAAATGCAAACGACCTTTATCAACAACCGCACGGTACAATTATTGTCTGCATCAAGTCGATAGTTAATAAACCAGTTATGTAACAAAATGTCCCCATAAACAATAAGCAGGGAAACCGTTTTTTCTTCGAATTATCATTTCCTTAAAATACGGGAGATGATAAGTCAATACCTAATTGATGGTGTCTGTTTTTCCTCCAGAACACTCAACCATCGATGCTTTTAAAACATTTCCCAGTTATTTTCGATCCCTGCAGTGTGTATATAAAATGTAGGCCTACTAGACGCTGTCGGGTTAACCACATCAATCTGTGAGTTCTTTCTTGGTGGTCTCACTAAAACTCCAAGTACTAATTCGATAATTTTGGAACCATGCGAAACCAATACCCACAGCTTTTCGTGTATTACCAGTATACATAGTGTGGGGACTTTCCTCCGTATATACAATTCGTTTAATTCGTGTTTATTTATCCCAGAAGATTGCGCCTTTTATTTATAGGTTCTCTTTTGATATGAACAAGGAAGCAAAGGATATGAAACTGCATTCTGATCCAAATCCAAAATTTTATTTATGCACAATTGTAAAGAAACTTTTAGGACTGTGTTTGCATTGAGTAATGCGCAAATGATAAGCATGTATCTATAATTGTTAGTGATAACAATTACTACTAGGTTATTTTTTGTCATCACAAAACACTTGCCACCAATTAAGCTGTGGTATATCTCGCCTTAGGCTTTTATAACATACATTTGTGTGTCAAAGGTAAGTCGTATTGTTGAATTACATTTTTGAAGGCCTTTTTGTGTTTAATTTGTTTGGTTTTATTTTTTGGGGAGAATGGCATCTTTTTGGCAAGTTTTTTCCCCTTATAGCCAGGGAGAGAGTCCTGTGACTAAAGTGGTCTGTCTTTTTCAGTCTGATATTAATTCATAGTTAGAGACCCTTTCATTATAACTCCACTGGATGATTTCATGTTAAAATTTAATCTTCTGAGGGAAAAGCTGGCGAATTAGGTAGTTAAGTGCTGATCATGTCACGAGTTGTATACCACAGCATAGCGTGTACAACAATTTTATCAGAAAGAACATTTTGTGGTTATTTGTCTACAAAAATATTGTTTAATTATTTTATGTTTTTACGAAAATACTACGCCTAAATGCAAGTGAATTGAAAGGCGAAAATTCGTGTCATTTTGTAACGTTCAGTTTTAAGCCACTTTTTTTGGAGGGAGTGATCATGAAAAGAAACGCCAGATAACCTGGGGGAAAACAAACAACTCTGGAGGGCCCCTTAATCATTATGTTCACCCAAAAAGCATTGTCTTTTGTACGACTTTTCTACGCTGTTATATAGTTTCTAACAATAAACGATTTCCCAGAACTGATTTCACCACAACCTGTGTAGTATGGCATCACCTTTTCAAGCAGGATTATGTAAACGTCTTTAGCAGAAATTTGTTGTGCAATTAGCCATGGTTAACGCCTACTACCTCTTCTTACGAAGACTCCTTACAATAAATTATTGCAATGTGACTGTCCATACGTAAGCTTTGAATCACAAAACAACACAAAATAATAGATGGGGAGACTGTGAATGGCTGAGTAAAGTCACATGACGGGTGATATGTACAGTGTAGGTTTTATAACGATAAGATGACACAATCCAGTTGGGTTGTTTTATATAAAGACCTAGTTGGTACCCTGTTGCACGTATGATGTATGCAGCTTTAGGCGCAGAGGCAACCATTGAATTGACATAATTTGCCCACTCATGCGCAATACAAAAAAATCGTCCTACACGAGGCCTAAAATAGCATAAAGAATGATGTCATTTCCTTGGATAGCCAATGATACGCTGCCGCTTACTATAACAATGTTTGGCTCGACCAACGCAGAGTTATTGTCCCTTCATAATTCACAGTGTGCCTTGCCTGCTGCTCTACCGTTTCTGTACAGTTTTTTAAGGGTAATATACGAACAGTGGGGTAGCCGTTGCAGGGAACAGGCTCTTCAAAGCTTCTATTTCCATTCTAGTTCTTCGACCAAAATTTTCGTATCGGATTGTCTACACAGCAATACAGTGTTCCGTTTTTTTCTCTTGTGATATCTACAACAACGAAACGCAGGATCGTCTAGTTGACGAGCCCGAAACAAATTGCATAGAGCCGCACATTTTGAGCGGGCTTACAGTTTAGCAGCAAGAATAACGAGTATCCATGCCTCCAGAGGTTACCCACGGTTTTGTCACATCAGGACCAGGTGTAGTTGCTCCCATTAAACCCAGCCAAGATGGCACAGCAGATCAACTAGAGCCCACGGCCGCTCTCTCGCGGCAAGAGAAGTCTTCTAAGACCATGGCGATGTTTACGCTAGGCCTGCCGCCATGTCGAGGCAAAACAAGCAAGAGCAGCTTGTCTGCAACACGGCATATTATTATCGCAAAGGACTCGTGCAAAGAGCAGAATACAAGCATCGGGATAATCAGCGCTCGGGAGTTGTTCCAGCGGCTCGACACCGACTGCCCAGCCGTTATTCTCATCGACTGCCGGTCATTTCTGACGTTCAACAAGAGACATATCAAAGGTGCAGTGAACGTGAGCTGTACGAACAGCATGACAAGGAGACGGTTACAGCAGGGTAAATTGACTTTGGCCGACCTTGCTTCTTGTGACGCGGATAGGGATGTTTTGTGTTCCCGGTGTGACAAGGACGTGGTTGTCTACGACGAGGACACTCTGACTACCGATGGGCTGACGGCTAACCACCCGACTCGAGTAGTTCTAAACTCCTTGAAGAACGAAGGCTCGAGGGTCAGCCTCCTCAAAGGTCAGTACAATAACTTTATAATACGTAACGTGTACAAAAAACGAGGAATCTAGCTCGTGGAAGATATTCCAAAGAACCGCCACTTGTTGTCTTTGTTCTATTTTTACCGTAGAGCAAGGGTTTAACATGTTCTGTTCTGTTCTTACCTACCTTGGCAGCTGTCCTCGAAGTACATAATGAATATTATGGTATAGATATATTATATATAGTTCTGAATACTTTAACACTAATAACACTACAGTAAGGTAAACGAGTTAAAATGCACATGAAGTGATGAGAAACTTCCTGTGACTAATAGTAATACTTAAAAAATAGTAACTTATACTTTTCGTGATGATACCAAGTTTTTATTAAATTATGCTTTTTCATTAATTTGTGTTTATCAGCGAATAAACCCAGTTTGATAAATATATATTTTTTTAAAACAATCTGAGTAGCTGATAATACTGATACCAAGCTACCGAACTTGGTTCTTGCCTTGATAAACAATTGGTGTTTGTATGGACCCGTGAATAAAACCAGGCTATATTTTTTACACACGGGACACCACACAATAATGTGGTGTGCAAACAATTTATTTGTATTCTTGTTTTGTCCTCGTCACAAAGGTTCATTCAACGTTTACCAGTCCACAGTTCATTGGGACTTAACGATTGATTGGCTGCTCTGTATTGTGTTTATTTTTAAAGTTGAGTTGAGGTGGACAATAGGCCATTTGACTATGAAATATGGAAAATAGATTTTAACAGAACGTAGCCTTGTTATTGTTAGTCTTCATGACACATCTGCTATGAAGATTTGTAGGGGTAAAACATATAACATAACATTCATGTAAGAGTCAAATAATTGTTGACGAAACTTCACCCGATACCCGTAGACGTTAAGTAACGAGGTTTAATTTCATCATTCTGGTCCTTGGTTATGATTTCATGAAGGAAAAATTGTCGGTCGTATTCGGCATATTTTCCTTTCATTATTTCAATATTGTAATTTAGATGGCATACTGAGTTCTCGGCAATTAATTCAGTCAGTGTTCATTTTTATAAAATCCTAGGTGGACTGAAAGACTTCGAGAATCAGTATGAGCGCATGTGTCGAAGCGAAATCGAGAATGTCACGAACATCTCACCGGAACCAGCGTTATGTCCATCACCAGGCACGATCTCCGAGGCAGAGTACACCACGGCCAAACAGAAAGAAATTGACATTCCCGCCACCCAACTCTTAACGTTCCTGTACGTCGGCAACGAGAGAGACGCGGCAGACCTAGAGTTCCTCCAGCAGGAAAGAATCTGTAACGTCTTGAACGTGACCCAGTCTATCCCCTGTTTCCACGACAACAAACTCATCAACTACAAGCGGATAAGCGTCCGTGATAACTCCCTAGCCAACTTGAAGAAGCACTTCGACGAGGCGTTTCAATTTATCGGTAGGTAAAACAATAAATAACGTGTACTAAGAAAGTTATTTATAATAACGCAACGCAATGACATAATCGTCTTGTGACTACTAATGCATTAATCTGTAAAGGCAGACTGCCCAACGTACATCACTAGAAAGCAAAACTGATTAAATTAATCAGTTTCAATTTGAGCCAAGGTATAGGCGTTGACTCTAGAACGTTCTGTGTATTAATAGAACAGACAAAAACGGAAACTGCAAAGCTCACAGTCTTAAACGAGGTTGTTGTAGACTCGGTAGTCTCAAGTAGACATGGGAATCGTAGACATGTACTTATGATATTTCTCGTCTTGCTTTGTTATGTATAGAGTCTGCCCGTAAACGACATGAGAAGGTTCTTCTCCACTGTAGTGCAGGCATTTCCAGGTCTTCAACCATTGCCATTGCCTACATCATGCGATACAGGGGGATGTCCATGTCTAAGGCATACAATCTCGTCAAGTCTCGTCGATCCATCATCGCTCCTAACCTAAACTTCGTGGGTCAGCTCGCATCCTATGAAAAGACGATCTCCCAGTCGTTACCGTCATGTGCCCATCAGATCAAGAGGCGAACCGCTTCTCCCCACCCTCCAATGCCCTCTTCACTTGCCGAGACGGCCCTGTGAAGGGGCTGTGTACGCCAAGACGATTGATAAACCAACTCGCCACCTTGCCAGAAAACAAACAATCTGTCAAATGGACAAGAGAAGTGATGACGCAATCCCGATGTAACAGTTACGTAAATAGAATAATTTTTGGTGTTGCCAATTTTTTCACTGATTCAACCTCAATTGAAGTCCGGCCACACCATCATCAGCCTAGAACGGCCCTGACAGAGTGGAGTCTTGGCATTGAAATTTAGGGCTGGGCTTAGGCTATAGGGAAAGGCAGCCCACCACGGGGAAGCTATCAATTAAAACTAACTCTTGGAGCTTACCAACCCACCGGGTTTAGACTGGATTGACGACGGCGCATTATGTTGTTACAAAGGTCAGCGACTGTCGCATTTGATTCAAGCCAGAAACTTTTCATAATAGAGGCTTAAAGCTGTCAACTTTCATTTAAAAAAAAATTGTATTTGAAACCCGGCGTAATTCGAAGAAAGTGCAATAAACTTTTGTCATTCCAGCTTCGCTAAACTCTCCACTTGAATTGAGTAAAGGTTATGCAAATTTATGTAATGTCGTTCATTCACTTTTATCAAAATATTCATTTGCATCAAATCAATCAGCTGAAAAAGAATGCACATTTGAAGGTGTGCATGTCGATTGTCGAAAATGAAACGGATGAAGAAGAAAATCAGAGTTTGCCATGTAATGTTTAACACAAGTTACCCAGAACATATTCATGTAGTGTAAACGAAACACGTTTAGACATAACCCTCCGTTTAAAACCGGACAACAAGAGATGAGTTAATCGAGTTATTCAATTACTGTTTTAATAATGAGTTTATTGACAACATTAGAAAGGGATTTTGATAAAACAAAAACTCACATGGGTCCGATTTCGTAAAGCTGTTGATAAGGCGGCGTAGCATTTTTATGTAGTCATTAATTTGGAGAAAAACTTGGCACTTGGTATTCTGGGCTGGTTACCTGCTTTTTGCTATAAGCAAAATCATTCTGCGCTTATCGTATTGTGCTGGCATGGTCACAAGTAGTGCTCGGCGAAGTTGGCTTAGGACAAACACCGTAAATAAAAGACAATCAGATAATTGAGCAAGGACACTTTGCAACACGGTCATACCGCAGACAATGATTGCTTTCTGACGTTAACTAATCACGCCAGAAATAATTTCCACCATTTTAAAAAGCACACCGTTAAATCGTCACACTGTACAACTATTTAAATGTACATCTTAACAAAACACTCATTTTTACACTTGGAAATAAGCCCATGAGTCCCACAAAGTTATGACTAAATTTTGATGCATTTACCGGCATCACGTCACGTGCCATACATTAGTGGTTCAAGTTTCAGGATTTTCGAAATACACTGGTGCCCGCATGTGGTCACCGCAATGATCATGTTCCTCGGTTTTAGTCTGGTGCCTGTCTCTGATGATGTGTTATACATCTGCCTGCCCGTAGGCAATTTGATGTGGAGACGGTCTCCAGATTGATACTGGTGACACAACGGATGTTTTGTGACTGTTCAAACGGATATTACAGGAAACCAAGTTTGCCGTTGGAAGACTCACTGGGTAAACATTTTCCATTGTGTGGCCGTGAAATCTTTACAATCTCGATCAGATTATTGTGCATGTGAAAACAATGCAGGCCTCTAATGGTGCTTAAAAATAGAATTTCCTTGGTAGTTTGCCACATATCTAGATTGATGGAAACATTACGCTCAACCATAAAGACACATTGTCCCAAACAAAATTGAGACAAGAGAACTTGCCTTGACAGTAAAGAGTATTTTAACGTAATATCAGCATTGTAAATATTTTTTCTCAATACGAAAATAAAACACTGCGTATATATGCTGAAATTATATCTGCCTGTACATGTATATGTATTTATAATTTGCCCAAACGGCCAGCAATCTCGACTCACTTTTCTTAGCATCGTCATGCAAAGTGTTAAGTTTAATTGAGGTTAATTATCCCAAGACAGACGAGCAGGGTCTTTATCCCTTTAACTTTAATTTTTAGAAACTTTGTTTTTATGAAGAAACGCCCACACCAGTCCCTATTTTCTCTCGCAATAATTCGGGGCCCCAGTGGCGTAGCCAAGGGGGAGGGGAGGGGCAGCTTCCCCGTGGAACATCTTACAGCCCCCTGCTCCCCCCCCCCACCCCACCACCACCGTCAGTCTCTAGAAACCATGAAATTTGCTATGATCAGGCAAATTTGAACTGAAATTGTCCCCTCTGCGATTATATTTGCCCCGCCCCCTGGCTCGTTCGCCCATGGTTGTACATGTGCTTTAACTGGATTCCTTGCCGAAATGTGCCACCTTATAGGCAGTGTCTGTACCTCTGATCAAACCAAAACCTCTTTAAAACAGAACTATTACTGTGTGCTTCTGAAACTATATTTTTCATGCAAAGAATACTTTTCAGTATTTGAAAGACATACATGTATATATACACTGTAAGTCATATTATAGTCCAAGCACGTACATCAAATAAGCCTTGGTATTCTTTGACAAGAATTTCGGCTTGACGTTTCGACCACTGTAATTGTGGTTGTCTTCGTGGGATGGGAACATAAAGCAGAGTTACCTGCCTATGAGTACTAGTGTCATGGACACCGATGAGGACGTCTAGTCAGAACCCTTTCCCAAGGAATAATTTACTCCGTACTCGACGCTTTACGCTATTTAACTCGAAGTCAAGGAAGCCGAACTCATGAACAAGAATCCATATCTGGTTGTATTACGAAAATATCATAAAAACGAGGTCGTCACGCTGTGACTTCGACACGAGTATAATTTTGTCTGGAACTATTACGACATATGCCATATATAGCTATGATTAGTAGTATTCAAGTACCAGCATATAATTGGGTTTGGATGAGTGGCTGAGTCGCACTGCTTGTCATGATATGATAATTAGTGCTTCATGATAATGATATTAGTGCTTGTACATGTACACCACGAATAGCAATTAAATAGGGCTGTACACAAATGAATGATGATGTCAGGAAAACTCGGTGACATTCTGAAATCCAAGCTCTACTCTTCTTGTCAACCTATATTATTTTCATGCACGATTCTTCATTTTGTTTTTAATGCAATTACGCGAAATCGGTCTTTATTTAATAATTGATCAATTATTATTAACTGACTGATCGACCAAGTGAAGCGTCCATCCTGTTTGTTTCAAACACATGTAAAACTTGTTTTTGCCAAATTGATGCATGATGAATTGCATTTGACAATAAAAAAACACAGTCCAAACCACAGGTTATAATTGTGGTGACCGTGCTAATACAAAGGAATTCCACAATTTGTCACACGTTAGTTATTATAAAGACACACGCTCGAGGATCCTGTACCACATTGCTTAGGGACAATGGCGTTAGGAATTTTATTTCAGCCATTAAAACGTCTGTGTCATCGTGGGATGCATTTGGAGAATGTCAGGACAAGGCATGAAGCGAGTAAATGTTGCCAAGTGGGATGGGGTTTGGTAGGGAGTGTTCTTTCACAATATGGATCCCCACACTTTCTTGACAGTATTGAACACATTTATTAGATCTGTCTGATTAAGTTCATGTTCTTCGTAAAATAAAGATGTAGGCCTATCTCATTGAATATTATGAAGAATATAATTCGGGTCTAATTCTTCGTCCCATTGTCAAATAGGATTTTGTTTTTTATATAGTTTGGACAGCAGGCTATATACTACATTCAGTAAAGTTATCAACGTCCACGGATGTAATGTTGTTTGACATGTTTTAAGACTTCATTTTTATGTTAAAAATTACCATACACTTGGTTTGTGAAAAAACGACAGAGGGCGCACTTTCAGTGATGTTTTGATTTTTTGGGGGGCTGGATTTGTTGTTTTGATGTTCGGTGTACATGGTTCCAAATATCTAAGCCTCCCATGAACTGAGAGTTGTGTATGATATGTTTCATTACTAACAAAATAGAATTATTGCAGGGAAACGTGGGGGACGAGACCTAGTGGTAAAATAGCCTCGGATGTTGGTAAAATCATAATGCACCGCAAGGCAGACTCTGGTCATTAGTATAAATCGCTAATTTGTCTTTGAAATACAACATGACAAAACTTCATAAAAAATATGTATATACATGTATATACACGCGAACTAGTTTACACCCACCTCAACTGGCAAACATGTAGACGAAACAATTGCTTCGGGACGTTTCAAGTTATCTCATCCTTTTGACGTCAAGGGTTGAAGAGTTTAAAAGTCACAAAGACACGGCGTGTGTTGATAAACATGAAATCTGCACGTTTCACGTTTCTAAATGTTTCGATTACATGAAACCAATGAAACAAGGGGGTAAAATGGGGGAACAAAATCAGTTAAAGCTACTTCTAATCGTATAATGTTAGTCACCTGTTTCATTCATACACAAGGGACACGAAATCCTTCCCAATCAAATACAAAGATCCTAAATTCTCCACAGGCCTCAAACAGGAAAATGTTCCGCTTGACCGTCAGAGAGGAAATTCGATTTTTGTCTCAGCCCAGAAGGACCAGTTTATTCAGTGTGGATGGCAAAGATAAGGGTTCAACTGGGATCTACTGGGGGTTTCTAAACCCCCCTCCCCCCCTCCCCGCTAAGCCTGCGATCTCTGGTGGATACATTTTAGTTTAATATATGCAGAGACTCCTTTCACGGGATAGGAGCGTCTCTGTCGAGGCCCTGTAATACCTACCTCTCAATATTTTAAGACGCGGTAATTTCTGAGCAGAGTTTAACACAATCAACTCAGACTTGGCAAAGTGCAGAGGAAATCCAATAACGTAGACCACAGTTGGCACGTATTATGGAGACCGGGTGGTTTTATAAAGGTGAAAGATTTCGGGCAGATAAACGAGTGAACAGATTTCCGACGGGGACTTAAAGCAGCAGGCGTGCAGGTGTGCCAGGAGACGAAGACCAGGCGAATCAGATCTAAAAAGAAAAATGTCTTGTGAAAGGTTTATGAAGACATGTTGCTTACTGAAATGGAACAATTTTGAGTTCAGCACTTAAAAAAGAAGAAGAATGTTATACATAATGGTTCAATACTTAACTTTATATATATATATGTTTTATCCCACTATTTGGTAGTCCCAATAAAACAATGTAAACGTTTAAATGTTTTATTCTGTTTTGAAATCACCATGATAATCAAGTTGCAGATATTTTTTCTCGTTAAGACGAAAGCATTTCAAGCGAAGAAAAATCCTCTTATTAATAGCAGAATATAGGGTCAGCTTTTGAGCGGTATTGATCAGTCGATGAGGGCGTCTGTCTTGCCATGTGACATTTAACCCCGATTCGTGACCAAGTCAAACCACATGCATATTGAGCCACACCTGAAGAGATTAATCCAATTTACCTTCAAATAACCATCTTCTTCAACTTGATTATTAGATCGGTTCAAATGGGTGTAAAACAATCGATATGACACATGCATGTGTGTCCAATCCAAGCTAACTTCAGAAGAACCAGATGCCCACCATCGCAGGTCTGTAATTCAATTACACAAAATAGGAAACACATTCTCTAGACTGGTACGCCAGTACAAGTATCGAGGTAGTCCGAAAAGTATACGGAATCACCGACTTTCCCATACTCAGTATAACAATGTCACCATGATAGAAAAGAAAACTAAGAAACGTTTTTTTAGGCCGAAAGCTTATCGGTAGGCTCCACACGTTTTTTTTAACCAACTTAATACCAGTTTTCACGAGAACTGTTTCCGCCTTAAACAAACCATGACGTAAGAGAGGATTGCTACCAAAACACTAATCGTTTCTCAAGTGTAATTTTCCAAATCAAAATAAGCATATAAAAAACATAAATTCGCTCGACAAAATGTAAACCATTGTTGATGTTTTCTCGAAAAGAAAACCGACTTATAATTCGATGAATTTTTCGCAGAGCAGTTTTTATGGTGTTTAATGAGACTGAAGGGGAAACAATGGACCTAAATATAAAACCAATATACCTTGGATAAAACCCTTAAAGTAAGACCCATCTTCTTCACAATTCAATGCATGAAAACTATTATAATGTTTGAATGCCGTAGATAGACTATTTATCTCAATTTTTACTATTTATGTGGATAGTTTTTTGGGGGGTTTGAACCGAGTATAGATATATTTCCGGGTCGCTTCAAACCTCGGAAATATAGTTGACGAATAAACAAGATGATGTCAGTTTCTCTTGGAATAAAGGAACTATATTATTCGGTGGAGGAGTGCAAGTGCGCGGGTGGTGCAATACCACTATTAACTCCACGCTGTGCAATCAATCTTCCCAAATCGGTTTGTGCAAAATGCATGTTGTGATTTAGAAAGTGTTGAATCAAGTATAACTTTAATAGATAGGCCCACTTATTTAAATGGGAGATCCCTTCTTATAGTAACCAGCCTTACGAACTCAAAAGGCACCGAATATAGCATTGGATTCGTATCACACTTTTGATCTTTTGGGTCAGATAATGGAGGAAGGAAAAGTGTAGGTGGAAGCACGGTGTGTGGTACGATCCACCCTGCATATCCACCATGCTAGGAGTTTCCACCCCATCGCGGCTATGAATCAGACTTCTGTGGTTGTGAAAAGATTCAGCAGCGTGGAAAGTAACAAATGAAGCAAACCCTGGAACCAACACAAGATCTTACGAAATAACGTACTTTGATTACACAAAAGTTTCCCTTCTCATTCATCGGGGTTAACAAAGTAATGCTTTAAAAAAAGAGGCTGTCGGGCATAAATATTTCACTAACAGCCATTGTCAAGGGACTTCCCAGGTTTACCATAAAGCTTCAAAACACTGTGACCAACAGTAAATTTCTCCTTCCGCCATTTTGTTCCTTCCGATATTTCAAAATTGATTTGCAAAATGTTCTTAATCTCCTTTAAAATCACAATACATCCAAATAAAAATACTGTGGCGGTTTGTGGTTCGGTAATGTTTTGAAACATTCAGGTTGGCTCAGTGGTTTCTTCCCCTGCCTTTTGCCTCTGTGGCCCCGGTTCGAATCCCGGACTGGAGCCTTGCATGTGGATTGGGTTTTCAGTCCCTACCTGATTGCGTGGGTTTTCCCTATTTGGGGTTTTCCTCCCACATCTGAAATTGACATTTTCTTCATGACCTTCTCCACACAGGTATCTCCAGGCATACGGGTCACGTGCTAGTCACTTTTGATGGTTCCTTGATTTCATTACCAGAAATATTTAATAATAATAATAGTAATAAAAATAACACCCGTAAAGGTTTAGCTTATACAGCACCAAATTAACATTGCTGATGTCTTTTTTCTTCCTTTTTTAATATAATGTGAACCTTTATAAAGAACTTCACGTGAACCAAAAAAAAAGATCTAGGCCTACATACGACAAATTATTATTTGGTTCATGTCTTGGTTAAAAGTGCAGCAGCATCAACGGGTCAACAATTAGTATGGAGAGGCCTTGTGGTGGAGATCTTCTTGGGTTCAATCACCGTTTGCCTTGCGTAATGGAAATGAAGGTTGCACTCATCGAGTGCTATTCTGCATTTCTACAACAATGCGCCAAGCCTCTTCTTTTCAAACCAGTTACGGATGTTGTGATCATAAAATTGACGCATTATAACCAGCCACAACTCCTTTTTGTGTTTAATAGACACATTTCCAGTTATAATCTGGTTGATGGCCGACTTTAACCTTTTGAGGAAATCATCAATAGCTTGTTGGACGCAAAACCTGAAAACAACGTGTGTTTGGTTTTTGAAGCAACTGACTTAATAGGCTTTCTTCGATTTCCAGTTTTGTTCGACAAGAATTTAAAATCCACCTGATCTAAATGGAAAGTTTAACATTTAATCTTTAGTGAACATTTCCCCGGTGTGTTTCTTTTGCCATTGCCCTTTGAAATCGATATCTGGTGTTTTCAGAAAGTCTCCAAATTGTATATGATCCATTACGTTATTATATTTACCTCGGAGATATTTTAGTTGAGTTTCCCCTGCGTGTAAAGACGATGACGAAACACAAAGTCACGTGATAGTTCAAGGCTATACAGTCAAGAAGGGGGCCACGCACGTACGAATGCATCATTAATGTAACATTGAGTTCCTGGACGTCACTCAGTGTCATTCCCACTGGGTGGAACTGTCACAGGACTAAAGGTCAAGTGACGTCAACACTCCTTTACATTATAAACGGAGTTTTATATTACATGTTATTTCCCTTTTGCGGGAAGATGCCACTCAGGATCAGGTTGTATAATTGGACCTTTGATGCGAATAGGCCTAACTCAAGTATAGTATAGACCTAAATTTTTGCATTTTCGTGAATTTTTCTTCAGGTAGAATCAATAATAGGCCTGCAGTTGTTTTTTTCTCAAAAGTGGTCCAGTTGCCAAATGCGAGTTCAAACAACTGGCGCTAGTTAAAGTATTCATCAAAACAACAAATTAAACGGAGTATATTATTATTGTTATATTATTGCCAGTAAAGGGTCAACCGAGGCGCCGTATGGGGACATAACAGGCACTGGATGGGTTATAGCTTCAGTGTCGAGCTCGGCCACCAATATACCCTCGATACCAGAGACCTAACCGATATAGCATTTACTTATAGGCACTGATAACCTATACCCAAGGAACAGACTGCCCTGCTGTAGTCTTCGCCTTTAAATTCCTTACTAAAAAGCTACAGTTAAGTTTAGATTACAAACCAGCGTTTGTACCGTTTATGACAGATGGTTCCCAACGAGATATAGCCGATTTCACAAGTCCCATTCACGAATCACCGTTTCATTATTAAGTCCACGTCCCGTGACCAACGAGCTATATAAAGTATAATGTTTCTTTTGCAATAATGTTGGTATATAAATAATATAATAAGTACAGCTACTGAATATTTGGCATAGTTCGTATGACAGTAAGCTCCTTCCTATTGTGAAATAACCCTGTATTATTTTATTTTGTTGTCTTGGGATGAACTTCGATCAAGTAGGTTCGCCTGTGGTGTACAGTCACGTAACCGGGGGGGGGGGGGGGGGGTCCTGGAATCCAGAACCACTTGATAAAAAATTTAAATGTCTGGTTTTACGCCACTGATGTAATCGAAGTACATTTATTTTACGTGTATATAATGACTATGGAGACAAAGCTGCATTCAGTGGAAGGTAATGATTTAACGCTTTCAAAAAAAAATGTTTCAAACGAATCAGCAGGTTATCGCAATGCATCACCTTACCATTGGTAGGCTGATGTGCGAAGCCTACACAAGACAGGTTATCCAACAAGCTGAGGACCTGAAAGCCTTTAACTACTTCGTGTCCATGGATAGGAACCGGATGCTTCGAAAAGCTTAGGAAGCAGATGCCAGGTATCAGAGCAAGACCAACGGACCTCTTGAGGGAATCCTTATAGCATTGAAGGATAACATCGATATCAAAGGTGTGTCGACTTGAGCCGGTACTCCAGGTCTCACTGACTGTAAGGCCAAGCACACCGCTGAAGTTGGCAAGAGGCTCTTTGATGTTGGAGTAATTCACGCTGGAAGGACTAACATGGACGAGTTAGTTTATGGAACATCAACTTCCACAGACTACACTGGATTTAGCCATAACTTGTCACCGGCAGAGACCAGAACTGGTGTCGCCAGGCCCTAGCCTATTATTGGGAAGACTTGGACATTGAAATCGAGTCATATACTCTGAACAATTCCTGACACACCTCAGAGAGAATGGATTCGGTGTCCTTGACGAAGGAACAATTTCTTGTCTGAGTGAAATCTTTGACAAATGCCACTTCCAATCAGTATATAATTTGAGGTTATACCGCGACTGAAGAAGTATCAAAAGCAGCTTGGAATTGACCTGGCAGTCGAGGATGTGATCGATCAAATCGACACTCCTTACATTAAACAAACAACCCTCCAAATGATTTAATCCAGGTCGCGATGGAAGCAAGAGGCAAGCTCAAGGAGGAGATGGAGAAGCAATGGCGTAACTAAGGGGGCGAGGGCACATGCTCCCAACTGATGTCTGTGTCCTCCCCTGGGTGCACCCCATTTAAAATCTGGACTTTTGAGATTAAAAATTACCAGAATAATTTTTTTTTGTATAGCTTTACAAGCAGAATGTATTTTGTTTTACCTCAGCATGTTAGAAGAGCGTTGAAAAGGAGCTTGTTTAGGGAAAAAAACGGAAACTACAATTTTAATTGGACAAAAGTGCTCCCTAGGAAAAATGGTGCCCCTCCCCCTTGTGCCCCCATAAATTGTTACCCTAGTTACGTTACGGCGCTGTGAAGAACTACTTCACATAGGCTATCACCAGCTTGACTGCATCGTATAATGCCGGCTAATAAAAATACATGCACAGACTCTCACACTCTGCACTTCCAAAACGGATGTAAAGTAATGGTCCTTCTTAACAGTGATTCTGGTTGTATTTGTGACAACCCATCCCTTGTGATTCCTGGTGGGCGTGCCAGAAGGAGTGGGGTGCCGTTCGGTATGCAGATCCAAGGACTTAACGGGGCGATAGACGTCTTATTGCAGTGGCAAGCAGAAGTGATTGAAAAGGCATTTTTTTTTTCTAAATAAACTGTAAAATGGTTTACACAAAAATTAAAGAGAGCGCGTTGCAACCATAGACGTTGGTCGTTTTAATTGCACCTTGACCTACGTAACTCTAAAGATCATAATTCGTCATATCGACGTAAATTGACTTGTTGTCAGTCGTGTACAAGGGGACCGGGTATTTCTCAAAACATTCAGGTTATAATTATCATTATCTGAAATACAAACCAGCATAACCCCCTGATATAATACTCATATCAAGATGAAACTTCAGCATTTTGCTAATAAATCCGTCCACTCACTTTTAGAAACAAAAAACAACTTGCTTATTAATGCCACTTGCTAAAAAAATTAACTTGGTGGCGCAGTAGTTGAAACAAGGGTCACATGATATTGGTTGTCAGTGAAGAGTAAACACACGTAGTAAAAACTTCATTAGCTAAATGTACAATAACGAAAACGGGTCCGCACAACTTCATTGAGGGTTAGGAACAGCGTTTCACGTTATATTGACAGGGTGGGGGAAACTTTTTGTTCATAACCTAGCACAAATGTCAACTGATGAGGAAGACTCAGACCTGTGGACCAACGAAAGTGTTAAATAAACACTTAAAGTGTTCAGTCAGTGACAACATTTTTTTAAAAGTTAGATTCACAGTATTATCATTGACTGAACTCTCTTGATTCAACACTTTGGTTTTTAGAGTGTAGATCCAGCTATGGTTAATGTCAGTCTACACTGGTTAGGTTGTCAAATAAACTGAGTGCCTGTTAATGTCAAAACAGACATAGGCCTAAACACTGAGATTTTATTTATTTGTTTATTTATTTTTTTTGGAAAGAGCAAATCTGCTCCCTGGATGTGTAAAAAGAAACACAAAATGCTAGAATATTCTATATCCTTCTTGGTGCTCTCCACTGAAAACAAATGCTGTACCTGTCGTGTATTTAATATTGATCTTGTCACCATGTTGACAGGGTACTTCCCCTTGGGACTCTTGGTACTCTGTCGATGTGTCCATCAACACGAATTAATATCACATCGAAATTACAAGCCTTTTTTTGCCGATATTTGATGGTAACAAAATGTGTAAGTGCCTCGGTAAAGGCTGGTTGTGATAAAATAAAACAGGAAAAGGGTATTAATCTCCAGAACCAGGTGCACATCCGACCAGCTGAGGCCCCACTTCCCCCATCTCGTTCGGTGGGGGGGGGGGGGGGTAGGGGTGATCAGTTATTCTTGCTTTCAGACGTGTGCGGCCAGGGAGGTAGTACGTGTACAGTTGTTATAAGCATTGCTCTGTAGTACGTTGTGCTGGAGGAATTAGAAGGTCCACCAGTGTGCCAGTGAAACCGATATTACCAGTTTATATTACGAGGAATGCTTTTTCACGTTCGGTTTCTGTTTGAGTGTGCCGACAAAAATAATCAACAAGAAAGGGAGGGCAATGGAAGTACTCCGACACTGTAAGTTGTTGTCATTCACAGTAACTGTTGCATTATGACCCCTCACCCACCCCCTCCCCAGGGCCAGGATTGCATGACTGACTTTCAGGGGAAGGGCATGGGTATCACCCAAGTCACGAAAGCGGCAAGGTTAGGCTATAGTGGGATGAGAGAACATTTATGTATTTATCTCTTTCCATGAGCCTGAATATGTTACCGCTGGTAGGCTATTGCCTAGTTACAGTACTGACCTTCGAACAAAAGAATGTATACACCGTGCCATCGAAACCAGAAATGCATTAGAATATCAATATTCCGGGAGGATGGAGGGTGACAATGTTATTGCTGCAAGTTCTGAGTCATACAATTTGCATTAAAGTTCATTCACTTTGGAAGTTATATTAAGGTTTGTTTAATCATACTTTTGGAATAACTCAAGTTCTATGGTAGTGTTGGAAATTCCCGGATTACCAGATTACATTGCCGTCGTCATCTTGCTTCCATCATCCAGTGTTGTTAGTAGCTCCGTAACTAGGGTAAAATTTTACGGAGCACAAGGGGGGACACCATTTTTTCTAGGGGGCACATTTGGCCAATTAAAACTGTAGGTTCCGTTTGTATTTTTCCTAAACAAGCCCCTTTTCATGTCAGCGCTCTTCTGACGTGTTGAGGTAAAACAAATGACACTCTACAAAAATAGTTGTTTAAATACTGAAATTACTACATAAAAGCTCATAAAATGTAACATTTTATTCTGGTAATTTTTAAATTCAACGTCCAGATTTCAAATGGGGGCACCTGGGGGAGGGGGGGCAAGGACATCAGTTGGTGTGCGCGTGTCCCCCCCCCCCCGCCGTCCCCCCCCCCCCGCACCCCACCCCCTCCCGCCGCCCCCCCCCCCCCCCTCCCGCCGCCCCCCCCCCTCCCGTGCCCCCTGCCCCAACCCTTATAGTTACGTCACATGGTTGTTACATGTTGCATCTTCCTACGCTGCTTTTACTTATTAATGAAAAATAAGCAACCCGATGTCATTAACTTTTGGTTACGATCAACATAGGCCTGTGAATCAGGACGGTTTTAAGGGACTACTTTCTACCAAAAGAATAAACTTTTAAGTCACAGAGTACAGAGTCCCACATCGCACCTGTCCATGTCCCCTCCTGTCTGTGAGGCAAGCGCGCTCAGCCGGGTACGGTTGACTTAAACAAGTCTATGCCTTTTCATCACCATCATAGAAACAACATGGCGTCCTTAGATATCGGTGGGCAGGGGAATGTAGTTGGCGATATCACAAGAGATTTACCCTCTTTAAAATTTGAGAATGCCATTTCAGAAGAAGAATCTCAGTATCTTATCCTTAGAGCTAGGTCTCACGCGATCACCGTGTCTGCTTGTGCGCAGGCAACGTACTTTGCAGCCATTTTAAACGAGGCAAGGTAGGATAAAATAGATAAAGGTAGTGCATCCTTTTCGTGATAAATTATATTTAGCAGTAAAGGAAACAGTAGTTGATGTCGCGTGGTAAAATGCAGATCGTAATGACTGCACTTTTAGTTGGCCTACCAACCCTGGTTACATAAGTTTTGTGTAAAATTATATTTACCTTGGTCAAAGCACTATACTTGGACTAGCACAAGGAGTTAATATAAATGTGACTCAGCATGTGTGAATGAGACACTTTGACAGGTAAAAATGTAAATTTCAATTTCTTATTATAGGGCATCTTCCAAGGATTAAAACAACACCACACTGACCTCTACAGATTTTACGGTTCCAATCCACAACAGTCAACTCTGTAGAGGTCAGTGTGGTGTCTTTTTAATCCTTGGAAGTTGCCCTACATGATGAAATTTGGACTTAAATTTTTACCTCAGAGTGTCTCATTTACACAGGCTGAGTCACAAATAAACTAAGTAACATTTTTTTTTTTTTTTTATGGTAATGCATTTTCTCACAGACAGCATATTCTTGAGTTAAGGAGTCCCAAGAAGTCCAAGACGTCCAAGTTCCTACAAGATGCCCCACCAAGGGACCCTCTCCTAGTTGGAATAATTGGGTGTGGTCGGATGGGGCTACATCTTGCCAATGCTTTGTTGACATATGCCGATGTACAACCCAAGGAGTTAGTAGTGTCAACACGGCGGCCAGAAACACTTGGTGAATAACCTAAACGTTGAAAACATGCTCTCTGTAACCAGTTGACGCCGGCTGACGTGTATCCATGAAAATATTTTTCTAGCCAGCAAACGGGCCACATTAACCCTTTCCTTACCATAGGCGACTTTAGTCGACAGCACTCATACCCCCTCTTCCTTACCATTGGCGACTTTAGAGTTTGAAAAATTGGCCTTTGAATGAAAGCTTTCTGTTGTGTAAGAATGTGTGCTTCACACTTCAGTGGTCAGACAATGTGGTCACCAGCAGTTGTTTATGTCCAAACAATTCGGTAACGAAAGGCTTAAAACATGCCATTGTGTAAAAATTGGAATACCAGAACAAAGGTTGCCTAACATTTTGTTAGATGACACGTCAGGCGGCGTCAACTGGTTAAGGACAAAAGTGTTAAGACCAGGACTTGAACCCAAACTCTGCTGATCAGAACACCAGAGCTTGAGTCCAGTGCGCTTAACCGCTTGGCCTCGACATGCCACATTTATAGAGGAATCTTTTATGTTAAAAATATAGGATCCTTTAAAGTTAAAAAATGTTTATTTGAATGGGGATGTAGTAGCCCAACTAATATTTTTGTTTCGACTCGTTCACACATAAGGTAAGCTCAAAGAGAAAGGCGTCAGCTGTATCTACAACAATGCTGATGTGGCAACTTCCGTCCATCTACTCTTCCTGTGTGTGCTGCCCTCACAGCTCCCAGGTGTCATAGAAGACATCAAGGGGATCATTCCATCCAGTTGTACAGTTTACTCATTCCTCAGTTCGGTTCTCATTCCAAGATTAAGACAGGTACAAACCTAGCTACCTTTTTTAAACTTTAATAAGAAATTATGCATATGCAAAGATCTAAGTAATCTGCCTGTAATTATTATTATTTTTGTATAATTCACGCCTTATAATAAATTGTGCTTTCCATTTTCATCTTATTTGATTGTTTAATATTGTTGACTGGACAGTTATATCCAGACTAGCTCTTATCAAACTTTTAATGCCAATGTAGTATATGTAACTGTGTTGTTATAAAATTGTAATGATCGCTCTTCTTTATGTCTTGGTGGTGTGTAATATGCTTTTGGTAATGTGTAACATCCTTGTTTTTATTATTGATTTGTTTTTTCCTAGAGATTTTAATGTACTTACCCCTTTTTATCCACCCTTTTGAATATCTGTGCAATACTTAATAACTTTGACTTTATTTCTTATTCTTTGTAATTTTACAATTGTTTACTTGATGTTTTTAAACTTGATGTTTATAGACTTGTTGTGTTTTCTTTATTTTTAATATTTAAAAAAAATAACTTGCTTCACATTGAATTGCTTTTTTTCAGACTTGGGTTACTTGATTCGGCTTAAAAATGTAATTGAAATCAAACAAGAAGTGTATTTACTAAGGAGTAATGCAAAGATGAGTAAATTTGCATCACAGTTTTCAAATACAAACAAATTTTATGAATCAAACTTGAAATTTTAATGTGCTCTCTGTCTTTGTTCTCGAAGTTCATGTAGAAAAAAGGACAATGAGCCTGAGGACGTAGTGGATATCTAGTCACAGAGTTGTATTACACTCACTGTGAACTTTCTTGACTATGTTCAGGTGATCCAATGCGGCAATATCATTAAGGCAGAGTATTCCTGGAAGCTTGATAACGCCGATGCACAATGGGACTACAGCAGGGATGTCTGTACCACCCTAGAGAACCCACAACAGGTGCAAGTCACCTGTCCACTGAACCTCAACAAAGAAGGTATAGCTGAAAAAATTTTTGCATGAGGAGATAGGTTGAGTAGTAGGGGAGTACTCTTTTTTAGGGTTATCGAGACTCACCGGTAAACACAATGAGTGCATTGTGTGTGTTTTACCCAAACACCGATGTGTGTTTAGCACTGTATACTCGGTACTTCTACGAGCCCTGTGAAAAAGACTACAGGCATATATTACTCAGGTGGAATTCAGTGTAGTATCTTGCCTGCCAGAAAAGCCCTGGAATGTACAGAGTCACTCTTTTTGTAAACAAAGGTTATATGGTACGTACCACCAGTGGCATGTTCAGAGTCTTTACAGCTATCCAGAGATTTTCACATGGTGCGTCTACAACTTCCATCACAACGGAAGAAGAAATTACATTGTGTTGAAGTGTGCATTACTTTTTAGGGCCGACCATCATTACAGATAATTATGATGGTACAGGTTAAGTGATAACCAAAAAACATATCAAACGAGCATTTTCTGTTTTTTGTATCTGAAAGTTTTATTGGTTTAAAATGGTACTGGTACTAATCCCGAGAAATATTTCCATCTGAAATGCCTTAAAATACAAGAAAATCATTCAATAGATGTAGACATATTTAAACTGTGGCGTAACTATGCATTTCCTTTTTTTATTTATTAATTAATTAATTTTTTTTTTTGGTGGGGGAGGCAGGTGGGGGCAAAGACCTTCCTTTCCTTTTTGTGAGCTTTATACTTTACCTAAAAAAGTTATTTGCAAGGAGTGCAAGACATGTTAAATTACGTTCTTGTGTATATTGTTAATTATATAATAGTTGATGTAGTGAACAATACATTTACGGATTGAACAATTTTACCAGCGTACAGGTCATGCAGGAAACAACCACATCTGTTCGACTGGATACAAAGATTACATTAACCACAAGTTACTGTATTTACACATTCTCAATGTCCAGTATAGAGTGCTTAAACATTAAATGTTTTTTAATACATAACCTGGTAACAATACGGGTTCTTCTTCTGCCTCTTAGGCTTTGTAGCACTATGTTTAGGCCGAGATGGCCACTTTAATAATGAAAGGAAATGTTCTGAACTACCCTTTCTGCTATTGGAACACTCGTAGGCCTACCTGTATTTTATACTAATGCCTTGTTAGTTTAGATGAAGCTGATAGTCTGAGATAAGGGTAGGAACGTGGTCATGCATGTTACCTTTGTGAACACGCACTGCCTAACAAAATGTTCTGAACTTACCCTTGTCACTCGTAGGCCTATACTAATTATTAGGACCTAATAACTAGGACCTTAGTTAAGATCGTTTTTCTGCCTGATTCATATGTCATTATAGGAAAGTTAAATTTCTTTATCTAAAAATTGCATATAAAACAAGCCGGTTGATTGAATCTTAATCATCTTTCCCTCTCTACAAAAAAAAAAGATGCGATCCTAAGCACGAACGACAAATGGTGTGAGATGGTCCTGTATTCCTTCGTCAACCTCTGTATCCGGATGGGTCTGAGCAAAGAGGAGACAATTGCCACACTGAACTGCATCGTCCTTGGACAGGGCGTGTCCAGAGACTACACCAGCAAATTTGTACCGGAGGATTTCACAAAGAGAAAAGAGTATGACCATAAAGTTTCTTTGCTCACATATATTAACATGAAACAAAATTTAATTTAAGAGATTCTTGAGAACCAATACTTAAATTTCAAAAGAATTATGTTCATAATGAATTTCACTGAAAGAGTGTGAAGAGTGGTCTATGAATGAGCCTTGTGTCCCCAAGGATCAATCTGAAAGATTGTATATTTTTGTTTTTCTTTGTTGCCGACATTTTCAAGGGTTGACCCAATTCACCTGACATCATCACCACAATAATCTTGGTTGTGCCATTTTGGGAGTCAATGTCCCCGTGTGTTATAAAGTGTAGTGTGCACTTTAGGCGACGGGGTATTTACACGCTTAAGAGTTGACTCGCATAATGGTGATCATGGCAAACTGTAGCCGCGTGTGACGTTGGTGCAAGGGGTTATCCTCTGTCAAGATATTTCAAAAGCATGTGCCAACACAATACTTCTTCACAAATCACAACTACTGATTGTACTAGAATTATTGTGGGGTGGAGCAACTTCTTGCTGGAAAAGTTGACTGCCCTGAAAGCTCTTTGTAAAAAAAAAAACTTTCATCAAATCTCTTCAAACTTTTGTACCATTAGATAACAACCTTCAATTACTGACCATTAGTATTCTGGTATTTTTGGTGCAGTATCTTCCCAGTTTTTGACATGGCAGCAGTGGCCAGCAACCCCACACCGCTCACTCAGACCGTCACGGAGGAATCAGAGATCCGCAGGCAGTTTGTCAAGAAGTACATGAGCATCTTTGACAAATTCTACTACTGGAAAGGCATCAAGCAAGTCAAGAAGAAACCAGATAAGGAGTAAAAAATATGAATGGAAAAAGGTTTTCCTTTCAATGTCTTCTGTTTAAATCTTGGCACAGTTTGGATCACTCTTATCGTATGCTAAATCGAAACTCAAAGTTGCTACAGTTCCCTGTGAGCTTGGA
This sequence comes from Marthasterias glacialis, assembly GCA_911728455.2. Lineage (NCBI taxonomy): Eukaryota > Metazoa > Echinodermata > Asteroidea > Forcipulatida > Asteriidae > Marthasterias > Marthasterias glacialis. The sequence goes on along the minus strand of OU452219.1, from coordinate 19,333,465 downwards.
CTAGTAATCAGTAAACAGAAACATTACTTTCTGACTAAAAAATGACATTTTGGCAGGGAATTCGTTTCTGTGCTTAGTAATATTAAAGTGCTGCTTAGTTCACAAATACACTGTGGGAGTTGTAGCTACTGTGCTTCAAACTAACAAAGCCAACATCCCAGTACATGGGAAAATTATAGACCTTGTTTTTTTGATTATCAGAAACATCCTCATTTAGCATTTGACTGTTAAATGTTGCAAGTGCCTGATCTTAACATATTTACACAGTGGTGAACAGCCATGCAGTATCCAGTCTAAGCCTTCTTATACATATAGTTACCTCTAAGCAATATTGTTTGTATTTCACCGTGAAACATCGTAATCGATATTTTACATTAATCCTCCTACAGTGTTTGACCCTTCAGGTTGTCCTCCACATGGTTTGGACATCATGTGGCGGATGCATATCAGCACATTTCAAGTTCTGTGCACAGTTGTTCCACCATACATAACCTGTGCAGTTGATAAGTTTCAATGATTGGTCAGCTCACTAGGATGTTACTCAGAGTAGGAGGGTTAATGCACTAAACTACACAAATGTAAAAAAAAAAATGTACAAAAATACAATATATTTATTTTATGTCAATGGTTATAATTGTATATATTTTACAAAGTATTCTTGAGTCATAAAAACCATAGAGCAAGGACCAGTAAAACTGTTTAGTGTCATGTAACTTGTTCATTTCCTATGGTCATTAAAAGTGGGATTATTGTGTGTGCAGAATTTAAACAAGTATTTTTTATTTTATTTTTTTGGTTCCGTTTTATTCGGCTGGCGAGGCAATAGTTGCAAGCAAATGTTAGTTCGGTCACAACTTATATTTAAAATGCCCGGGGCCACAGACTTGGTTTCTCAGAAGTGACTTCTTAATGCTACTGACTGGACACTGGCTATCTTAAAGAAATTTGAAATATTGTATAGGTTAAACTGTCTCCGAGACGGGACGGCGAACCAGCAAGTATCAATTCGATCCACAACTCTTTTGCCTCTTCATTAACAAGAATAGCCTAACTTAATTTGCAGTGAGAGGGCGCCCGTCCAGTTTTCCACGAGACCGTATGGGAGCAACTCCATGGATCGAGCCTCATAAATAAAAATTTAATGTAAACCCACAACTTGTGTTCTGTAAATCAAAGATTTTAAGATCGTGGCTTTTATGGATTGTTGAGAAATGGTACACTAGCTCTCTAAAAATGGCCAAATTTTAAGATCGTGGCTTTTATGGATTGTTGAGTAATGGTACACTAGCTCTCTAAAAATGGCCCTATTTTGCTAAAACGTGTAAGGTCATTTTTCCAAGATCTGGCAAATTTACTTGTTCAGGGGGTGTTTTTATTTTGGATGAACCTACCAATTCTCAAGGGCTAACCTACTAAACATTGAAATGAGAAAAATCAGTTGTCAGAAGAAGACAAAATTGTTTTGTTTTCTAGAGGCTGAGAGACTTTTAAATATGTTTTGAGTGTTTTTTGAAAATTTAGCATTTAGCATCGGGTGCTATGGGAGCCTAATAGCGTGGTATCCGAATTTTGCGGCTACAGCTAAAGCTACGGCTGTTGCTAAGGGTGTAAGGATATCCTATATTTGAACGCGTGATGACGCGGTGATCCAGTCGTAGCCGTAGCTGCCAGTTCGGACACAGACTCCAAGATCAGATTTAAGGCAGCCACGGTACTGTGCGTAGCGCCCCCTTCGGTTGAAGTAATGCACAAGCAAAGCAATAGTACCCTCAGTATGTAAAAGAGTGAAAATTTCACTCTCTCACCCGAGTGATGTCATTTTGGCTCTTTTGAGAGTGAAACTCACTGTGCATCCCCCATTTTGAGTGAAATTGGAGCGAACTTCACTCTGATTCAAGTTGAAAATACCCGTCTTTCACTCTAAAAAGAGTTGTCAGCCATAACGGCTCTTTGCAAGGGTGTATGGTGGACAAAACGAGTGTTTTTTTTTCACAACTGACTGAAAGGTCAAATAGCCTGTTGTGCGTCTCTGAACAAGCCCTGAAAAACGTAATCGGGATCCTGATGGGTCTCAAGCGATGCAACGGGGTTTCATAACGCGAATGATAGAAAAGTAAATTTGGTCAAAATGGAGGATGATAATTGGGTTGTTGGATACACTGACCGTGTTGTTTAAAAAGCGGACTTTTAAGAGCAGGATAAACAAATTCACATATTGTGATGAAATTGTACATGTCCTTAAGGGCCATGTCACACGAGGCAACCAGCTCCAGACAATCGCCAAGAAGAAAGGGCATTCACACTTGGATTACCCCCATCATTTTCTTGAGGATTGCAAGACGTCATAAAAATAACTCCTGCGGTACCGTTTTGTTTCTTTTGCAGGCGGTGCAGTTGGGTGCCTCCAAGTTGCCCCGTGTGACAAGGCCCTAGCTCCCGCTGCGTGGTCCTTAATGCGTCCTTAATGTCAGTTTTGTGAAGTGCGCTTTTCATGCTGTCGACTGTCTATTTGGGGTGGTTATTAAGAATGACGCCACCTGCGATGGCAAAG